>CM070041.1:35809056-35822542 GCA_036250615.1 Ptychadena robeensis | reverse complement strand
CCCTAGCAGTCAGCCCACGCCGCGATATACAGGTGATCAAAGCAGAGTACATAGTAGAGTATAGGTAAGTATTCCTGATCCCAGTTCATTTGGTTTGTTTTGTAAACTGGGTCAGACTCAACTGCTGGGGAGGTTAAAAGGACAGTAAGGACTTGTCCCCACTTGTTTGGCCAACTGTTTGCGTTTTGTTTTTTTAACCTTCTGGGCGTTGCACACGTGGCACGCTTTTTTTTTTATAACCGTGCCACGGGCAATCGTGGCGGAGCACGACATGCTCCGCCGTGACTTCCTGCACGGCCAGAGGTTCAGGACATAAATCCGGCGTCACTGGAGACGCCGGAGTTATGAAGCAAAAAGGCGAAGCCACTCCATTTACTTGGAGGTCTATGGTGCCACCTCGGGCCAAACACCCAGGAGGTTAAACAGTGCATGTTGGGTAACAGGACACAGAAAGGAGTTCACAGGAAGTCAATGGGTGTAAAACATAAACATTTTTGAAATGAGCTGCATTCACGCCCATAGAGACTGAATGGACGTGGTAAAAAATCCACACAATTTTTGACCGCGTTAATTCATTCCCATTGGCATGATGATAGATAAACTCTCTCTCCGTGTCTGTGGGAACTGCTATCACTATGAAGCTTCCACTGACACAGCCAGTGAGGGATAGGAGAGACTCTGCAGCCGGTACCCCCGCAGCCCCCCCTCTTCTCCCAATCAGTAAGAAAGATGACGTGTCCTGTGATAGTACTGCTGCTAGTGACATCTTGTGGCAGAAAATTGGTATTGCATTGATTTGATTCATAGCATTGATCTAATTCACTTGAACACTGCAAATATTTTTTTCTGGTTTCCCTGCTCTAAAAACTGGGTGCGTCTTATAGTCTAAAAAATACAGTAATCAGACCGGGAACTTTGTCATTGAGCACTCATGTTATAAACAGTGAGGTGAGGAGAATGAGTAGACCCAGTTTGTGGAGCCCTCGGCCTCTACCTAATCATTACTGTTCTTTTACTGTTTTGAGGTACAAGCAAATAGTTTGTGCTAAACACATTTCTATGTTTTCATTGTGGCTTTAGGCGCTTTGAGGATATGATGAGCAATCCTTGCCTTCGTGGGGAAGGAGGGGTACAAAGGAAAATGTCCATTGCATAATGCTCTAAATATAATGAGCCAGACTGGACAACCAATAGGAAGTATACATTCCGTGACCAGGACAGATGGAATTTATCCTGGATCATGGCGTGATAACGGTAATTCAAAAAAGAAAGGGGGGGGGTACCCCAGCTCTAAAGCAGGGAACACACAGCTCGATATTGGAGCTGTCCGATGTTCCCTGCAGCAGCGTGATGATGATATCTGGGGGGGACACTGGGGACACAGCCGATGCTGTGCATGGAGACCCGTGGTTTCCATGCAAAGCAACGGACATCAGCCATGATTAAATGTCATGTCCCTGTTTTCGAGCAGGATTAATTGGTCCCGCTCAAAAACTGGAAACGATCTAGTCCATATCTGCATGTGTGTACCCTGCTTTAAACTCCTGGTGTAGGCGATATTATGTAGCTTGTCAGGGAATCTGTGATTGATGACACTTGTAGGACCGGAGCTCCGATCGATCACCCAGTTTTCTCCTTGTGATCTGGTTAGTCTGTCTGTCGGTACTGACTGTTGACCTTCTGTCTTGCAGATAGAAGCCGGCTCTGTCAAGAAAAACTTCAAGAAGATGAAGAGCCGGGAAAAGATAATGGAAACATTTATCACATTCACCAAAAGCCGTAAGGACATCCTGGTAAGAGACTCCCGGCACCATGTGCAGTTATCCCAGGGATGAGAACCATGTCTGTCCTGCACTGCAAACATAAAGCTGGCCACACACGGGTAGATTCCTGTGCAATTGACTAGCGATCAATTGTCACACGCTGTGATTGATTGAGGGTCAATTGTACGGTAATCAATGTGCACCACATAGGCACATCAATTACCATACGATGGGGACCCGGTTTCCTGGGTCTCTCCTTTGCCCAGCCGGAGGTGCAGCCAGCCTGCATGTCTCCCCCTCTCTTCTGGCAGAGCTGGGTCTTTGCTGGCCCCGCCCCCTACACACACACACCCAGCAGCTAGCTAAACACACAGCCTGTGTGTGCGGCTCAGCTGTCAGCCCGTCCATTACATTGGATGGGGATAGTGCGGTCCCCATTTAATGTAATGGATTTTGACCAAGGTTTTCCATCATGTTGGAAACCTGTTTGGTTGAGTTCCTTAAATGGATCCTGCTCGAAGGAACAGTGGATGGTTCAGATGAAAAAACAGATTAGAGGAACATCGGGAGCCGCGACCACGCACGCCGCCCTATGTTCCTCTAATCTGTTACTTCATCGAGCCGTGTGTGGCCAGCTTAACTTGTGGTTATAGTGAGTCTAGAAGTAGGACAGCGGCCCCGGCCATCACATCGGGTATCTGGAGCGCAGGAGACGTTTGCCAATGTAACCAGACTTGTCTGTTATCAGAGATGTGACAGGCTGCAGCACAGAGTAATAGTTCCTCTTACCCCGACACACACACACGTGTAACAGAAGGACGTAATGATTTGTACATTATACAGCACCCAGATCTGGACTTCGTTCCAGTCTAACTTTTCCTGACTTATCCAAATAAATGCCAGCGAGTCTGCGGGCGCGACCGTTCATTGGTGGCAGGGAGCTCTTAGCAATGTTATGAAATCAATGTGACGCTAATATGATTTCCAACAAGTGGCTCGATCTATCAACTTCAGCGTTCATCTTGTCTACGCAGCTCTGAGATCATCGTTTATGGCGAGGAAGACGCGCCATTTGTATATGTATCACAGCGCCATCTTGTGTCACAATAAGGAACATGTTCTCTCTCTTTCAGGCTGCCTATGTGACGCGTCTGGAGAGCATGCAGGCTGCTCTGAAAGAATCCAAATTCTTCCGCACCCATGAGGTAAGAGAAACACAAACGGCAATTCTTGCAACAACTGATCAGGGTTCAGCGCAGGCTATGCAGCTGGCTCAAGGAGAGCGGCAAACTGTGCCCGTACTGGCTTCGGACGTAACACCCAGGAGGTTATGCTCCATGTGGCAGAGCTGGGGATGGGAAAGCTGACAGCCTCCCGCCTCCTTTAACTACTGCACTGCCAGACAGACACAAGGAGTTCCGTCTGGCAATCAGGTGTTTTGGTATTTTTTGACGTTCCATCAAACGATGGCCAACAAAAAAAAAGTAGGACGAAAAATATGGTAATTATATGCGGCTGGATGAAATAAAGGAAAGCAGTGCACCTTTCAGTGTGTATTATGGCGATAGGTTGCCACTGCATCCATCCCTCCCTATATATTTACATACTGTTCCATCTAAATACTCACAGAAACATTATTTTGCCATCTCCTTGTATTAACTTTAAAAAATTGGAAATGAAAAATGATAAATTCAAAGTAATTCTGGTTGATGGGCACTTCTGTAACAACTATATTTAGGATGTTCTAGCTGAAGGCCAGCTGAAAACGGAACATTTTTCTGTAATTCTTAGTAAGTCGTGAAACCAATTTCAGGAAGAATCGTTTTATATTTGTATCATTCAGTCTGAACAGTACAAGCCGTTCACATGTTACGTAAGAGTCGGAGAGTCTGGAGGCACCAAAGTGTAAACCGTCAGTGTGACATCACCAGCCGTATGTCCTCCCCGAAAAAACAGCTCAACCATTATGTAGTTGCATCCCAGTTATATTATTCTGAATCCTCGGCATAACAGTGAAACATTGTCACCCAAACATCCCACAAGTCATTTCTCAAAACCGCAGCAAAGATATTGTTCTGATTATAAAACATATGATATATAGATATAGACAGGACTTCTAACAGCAAATACACTTCATGGGCATCAATGTCTTCTCATAAATCACACATCTGAGGAAATGTTAAATCAATGGAGACAATCCAGGAACACTTTGATGATACATTCAGCCCGAAATACTGTATTTTGATTGAAAAAGGGTAAATATAATGACTGATGCGTTTCGCAGACGTCAGCTTTCTCAGGAGAGCTCCAATAAACAGCAAATCATTATGTAGTAACAAGAAGTATATTCCATCCATTATATATATATAATATGTTACTTTATCATTATTTGTTGTTTATTGGAGCTCCCCTGAGGAAGCCAACATCTGCCAAACGCGTCTTTCACTGTATTTTTTATGAAAAAAAAGTATATCATGACTGACAAGTTTCGCAGATGTTGGCTTTTTCAGTGGCGCTCTAATAGCAAATGATGTACCGTATATGCCGGCGTATAAGACGACTTTTCAGTACTTTAAAATCCTCTCCAAAGTCGGGGGTCGTCTTATACGCCGGGTGCCGCAGGGGACCATCTCTGGGAGCCGTTACTGTATCTGTGCGATCCGGTTACGTGCTGCTTGAAGCTGCCAGGGCTGATTAAGATACAATGTAGCAGAGTGCTGCGTGAAGCTGCCAGGGCTGACTACAAAGATACAATGTATCAGAGCCGAGAGAACGAGCAGGGCAGTGTTGCCATGGCTACATGATGCTTTTCACGGAGAACACATGCTGTAGCTCTGTTTTAATTTTGAACATTCATAGCAGGAAAACCATTTCTAGTATAATGATGAAACTTTCAGGGTCAGTAATTCTCACCTACTACTACTTACACCCCAAGTTTCACCACTCTAGCTATAATACTTATAAGTTACATTTCAGCTAAATTCCAGTACCCAGACAATGATTTTTCATGGCCAGTGATTTATTCCTATATGCAACATTTAACTTGCCTACATACATTTTTTCATTTGGTGAGCGTTGGAAGAGGGGGTAGTCTTATACGGCGAGTATATAACAAACTCTATATTTTAACTGTAAAAGTTGGGGGGTCGTCTTATACGCCCAGTCGTCTTATACGCCGGCATATACGGTAGTTACAAAATGATAAAGTAACATATTATATATATAATGGATGTTATATACTTAATTTGTTATTCATTGGAGCTCCACTGATGTCGGCCTCCTCAGGGGAGCTCCAATGAATGGCAAAAAATGATAAAGTAACATATTGTATATATAATGACTGGTATATACTCATTGTCACTACATCATTATTTGCCGTTTATTGGAGCTCCATTGAGGAAGCCGACATCTGCGAAATCATAAAAACCTTTTGCATTAAAAATATAATAAGCTTCCTCAGTGGAGCTCCAACAAACAGCAAATAATGATGTAGTAACAATAAGTATATAACATCCATTATTTATATATATAATGTTACTTTATCATTATCCACTGAGAAAGCTGACATCTGTGAAACGCGTCAGTCATGATTTATACCTTTTATCAATACAAATATAGTATTTAGAGCTAATTGTATCCTCAAAATGTAACCACAAAAGTCGCGTGTGTGTGTGTGTGTGTGTGTGTGTGTGTGTGTATTAGTTCTGTAATAAGAAGAATTTCATATCTGTTCTGATTAGAAATGACTTAGTAGCATGCCTTGTAATCTCCTGCCTTTTATTATGTTACACTTTATACACCGTCCATATAACAAAATGTCGGTGACTGGCATCTTATTAGGAATATCATATGTACTAGTCAGGATGGTGATCTATGATCTATGTATTGTTTCAGGTGATTGGCAGCTCTCTGCTTTTTGTTCATGACCGTCGTGGCAACTCCAACGTTTGGATGATTGACTTTGGTAAAACAACGCCAGCCCCGGCGCACATTAGCCTGCGGCATGATGTTGCATGGAAGCCCGGGACCCACGAGGACGGCTACCTTCTGGGGCTGCAGAACCTCATTGATGCTCTCCAGGACACCATCCAAATAGTAGAAGAAAGCAAGGAAGAGGCTGGAGACGGCTCCGTACAGGTGGAAGAGCAGAGCATAGGAGAGAACGAGAAGACCGAGGTAAACGCTAAGAATGGGGAAAACAATACCGTTTTAGTGGAAGACGACGCACTCATGGGGACCCCCACACTGCCGGAGAACAGAATCCTATGATTTATAATACTAAACACCACAATTGGGGAACTCAGACATAAGGACACGAGCAGGTGAACAACTTCCAGTGATCACAAAGAAATGAGCGGATCATTGAGGAGCACACCAATCACTGACCTGCTGCTGCTTCTTATCATGGTGGTCTATGACAGAGCCTGACTGTCGGGGGTCTCTGGACTTGTGCTGACTCTTCTACCACTGTGCACATGAAAAGGACTCATATGCGGCTTGTATATATGAACAATGGGAGACCAGCAGCTTTTCCGTCACACAGTTTGAACATTTCACTCCCTGTAAAATAAAACTTTATCCCATGATCCGTTTTCTTTCTAGAAATACACGTGGGAAGAGGTTGCAGCAGTCTTGTCAGTCACCCGGGATACTTTACATGGTTTATTTATACACATATATGTATTATTTATACTCGTATGGCCTGAAGAAAGCGTTAAGGGAAGAGATAGGATGATCCCGCCACATTCAGCGATAGTGTGAGTGCTCAGTCCTCCAGAGGGGGCAGACACTCCATGTTGTGCTGTAAGATCAGAAAACGAGGGTCAGCGTGACAGTAAGCGCTCATTATCATTAAGTCACCGGCTGATCAGGAGACCAACAGAAGAGCTGCGCTTATCTCTCATTGTCAGGAAGATTACAACGAGTGGAGAGAACCGCTAACACAAAGGCATATGGTTTTGAATCAAGTATTTGGGCAGGGAATGCCCAGGCTGTTGTGCCGTCTGTTCATGCAGTGGCATACAGTTTGATTGGCAGAGCCGGTATAGTCCAGACAAGGTCACATATTGCAGCTTTCCTTTGGCACTTTATAGGTCAAAAAGCAGAGTGGTCACTCCTGCCCTTCATCTGCTCTCCATTTGAAGGAATCCTCCTTGTGAGCATCGGGCCGAATCTGGTTCCTCATGCCGCCCAGGAGATTCGATGTGGCTTCAGTGGCCACTATAAATGGTTTGACCACAGTGGGTGGAATTTGTCGCAGCACACCCCCCACGGCACCGGTCAGGCCCTTTTGTTCGTGACCACGAGACGCTACCTCACGAATGGTCTGCGCTGTGTCAATGACACCCTAGGGTGATAGAGGAACAGTAAATATTGTCATTGTCCTGTGCCATTACCAAACATCCAGATGTCACTGAGTTTGGTACTCACCTCTCGTACAGTATCGTAGGCCTTTGCCACGCCTTCTCGGAGATCTGCCGGTTGCTGCCCTCGTCTCAGTCTACGAGACTGTCTAGAGTCCAGGTAGCAGCGTGACACAGGGGGCGTCGGGGACAAAATGTCGTAAACGGTCTCTGCGGTCGCCTGAAATGTACAAACAATATAGGCATCTAGTTAAAGGCTTGTGTCCACTCTGCGCTATTTGAGTGGCGCGCCTGCAGTGCTGATTTGGAGCTTCGGAATACCACGTCCTCAATGCAGCACTGCACAGTGCTGCCAGAGACACCTCAATTAAAGACCCATGGAGGTGTCTTTATGACACGAAATAAAAAGTGGGCGCTGGTTTTCATGGTCTTTGCTCTGCTAAATCATAAGCGATGCAACAGGAGCACACCCCTGTCTTTGTTCTTTTCAACACAGAATCACCACTGGACACACAGCCTTTCTGCAAATACAGTTCTCTAACCTGGCTGGGCGGACTCTCCACGTTACCTGGATAGCTTGTACGAGGCGGTTGCTGAGTTCTAGTGCTGCTGAGGCAGTAGAGGTACCAAAGGACGCCGCACCCCTCTGTAAGCCGCGGATAATGCGTCCGTCCTTCCTGTATTGTTCAATAGGTAGCCAGAAAAGATCGCGTACTCCATGAACTGGAAAACACAAGCAATATGATCAAGACATTATCTACATGGACAATCACTGCCCATCAGGCAGCAATGCAGACAAGGAATCTATAGACACAAATGAGGTAACTGGAACCAGACATAGAACATCTTCAGTGATGACAGTAGAAGCCCTTTCAGTGGGAACATCACAATCGTTTAGTTAAGTCTGGGTACAGCCACCCAGCCGGTCCTGAGAACAGGGGAGCTCCAAAGTCCGGGCATTTACCCTTTAACCCCTTATTTCCCATTATTGCAGCATAACAGATACAGACACACACATTATATATGTATATATATATATAGCTGCCCTATAAATAGGACAATGGTAGATAATGGGTTAAAGAGGCTTCCATTTTTTCTATGTAAAAATATTTTAGAACTTCATTACACACTCAGCAGTAGAGATGGTCGACTTTTTTGACTAGCTGACTGTGAGCTGATTGCAAAGCCCCTGAACATGATATCATCACCAAATTTGCTGGAGATGTAGGGAAGGGTTGTGGGAACATTTGAAGAAAAAAAAAAGTTTTGCTCTAGCACGTTTTTGCATAAATAAGTTCAAAATCAAATTAAAATGTTGACTTGACTTTGAACATAATTTATGCAAAAAATATTTCTGTTAGAGCAAAACTATTTTGTAGTATACCCCCAACCCTTCTCTACATCTCCAGCAAGTTTTGTGATGATCCCATGTTCAGGGGCTTTACAATTACTCGAAATGGTTGAATATTTGACCCTCTCTACTCAGCAGCTTAAAATATAAAAACAATAAATATACATCTTGGACGGCCACAGGTGCCCATTTCTCAGATCACATGACTTACATAGCTGTACAACTGAATGCATGGGGCCCACGCCTCCCAGAATCCCCGGCAGCTGGTTCTTTCGGATGTCAGTCAGCCACTCATTGAGAGCGTAAGAGAAAACCTTTTCTGCCCCGAGCAGCCTGTGGAAATAGACAGACATTCTGATGTTATAATCATGGATTTCCTGACCTATGTCACAAAATCCCAAGCGATCCCCTTTATAAACGGTGACGGGCGCAAAGCGATTACAGAGTTTATGACCTCAAACTAACTGCAGGCTGAAGAGCTACAGGAAGCAAAACATTTCCTGTATGTGTCCCCGCTCGCTCCACAACCATATCACTAGGAGAGGTTCCTAAATAATAACATGACCCTCTACACACGCCGATATATACATACCTGGAACCATACAGATACAGCGATAAAGATTGGCACACTGAAAGATTTTTTTGTTTACCTTTGAGAACAATGTTCTTGAAAAATCGATTGTATTATAATCAAACCTGAAAAAAAATCAATTATTTTCAAACAAATCGATGTTCGAGCAAAAAAAAAAAAAAAGAAAAATCGAACTTCATTATCGCATCTAACATTGATTTGTTTGAAACCTTCACATCTGTGGGGACCTTAAAGGTGGGTTTACACGTGTAGATTTTTTGTTCGATTAACTGCCAATTCAATTGTTTTGTCCATTTATCGAATGTAACATTAGATTTTTTTTTGTTCGTCCATCCCGATATTGAATGAAAATACATTCGGAATTACTACAACCGATAAAAATTTAACAACATGTTCGATGACCTTTTGAACGATTTTTTGTTCGAGATCGAACTAAATTTATCCATCAAACAAATTGGCCATTCTAGATTTTTGTTCAAACAACCAAACAATCGTTCGTTCTTCATTGAATGGACGAAAAAATCTACAGGTGTAAACCCACCTTTAGGGTCCCCATACACCTTAAGATTTCTCTGTCAGATTTTCTTTAGATCTCCTTTTGTTTTACAAAACCATGTAATATGAGGGACTTTCTAAACAATCAAGTCTACCTGTAGGACCCGGCACTTGGTAGATCTAAAGGTGTATGGCCAGCTTTAGTCTACTACAATTACATGAAAACATGTCTACTCTGAAGGGAAATAGAAAGCAAACGTTCAGTGAGACTACACCAGCGTCTCGCTATATACAGAGGAATCTCGAAAATTCAGATGCACACATCACAGGAGACAATTTAGGGGTGGTTTCACATCCGACGGGACCCCCTACGCGAAGCGCATTGCTTGGTGGGAGGTCCCAATGGAGCACATACATTTACCTGCGCGGCAGATACTGTGTTCTCGCCGAGCCACTCCGCTCTAGTCGAGTCAGATAACCCTTGCCCAGCTAAAGTGTATGTGATCCATCGGAACCCCCACCAAGCACTGCGCTTAATGTAGGGGTCCCAAGGGATCTGACAAGGCTGTGGAAACCCCCCCCCCTTACTGACAAGTGCCCATGTTTGCCCTTACTGACAAGTGCCCATGTTTGCCATGTGTGTGTTCCTAAGGCCTGGTCTTCAGTGCATTTGACGTACAGGAATTGTTACGCCTCTGCAACATGTCCAATGCTATGCAAAGGACGTGTACATACAGACGCCGACATGTATACACTCATACTGCATCCACTGAATAAGCACTGGAACCCCCAGAAACACATTCATTGATTTTCAGACACCTTCTACCACAGCATTCACAGTGACCAAACCAAATGTCACACTTCAAAACCGTGTTTTCTGTGTGTAAATGCCAATTGTAGACTGGGCCTGAATGTATGGGGTAGACAGACACACAACCTTGTACAAGGAACTCTCATTACACTAGGATATATCCACACTGCTGTTCTTATATTATCGTATACCAGAGATCCCCAAACTTTCTGTGCAGGCCCCCCCTTTTTCTATTTAGGAACATTATCGAGCCCCTCTTAACACAGGTTAAGAATGAAGGCCACCCACCCCCAGTTTGGGAACCGCTGGTGTATACAGTGAGAAGAAGGAAGCTTCTGAGAATCCCCAGCCCCATCACCGGCTACACCAGTACAACCTCAGAGGATGCAGGTAAGTCCAGGTGGGCAACCTCTTTGATTTGTGGGCCACATCAGCTTCTTAAATTTGATAAAAGGGCCGGACCAAGAGCCTGTACTTGCCGACCCACTGATTCCATGCATCACTAACGATGGTGGTGATGTGCGATAGGCGACATGTTACAGGGTCGTCATTGCAGTGAGCAGAGACTTCCTGTTGTCACCATGAGGATGCGTCCATATTGTCATCACATGATCACACCACTGCATCATCCTCAAGGCAACATTTGGACACCTCTAGGCATTATGTGCACTCATTGCTGAGAACAAGCAGAGGGGTGCATGTCTTCAACAAGGTGACAAAGGATAAAAAAAAAGCTAAATGGTCCGAATGCGGCCCCCCGGGCCTTAGTTTGCCCACTCCTGGGTTAGTGTCACATCAGGGGATGGAAGGGCAAGCGATGTCTGTCTTACGTGAGAAGTAGCATTTGGTGAGTTACCTGTTACAAGCAGCAAGTTAACCCTTTAACCCCTTCAGTTGCCACACAGTCCACCTTCATGGCACTAGTGGGGCTGGAAAGCTTACAAGTGTTATAGGGACAGGGGATGAGCCATCACTGCATTTAAGAGATGAAGTCAGGTGCAAAGGAACATGGGAAGAGTATCTGCATCACAGAGAAACCTCTAACAGACTTTACTAAAACAATGTAGTACTCAGGGGGGGAGGGGGGGGGGGTTACTAGTGTGATGTTACGTACTCGTTCCACCTTTAGTAATAGGATTCATAGAAGACATATGATAAGAGTAATGTATATGTGTGATGAATATTCTCACCCGTGTCTGCAGTACAGTCTCTTCAGCTTCAGCTCAGAACAGTTTAGTTGGGCCAGTCCTATTAATATTCCAGCAAAGGTCCCCTAAAAGAAAATAAGTATTTCTTACATTTACAAATTACAGAAATAGAATATTCGAAAAAAATAAAATAAATATAAAATATATATATATACAAAGCAGAGACCGACTCATGAAAACTTAAACAACTGATAACCAATCGCCTTCCTCTGTCCTCCTGCTCTACACAAAGTAACATATTCAGCCGTTTCCTCCATCTCCCAGAGATGAATGTCATTCAGAACGAAAGATTTCCGGTGCATCTTCAGAAGCGCGTTTACCCCAAACCATAGTGGGGGAAAGATAATCAATGACACTTTTCAGTTGCGTCAATCATCCCAATGAACCCGTCGTGCTGAATGGCTATCTGTCTGACGTATCTGCCGCTTGGATTATCATGCCAATGATCTGCAGACACTGGGGAGTGTACAGCTAGGCACACACAGGTAGATCTGTAAATAGATTGGAGAGCAATGTGCCCGGTCACGGTGCATGATTGTACTTTTTACAGTTTACAAATCTACCTGTGTGTGCCTTCCTTCGAGCAAAATCTATAACTCGATTGAACGGGGTTTCAACATGTTGGAAAACCTTGTTCGATCTCCATTACTTTAAATAATCTCCATGCAAAGTATTAGATGTGCTGCGGCTCCTGCCTCCTGCACAGCCTGGACACCGCTGTCAGTATGAAGGGGGCAGAGCCAGCACGTCTCTCTGTGAGGCTGTGTTCTGGCTGCCTTTCTCCCCAGCTGCCAGCTGTGTTGTGAGACAGCTGGGGAGAACGGGTCCCCATTGAACGGGCATCGATGTGCCCATGTGATGCACATTCATTTCCGTTCAATTGATCCCCGATTAATCACAGCGTGGTGACGTTACCACGCTGTGATTGATCAGGGGCCGATTACACAAGAATCTACCCATTTGTGCCTAGCTTTAGTAAACACAATCTGGGCTCAGGTACAGTGACCTGCCAAGCTCTGACCACTACAACCTCATGTATCTGCGTTGTGAGAGAAAATTTAATGATTCCATACGTTAGGATAGGACAGGTTCTATCTTCACTGTCATATTCTCTTATCAAGAATTCTGGTCATCAAAGTGGAATTTTAGGATCTATGTGAAGTTTTAAGGTGGCAATACACCACAGGGTACAGTCAGTATATCTACTGTTAAGTTCAAAGTTCTCAGTTCAATCAATGAATGCTCGAATGGGTCATCGACCCACGTATGGCTACCTTAAGGCTACATTGACATGGTTGTTTGCCCTGCTGCTGTCAGTCCATAGCAGCCTGGGAAATGACTGGGCTCTCTTGTCTGCTAACTTGTGCAGGCACTTGGGGGTCGTTTAAATAATGACCCTGTCACAGGTATATCAGACGAGAGCCCGAACGGCAGATGTGGTCGGTTGCGCTAATTGGTCCTAAAGAAGACAAAACACTCTGATCTCCATAAGGGAACATCGAACCACCAGTAGTTACCAACCAACATAGTTCAGCGCTGTTGCTGCCCCATCCCCCTTGCAAGAGGAGAAGTTGTACCAGACAATTCCAAGACTATCAAAACTATCAAGTTTGCAAGCATTTTTTTTCTTTTTTTTTGTACATGTGTATTCAAAAAGTCTTTCCTGAGAAATCACAGAATAATAGCGGATAGCGTGTTACTATGGATACCATTGTTCTCCCGGCGATCAGGGAAAAAACGGTGTAATTACTCTGCAGTTAGGAAAAGACGATCTGATCGTCCCTCAGCAACGTGTGCAACATGGACAGAAGAAATTATTTTTCCCACCAAACACATTATGTATGGCCCAGCACTACATAGCAGTGATATATACCTTCCAATCACTATGTATTCTAACAGGGAG
>CM070041.1:35780361-35792416 GCA_036250615.1 Ptychadena robeensis | reverse complement strand
TCCTGATTTATTTATCTCCAGAAATTATATTTCAGTAGAATTGCTTTAACACTTTTTTAGTTTTTACACTTTTAAATGTTTAGTCATCTCACAGTATTGTTTAAAATTGTTTAAATGGCCACGGTTGTTACACACAGACTTTCATAGGGTGTCCCTGTTTCCTCCCAAGACTTTTTAAAATACTGTATATACTTGACTATAAGCCAAATTTTTTTAGCACCTGAAACGTGCTCAAAAAATAAAATTTGGTTTATATTCGGGTCACGAAATGAAAATCACAGCAATTTGTAGGTGGACTTCATGTGTAAATTGCAAAGCCTCTGAACCTCATCACCAAATTATTGCTCTAGTATATGTAATTTTTGCATAAAATAAGGTTCAAAGTCAAGTAAAATGTTTACTTATTTTGTGCAAAAACTTGCTAGATACTTGTTATTCAATGTTCCCACAACCCATCTCCAGCAATTGATACCATGTTCAGGGGCTGTGTAATTAACGTCTACTGAATTAAAAAATAACATCTCCTAACAAAAGCATGTTTGCTGTACTCTCCTAACAAAAGCATGTTTGCTGTTTCTCTACCTTAGCTGCTGCATTTCCCCCTAGGCTTATACTCGAGTCATTCAGTTTTTCCACATTTCTTTCTAAATTAGGTACCTAGGCTTATATTCAGGTCGGCTTATCCTCAAGTATATACAGAAAGTAATTCTAATAAAGCTATCAGGGTTTCTCACGCATTAATTCAAATAGGATCAGCAAGACAAACTGAGCG
This sequence comes from Ptychadena robeensis, assembly GCA_036250615.1. Taxonomy (NCBI): domain Eukaryota; kingdom Metazoa; phylum Chordata; class Amphibia; order Anura; family Ptychadenidae; genus Ptychadena; species Ptychadena robeensis. The sequence goes on along the minus strand of CM070041.1, from coordinate 35,791,644 downwards.
GATACACACACTGAAGTCACTATTAATACGCAGCAGATAACGGTATAGCGCCTCATATATCCTTTCCACTTCGAGGCGTCTGTCATTTCCGCATGTCAGGTGCTGCTTGTTAAAGGTAATTGTAAGCAATGGCTGACAGATGATTTGCTGCTAGTTATCTTCTCCGGCCTTCCCCATGGTACCGACTGGAATAAAACCACTTGGCAGAGCAAAAGAATTTTAAATGAAGAAAAGTGTTTGAGATTTTACTACCATTACATCATCACCACAAATCCCTCCTGGTAGAGATGTGAAATGTGTGGCATCATCAATAGTCAGAGATCTGTTCCAAGGAAAAAAATTGAATATAAAGAAGGTTACAGACATGTACATATGGGCCAGATTGATGGCCGATTCGAGCGCCGTACGCGCTCACGGCCATCTATCTGGCCCATATAATATGCGGCCATCGCTGTTTTCGAGCTGGACCAATCAATCCCGCTCGAAAATGGCCATATCGGACAGGACCGTTAAATATGGCCGATGTCTGTTGCTTTGCATGGAAACTGCGGGTCTCCATGTAAAGCATTGGCTGAGCTGGGGAGAGGTCATCATGCTGCTGTGCTCATGCCGTCGGCAAAATCGGCCGCCAATCGGCATGTGCCCACATGGGGCGACAGATCCCTGTCGCCCCACAGCTCGGCCGGCCAGAAAACGGACATGTCCGATGTTCTCTGGCTGATGCCATTAACTTTAATGAAGACCGGCGTCTTCATTGAAGGTAATGGCCGACACACAAAGGGTGCCCGGCCGATTAAAGCAGGCCCAGAATGCAACGTGATGACGTCACATTGCATTTCAGAGCTCATCGGAGTTTGTCTGTCTGCACCCGTCTGTGGGTTACTGAGGTATTATAGAACTCTCTAAATCCACCAATAAAAGTGGTGAGAAGTTGAAATCTTGTCATCTAATCTTCACTTCTCTCTGGCTACGTAAGAGGTTCTACAATGATCATTCATCATCAGATGTTCCGGTCTGGGCAAGGCAAGATGGCCAACTTGTGTTACTTTCAATAAAATTAATGGACATGACAGTATCTGTGCAGAGGGAAGATGCTTTCCTCTATAAATGGAATCCCATTTTCCCAAAAGTCCCCTCCTAATAAAATCCTATTATAACAAATACCTACGTCTCCTTATAGCCTTTTCATGTAATTCATTTGCATTTTAGTTTTACTGGTTCCTGGAGAAATAAGACAAATGTTTCTTTAGCAAAAAAGGAATGTAAAGCAGAGAAACTTTAACAATGTATCCTGACTCACAGACTCTGCTTTCTGCTGTGACATGCTGTATACCGGTATTGCTGCGAGCCAGAGTAAGTGTTTCTCCTCACTGTGCACTCTTCTGTAAATCTCCAGCTTGCGGCACTGCCCCTCCTCCTAAGTAACACCAGGTATACCATATGTCACAGCAAAGTGAAGGCACGGTTGAGAGCCCAAAATGACTCCTGCGTGTAAGCAATGCTTTCCCTCTGATGGAACATGCTGTATACCCAGTCCGATGAGTTTATATGCCCGGGGGTCACAACAGGTAATACATTCACTGCACTTACAATTGCATATGAACATACCAATGAGCCATTTATGAACTATGTGCATACAGAATTGCAAGAAGAGTGACTATATTATCTACCTTTCCCAAAATGACTGCACAGGCCCTGGATGTCACAAAAGCAAAGACATCCAGGGAATCCTGTGGGAACAACAGATAATTTATTTACAGCAATTCAATATGTTCAAACCTAAGGATCTTTAGTATGCACTTCGAAATTGCACTGCTGAGAGCCCAAATGATTCCTTCTGGGAGTCATGTTCTTCCCTAATTTCCTTTTCCTTTGGTTAAACCAATGGATCATTGCTACACAATGGCAAAGACTGACTGAAACACAAGGCAATCAGTACAACTCTCTTAAGTCAAAGTTGTCACCAGTTATGAATTAAGCAAACAATAATTACCTTTCTCTATGTTATGTTCTATAACTGTGTAAAGCCTTGCTTAAGCAACATCTTTCCTAGGAAATCTATAGGAACTGATATTGTTGCTGTTCTTCATCCGCTAAAAAAAAAGTGTAGTTCTTAGACTATGTTTCCATCTGCAGGCCGGAAGGTCAACGTAGTGCAGTACATCAATCTCTGGATCGGAACACCTTGGGAAGAACCGGGCTGCAGGTAGATAATATGGATCGGTCCGTCGGCATCCCTGCCAAGGACCCGGTGGCGCCATGGAAACATAGCCCTAATGACCATGATGCCCTACAGGCTGCAATCATCCACACCAAGGAAGTACCTACCACTGTGAATATTGCTCAGCTGGGATGGGTACACTGCAGCCCCAATAACACTGCTTACAAAGCTGGTTTCAGATTTTGAAAAGTGACAGCTGACAATCAAGACCATCTTTAATAATGACAAGCCAGAGGGTGAAGGATGTAGTAGGCAAATCATTTATCACAATCCAATTTCTACATGAATCAATGGTACATAAAGTCATTACTAAAGATATCATCATTGGGTCCTGATTACATCACCGGCAGTGATCAATCATACCAAGCAATTATCTATTATCTTGGAACAGAAGAAACATTTGGGGATTTTATTTAGTTGCTATGGAAACACCTTTCCTACACATTTCTCACATGGGGTTTTTATTTTACTTTTATCGTATTTATGAGGGTTTGCAGAAATGTTGTGTCGGGCAGATAGCAGATAAGGATACGAAGGTATTGCAGGGTTAAATTCAGATGATTCTTGTCCACATTGAGTTTATTGAAAGTTTCCCATGGAGAATTCTCTTCTCAGACATCTGAGGTGACTTCAAATGAAAGTCCCCACAGACGGATTATTGAGAGTGTACATGATTTTTTACATTGAATGATAACAATTTATGTCAGTGTTTCCCAAACTTCACTTGCAGGGCCCCCTTTTTCTATTCAGGAACATTATTGAGCCCCCCCCCCCCCTATTCTAACACAGGTTAAGAATGACTGCCCGCGCCCCCCTGGAATACCTTTGCGCCCCCCAGTTTGGGAACCACTGCCTTATGTTAAAGGTGTTCTGATTCCATTGGGAAGGAACTGCATAGCTTTCACAGTAATATTAGAGGCTTAGAACTGTCCTGCAGTACTTTTTTTCTTTTTTAACCATGCCATGACTCACCTATAGGTCATAACTGAAGGACAACAGACACCCTGATGAGTTCGTTTGTAACTACTGTCTGTTAACCATAGGAAATCTATGTCCCTTTCAGACAGGCCCAGCGTTTGCGTTTACCAAAATGCGCAATACAGGGTGTTAATGTAAACGCTCTGCTGCACGCATTTTTGCAGACCCAGATCAAGCTTCTCCCATACACTTGTATGGGAGACATGGGTATATTTACACAGTGTTGTGTGATCCATCAGAACCCCCTACTTTCAGCACAGTGCTTGGTGGGGGTACCGACAGAGCACATACACATGTCTGTTCAGACATCCGCCAAGCTGCACTATGTTTACCCCATGCATCGCCAAGCACTGCTCCTAATGTAGGGGTCGCGACGTATGTAAAGACAAAGCCTTAAGCATGAGAAAAATGCAGGGTTTTTCCCAGTAATGGACGCTGCAGTGTGCTTTTGCTTCTTTTACTTCCACACAATACTTCTGTACTGTTTCTCTTTGTTCGGGTTCCAAGCCCTACTCCATAGAGCCATGGTTTTCATGCACAGCACTGATGATGGCCAATGAGCCTGAAACAGCAGTATGCAGTTTGGAATATATGACTCAGTACCATAAGGACATATTTGGACACTACACCAGCGGTTCCGGATGTGCATATAGCGGATGGGGTGTAAAGGAATGATTTGCTGGAAAAAAAAAAAGGAATGATGTCCTAAAATGAGGGTTTCTACCTAAACTTTTGGGATTTGTGATGGATTGGGCCGTGTAAATACCTTCTGTTTTAAGAAGGCTTAATTGTGCTATACACTGCTCGAATTGAGGGCTTTTTGATTCCTATAATCCCTTCTCACCATAACCTTCATCTTCTCTTTCTTCTCTTTGTACAGAGACTACAAATACCATGAATGCAGGTAAAGTACATAATGTGCTTGGAGTTTTTAAAAAAATAATGATTACAGAACTCAATAATCTGTAATGGTTTTATCTGGTAAAGTTTGTCTGCAATGTGTGTGCTAGAACTGTAAATGCCTCCTAGTGATAGTGATTCCTCAACCCCAGATGAAAATGTCAGTGTGTTTACATCAGTTAAATCACAGCGCTGTAAAGGAAGTGTTTGGACCAGAGCTGCCAAAACACAGGAGGTTGAGGCCGCAAAACATCACAGTGTGGAATTTGGGAGTGGGCCGACTCGTGATTTGGATGCCCATCACAGCGCTGGTTATTATCGAAGGTTACATGAGGTTTCGGTATTATATTTGGACACAAAACAGGATAAAGGCAGAGATTCAGTTGTGAAAGGCACTAAGCAGGTTAGGTCTTGGCAGGAACACACTTTATGAGGAATGCGGTGAAGAATGTTTTTACACCGAGAAAATGAAGATGTAGGATATAGATCATATTTTGTGGGTCAGTAGTAACTGGTACAGAGAGAGGTCGGTGCATATCTCTCTACATATCTCTTTTATTGATGTCCAGGTTAAAGGTCCCCACACACGTAGCAAGTGGGGACCTACAGATGAGCTGTGAAGAGCAACGTGTGAACGTCAACACGCTGCTCTCACAGCATCGGCGGGCACCCTTTGTGTGCTGAGCGTTCGTTTGGACAGGGATGCGGGTTGACAGGGATCGGTCGCCCCATGTGGGCACCTGTGATCCGCAGCTGATTTTGCTGCCGACCGACAGCGCATACGCACATCGTTCACCACTCGTTACATTTGTGGAGATCCTTAGTTTCAGCCTTCAGGTCTTTTTTTTTGTGGGAGCAGCAGACAAACTTTAAAAGGAACTTGTGCTTTTTGTGTCTTAAAGTTTTAAGATTCTGCCTGTGTTTCTCAACATTCCCTTTTCCTTTATTCAGTAAAAATGCATTTACTAGTCATCCCGGCTAAGCAACCTACTGCCAAAGAAGTGATGTAGAAACTGATGCTAATGACACAGCATGTCATTGGTTTCTTTTTCTCATATTTGTTTATATCCAATCATCATAGAATTATATAAACCGGCTTCTTTGATAGACCAGGAGGTCAGGTGGGGACGTTGGACAGTGAGGCAGAATGAATGCAAAGATAACACCTTTCACATAAAGTGCTCATGTTAGTTTTGAAACATGTCAGTATATACTGTATATAACATTAGGGGTTAGGCTGAAGGTCAAACGTTTGGGATTGAGGAATAGGTTAATGACTTGTGGGGATTCTTATGGGCCTTATTTGAGTTGGGGTTAAAGCAGACGTTGGCAAACTAGCCCTTTGTCACCTTGGTGTAAAGACGCTCTGGCTTGCCTCATCCCCAGCACTAAGCACTAAGTGAACATAACACCTAGAGGATAATGGTTTGGATAATTTCTCTATTGATTAGCTTCTATCTATACATTTTGACTTCTTATTTTAAATATCCTGTCCTAGCTACAAGGACTTAGGACCCCTATGCCGGGCGGCCCTTGCATTCTCTTGGTCCGACCCCATGTCACATTAAAAAACCTCATTGTGGCCCACAAGTCAAAACGTTTGCCCACCCCTGGGTCAAAGTAAATATTAAATATACTATGCTAAAATAAATGACATGGCTAATAGATGTACCAGCAGGAGAAAAGAGAGGTAAGTAGCTACATGGTGCATTTTACAGTTCCAAACAGAAAATCTGTAGGGAGTAAAGGGACAATTACCGTATTTATTCGAGTATAACGCACACCCGTGTATAACGCGCACCCCTAATTTTCGAAAAATCTGTATTTATACAGCACTCGTGTATACGTGCACCCCTAATTGTTCGCTAACTCGAATTTTGCCGGGTCCCTGTGGAGGGGTCCCAGAGGTATATGGGGGCACTTCCGATGGGCCCGGGAGATCTGCTTCTGCTCGGCGGTAGGCCCCCGTTAATTGACCTGATAGCGCGAGGGTGTAGGCCCCAGCCGGGGGCTATTTCCAGCCGCCGGGTTCTGGTGTCCGGGCTGTTACGTGGCTGTGAGGGTCCTGGCTGTGTGCAGTGGCTAGCGGGGTCCCCAAGGTGTAGGGGGGGGGGTCTCCTGCCGAGGCTCACCAGAGGTGATATGGGGAACCGGGTGTAGGCCCAGCCACGGCCTAAATCTTCGGGGACCCGGGGATCCGCGGTAAAATCTATCTGGAAATTTGCTCACCGATCTGCGTTGATGGCTTCTGGAAGGTGAAGAGCTGCTCATGTGAGGCTTGTTCAGGCGATTGAGCGAGAGATGGAGGTACGGTAGATTAAAGCCCCTTGGCGCGGAGCTCCCCTCTCATGCAGCCATCAGCTTCGGCGTCAGGCCACGCCCCCCCACTGCTATGCATGACTCCCCGCTACAGGGGGAGCAGATCTCGGCGGGCAGAAAACGTCGGTCCACCCCAGCCCTCGTGTATAACTCGCACTCAAACTTTGACATCTTTTTTTGGTATAAAAAAATGCGCGTTATACTCGAATAAATACGGTATACGTTGCACTATAATGCATGTTAAGCATGATGATATTTTAAAGCAATGTAACTGCTGTGTGTGTATTGTGATGTCATTTATTGTGAATGCAACCCCAACTTATTGTACCATATTAGCCCAATGCACTGGAGAGCTCCACAACACATACTAGCACTGTAGTCAATGAAAACGTATTTAAACTTGGTTTCTCTCCAGCTAATAAGCACATATCAGTGCACATGCTCAAAAATCTTATTGGATATGCAGAAAACCAAACATGACCCATCACAGCTCTTCCATAAAATTCAGAATAGAGAAATCAATTATGCTATGTCCCCACATGTGCGGCCGCCCGCAGTGTGATCAGCTGGTGGTGGCCCACGATCAAAAACGCGGTGAGCCGAGTTTTTAGATTAAGGGTCACTCCTTGGCCACTCCCCACTGCATCTCAATCCCAACCTGTACCTACTGACCTCACCACAGGTCCACCAACACAACTCCATCCTAACCTGTATCTACTGACCTCACCACAGGTCCATCACAACCTGTACCTACTGACCTCTCCACAGGTCCAACACTTCACCTCCATCCCAACCTGTAATTACTGACCCCACCACAGCTCCACTACTACACCTCCATCCCAACCTGTACCTACTAACCTCAGCACGGGTCTATCACTGCAATTCCATCCCAACCTGTACCGACTGACCCCACCACAGGTCCATCACTGCACTGATCGTGGCCGGGGAAGAGCCCTATGGGCATGATTAGAATTGCAGGTGACCGCACATGTGGGGACATAGCCTTAGATAATTCATTCAACTGTTTGATCAAAAAGAAATAGGACCCATAGTCCTAACATATGAGGGCATTTCATAAACCCATACTGTAGGTGTACCAGCAAGCTTTAAAGTAAACCTGTCAAAGTAAGAACAAGATAATCATAGGAATAACCTGGTCCTAAACATTTCTTAGGGGCTAAAAAGTTTAAATTCTTTTTGTGTACTGAAATTCGAATATACTTTTCTATCCTCTTGTTAAAGTGTGTATGATGATCATTTGAAATTCTAAAGGTTTATGTAGATAAATAAAACTATAAATAGTTATTAAAGGGCTGGATGAATTTGGAATACTTTTAAAGAAAATAATGAACACAGCTTACTGTACAGCTGTACTGGGAAAAAAACAGGAAGAAAGAGATGATATATTAGAAGGGATTTGGGTCACCATTATCATACATACAGTGGATATAAAATGTTAGGTTCCTGTGCTGTACAAATATGAGACAAATAGAAATCATTTCAGAACTTTTTCCTCCTTTAATGTGACCTATAAACTGTACCACTCGATGAAAAACAAACTGAAATCTTTTAGGTGGAGGGAAGAAAAAATATGAAAATAAAAGAATATGGATACATAAGAGTGCACACCCTTAAACTAATACTTTCTTGAAGCACCTTCTGATGTTACTACAGCACTTGTTGGGTATGAGTCTAGCAGCATGGCATATTGTGGGTATGAGTCTAGCAGCATGGCATATTGTGGGTATGAGTCTAGCAGCATAGCACATTTTGACTTTGACTTTTCAGTTTGTAGTTTCAGTTGAGTTTTACAGTTTATAGGTCACAATAAATGTTGAAACAGGGGTGTGTAGACTTTTCATATCCACTGTACTAGTTGCAAAAACGTTTTTTCAAAATCCATTGAAATTACATTACACGAGTGGGTTTTACCCAGTTAGCACAACAGCCTGGTAAACGTGACATGAGGTGTTCCCTGGGAGGGTTTTCGCCTTTAACCCCCCCCCCCCCCGAGTGCCAAGCATTGACATACCGGAGTGCTGGTTCATTTACCTTGGTATCTTGCCCTTCTTTCCGGTCTTCGTCATTAGGCAGCAACTCCACACCACCGTGAGTAACCTTAGTGCAGTGGTTCCCCATACTTTCTTCAGGGCCCCCCATTTTCTATTAAGGAACATTAATCGATTCCCGCCCCCTATTCAAACACGGTTAAGAATGAGGGCCGGCCCACCCCCCCCCCCCCCCCGGAATACCTTCGCACCCCCCAGGGGACCACAGCCTTAGTGGATGAAGAGAAAATAACAAATGCTAATTTGAGAAAAAAAATGGCTGCATAACAAAATGCCCTGGCATACAATATGAACTTTTCTAAATTGGACGAATAAAGCCAAAACATCCAAAGGCTCCCTGCATGGTCTATGTACCGACTATACAGTTCAGTACATTACTGGCTAGTGAAATATTTGGGGTTTTCAAACAACAAAATAGCAAATACTTATAAATGATATAGCATGTGTGACACCTAATTTACATTCAGCACTGCCCACATCAGTGGCAGATGCTGAGATTTCGATAAGAGGGCATATATCTATTTTTATCAGAATACTATTTATCTTGTCACAGTGAATAGAAGGTTATGAAAGCATTTTACTCTGTAAGAGTACTATTGTTTCAAAAACTAATAGCTTTAGTGCTTATTTAATTTTTTTTAAATATAATTGTCATAGAATGATGATCTAATACAGCAGTGCTTGTTTGTAGCGGATTCGTGTGCAGTATAGGGCACAGGTAAAGTTGGCCCATTTCAGTAGGCTTGTCCCCACTTGCGTGGCTGCATTGACGTAATTAGCAGCTAACGGTGTCTGCAACCGATCGTGGTCTTTGTCAGCCGCAAGTGGCTGGAGGTTCGCAGGACCACGGCATCCCATGGCCATCGCCTGTGGGCACAAGCCTGTATATCTGTAAACATTTCAAACATGCATAGATGCAAACATACACTTATACACTTTATCTTATTTTACAGAACCCAGCAGTGTTTAACAATAACATTTATTTAAAAGGCAACTAAAGTAAAGATTGTGCAATATTTTCTTTCCAGTGGAAATTGCATATCACTAGGCCACACAGGACATATACAAAATGTTATAGCTGCCTGGGTATTTAAATAAAAAAAAATCTCCAATAACTCGAACTGTAAAGAACAGAACTTTTAACATTGAAACTTCCCTCTAAGAACTCTTCCAAAAAGAAATGCCTCCATTAAATTACTGAGCCCCAGTCTCCACTTTGCACTGGCCCGCTGATGCCCCCTTTACGTTACATCGACATTAACCTGAAGGAGGCAGGGACCAGCGGATATCTGCACAAAATGATACTTTGATCACCAAAACAATTTCTTACAAAGAGGAGAAAGTATTTTCCATGGAAATAAATATCCAAATTCCATTCTAAGAAATACTAAGATCTAGGATTGCTTAACCCACTGCCTGGCTATACTGTTTGATCATCTCAAATAGACACCTCAAACCTGTTTCCTCTGCAGTTTTTGTCAATACTGTTCAATGAATACTTTGCAGTTTATACCACTTATTAGGAATTTGCAGATTATGTAATATGTAATTCAAAGAATATCTGCCCTATAACATACCTTTGTGTCAGCTGCAAAAAGGACATACGTGCCCACCAGAGCTTCAATTATCAATCACTAACAAATAGATTACACACAACAGGAACTAGTACTGAGCCTTGTGGTACACAACTTCACTAGTGACTGCTCTATTTTCTGAAAGCACTCCATTTACAGCCATTTACATTTACTCCATTTACATTTAAGATATCTTAAGCCAACATCTACGACTTCACTTCACAAAATTTGTTTGGGTGCTCAAACACAGAACTAGCCTTCCTTTTCTGTGAGCCCCCTAACACTCCATCTCGTTATAGTATCCAGCTTCCTCTCAATCAATCACATTAACTGCTACTCTGAGGGCAGGAAACCCTTTTTAAATTTCTAAAACATATTAAGTGTTGCAACTCCATCCTTCAGATCTCTAATGCGAGTCTCCAGTAGAGCAACCTGCCCATGTGTCAAAGAAGTAGCTACCCCAGAGCTGTTGGTCCATTTGTGTATACATATAACTGTGCGCGAAACAACCCCTTCAATCTTGCTATCCCCCATTGTCCCAAATACAATATATCCATACAGATTCTTTGCAGGTAGAATAAAGTGCACAGGTTGCACACTCCTTTGTGTTTACTACTCATAATCCCAATTATCCACAAGGCTCTCTATAAGCACTCAGTTATGTGGCACTGGAGAGGACTTAAACCCTGTGTCACAAATTAGGGGGGAGGGGGGTACTAATTTACAAAGTGAGAGCAAAGAGAAATAAAATAGAATGCGTACAAAGACAGGGAATTCCAAAGCCAGCAAGGCAGCATGTAAACAAGTGTGCTCTCTCTATATAATTACTAACTATAACACTCTAATATAATTACTACCCTATTATAACAACATGTTTTTGGCTGTCAACAGAGGTAGCACTGCCACAAATAGACACTTTGTGTTCTTCACTAAGCAAAATCACAGAGAGAGCAAAGTGTACAAGGGGTATAAAATGAGCCGATTGGTTTTCTGGAAGCATCCAATGAGCAAGTTGGCAGTGTGTTTAGAACCTACTGTATGTAGTTCCAGCGGTGGTTTCAGACTTGACTACAATTGCTGGATCACAAAATCAATTACAGGAAAATTAGGTCTGGTTAACATGAGTATGTGTTTGACCAGAGTTTAGCCCTAATAATAAAAAAAGGAAAAGAAAATACCAAATTTTCTGTACTATAAAGACTCAAATTGTGGGGGGGGGGGG
>CM070041.1:35746511-35762501 GCA_036250615.1 Ptychadena robeensis | reverse complement strand
GGGGGGGGGGGGGGTTGTTGTCAGCTGCTGCCCGGAGAAGAAAGATCAGGAAGTGGCTTCTCTGCCCTTTTCAACATGTTGCCACCATCAGATAAAACATGAAGAAGGTAAGTCATTTTATTTGTTTTTGTATAGCAGTTTTCCAGGATCTGAACTGCTGACAGGTAAGTAATGTGCCTATTTCTAGTATGCGTGTGTGTTTTTTTTTTTTAAATGTTTAAAGACATCATATCTAGATGTGTTATCTCTATGCCCTTTGCACCAAACACAGGGATTGGTCTATAAGAAACGTACATTATTATTGTTATTTTACACAATTGTTAAAAATACATGTGATTTTAATAATGTATAAAACATAAAAAAACACCTACTTGACTATACCAGCTTTGGCCTGGCAATGCCATGTAGTGACGTAGAGTAGCGCCATCTAGCCTCAGAGCTACCAGGAACTCCTGTAAATAATAAAGAAACACAGTATAATCCTTACATTATCCAATAAAATAAAATGTACGATTGCACATTGAAAAATAACTTTACAATCTTCAGATTTTCCCAAGAAAAAGGACATTATATTTTCATTCTTCGTTTTAGTTTTAATGTTACAAGGATATTATTACTTCAATTTACATAATGCATGATTATTTAGCCAAACATTCGCAGACAAATTTATATAATCTTGCTAAATATCCTTTTCCTCCACATCAGATTTGCCATTACTTTTTGGAGTGTATTATGTAGGCTTGATTAACCTCCCTAGCGGTCATGACGAGCCCAGCTCGTCCAGAGTTTGTGTGAAGAACAAACTCTGGATGAGCTGAGCTCCCAAGAAAGCTGCATATCACCAGAAAGCTACGTCGACAAACAGCGTGGTATGGGCAGACCGCTAGGGAGGTTAATATCCGCCCCATAGTGTTAGATACACACGCAGCTGATGTTTGCACTAGCCCAAGGATGGGCAAACTAAAGGCTGGAATACACAGCTCGATATTTGAGCAGAGAGAGAGATCTCGACTGGTAGCGCGATCACGTCATTGCGCTACTGCCTGGCTTCCCCAATATTGCGGGTCTCCATTCAGAGTATAGGATATTGAACAAGGTTCACCAACATGTTGGTAACCTGTTCGGCCGAGCGAGATCAATAGAAAAACAGCATTAACGGGTAGATTTTTTCCCAGATTTCTGCACAGCTCAGTGCCGGGAACGCGCACAGCTGTGCAGAAATCTGGGGAAAAAAAATCTACCCTTGAATGCCGTTTTTCTATTGATTTTGTGTATTCTCCAAGGGGCTAGATCTTTTTTTCCGGTCCTTTGTCACCTTGTTGAAAAAATGCTCCCCTCCGTTTGTTCTCTGCAATGAGTGCACATAATGCCTAGAGGTGTCCAAACATTGCGTTGGGCACAATGCAGTAGTGATCATGTGATGACACTGTAGGCCTTTCTCATGGAGCCTTCTCATGGCGAATTATCTCTGCTCATTGCAATGAATGAGCAATTTTTTGTACAGTAAATTGAAAAAGATAACAACTGTCACACGTATCACAAATCAGAGCCATCATTAGTGAGGTCGGCGATGCATGGAATCTATGGCGGGTTGGCCATTACAGGCTTTTGGTCTGGCCCCTTCATCAAATTTAAGAAGCCTAAGTTGCCCACAAGTCAAAATGTTTGCCCACCCCTGCACTAGCCCGAAGAGGTTGCCATCTATGGGTGGATGTGGATGCAGCATAGGACCTCAGAGCTATATAATGGTTTTGAGTATCTTAACAGCTACTTAGTTGTTCACACTATAAAACAAACTATCCCCATCAATATAAACACAAAGATATATTTATTATTGGACAAAAAACAGTCCAACATTGGTATTAACTGTGAGAAAATGTAACTATGATAAGACTATATTATCAGAAAACACTATTCACTTTGTTGCCATACCTTGACATTTTTCACAAGATTTAGATCAATACAGACAGCCAGAGAAAGCATCTTTGAATTTTTTTCCTTTCTGGTTGATGATAACTGTGCAGAAACGCCATCTTCTGAGATATAGATTGTCGGGTTCAGGTTTGCAGGTGGCACAAATGTAGGTATTTCTAAAGTACTTGGTGCTATGTAGTCTTCTACAACCGCTAAAAGTAAAGACAAGTGTGACAAAATAAACATAAAACAATTTCATTTGGTTATCAATGTTAAATAGATTGACAATTATAACTGTAAAATGAAAATAAAATATACAGTATATATCTATGGTATACATTGTTTGAGTACTGTATTTTTCGGACTATAAGACGCACCAAACCATAAGACGCACCCATTTTTTAGAGCAAAAAAATATTTTTTTATACGTTTTCACATCACTTGGGTTAATGCAACTGATTATATGAATGCAATATCAAATTCTGCCAGTAGATGTCACTAGCAGCAGTACACACACAGCACATCACGTCACTGACTGGGCAGAGGGGGGGCCAACAGTTGCAGTCTCTCTCCTCTGCTCTCCCTCTCCCGATCTTGCTGTTCCTGTGTCTGTGGAAGCTGCAGTGATTGCAGTTCCCACGGACACAGAGTGAAGGATAGATGGCAGTTCATCTATTTCTCTCCATTGCTTATGCCAGCAATGCTCTGTTGGCATAAGCAATTATACAGTTCAGATGGGAGATCCTGACACTGGCCGGCATCTCTCATCTGACAGCTCCTTGCCGGGAGAGCTGTCGGGGGCCGCGCATTCAGACCATAAGACGCCGGCACTCCGCCTCGTCCCACCCCCCCCCACCGATTTTGGGGGTTGAAAAGTGTGTATATTCTGAAAAATTCTAAAATACGGTAAATTCTTAAGACCAAAACCTGCCTCTTACCATAGCAGTCAGCAGTATTACCTTTATGAAAAAGTGATATGGTGTCAGACTCAATACATAGATAGCTGAGATCTACTTTTCCTTTGTACTTGGAGACACTGAAGATCCGGCCATTTTCTATGTCCAAAACTACCTCGCCATGCTGACCATCCAGCTTCTTTGCTCCTTCATTCTATATCAAGACAGCAGAAAAACAGAAAGCAAAGACACATTACCAAAGGCCCAGAGAAAGAATAAAAGGCAGGTAAACTACAAAGCTATATATCAAAACCTTGGCTTCGGCCCAGGCTGTAATACGCCCTTGCAAAATATTGACAGATGCAGAGAAGAAGCTGAGACCCTCATCGGTGCCTTTCCTAGTCTTGGCCAGCTCATCCACAGAATAGAAATGGGAGTCTTCATCCTCAGAATCAGAGTCTACCAGGAATAAAAGAAACAGTTTACAAATGGGGAGCTAGATCATAGGAATGTTACTGATTTCCAAACTCTAGGTGACCATATATTATGTAGTAGGACTACAAACTCACCAAGTCTGAAAGCAGATTTGCACATACGAAATGTGTCCGGCTGATATCCAGATCTGGACAGGGTCTCATTAGGGAAAAGGGAATCGGTCATAGGGACATCAAACATGGTCATAGGTTCCCACATCAGAAGATCATTACAAAGCCTAGGCAGACAAAACAGAACTACGTCTAATAAATGAAGATCTATATATACTACACCTAATAAAAAGGTAAATGTATGGAGTGGGTACCTGTTGTATAGGTTTTCATACACATCTTTGCTGGGAAGGAATATGTGAGCACGGGGAAGAGTCACCTCAAGTGTATATTGGGAGGATGCCATTGTCACTTGTTGAAAGTCTGACATCTCCTCTGGGTCAGCAGGGATTACCATCTGAAAGCAAAGACACCATATGTGGTAAAAGTGATGATAAATGAAAATAGGATTGCATTTTAAGTAAGGTGAGCAGAAGAAAGTGATTTAAGACTTGGTGAAGTGGTGACAGCATTCCTTACCTCTTCTGTTTCAAACATTGTCCGTTTAGAGGAAAAAGGGGACGGCTCAGGCGGTTTCAATTCACAAGGACTTTCCACAGATGGAAGATCAAGGTCGTCAACTTTGTCTTGACCTATGTCCCATGGAGAACTTTTGGTTTCAGGTCGGATAGTTACTAGGATGCTAAAAGAGAAACAGGCTTTGTGAGCTTTGCTGAGCTTGCAAAACAAAAATAAAATCAGATAAAAAATGAGGATAAGTTGTAATATAATGTTTCTTTGCTTGGGGACAAAAGTGGCACTCTAAAAAAAATCTAAACAATAAAAACTCTTTTTGATGGCTTCAGACTCATTCACCATGTCAAACTAAATGAAAAAGGACAAAGAGGTGAAATTCCTGTGGGCTGCGATCTTTACCTTGTTAAAAGGAAGTCACTGTAGGCCTAGTAGTGTGCTGCTCTGCACAAGAACAACCATATGTCTCACAGTTCTTTCCTTAATTATAATAAACCAACTAACCTTGGGAAGACAAACTTCTTTCCACCGGATTTGGCCATGGGATCTAATCCTTTACTGATCTTTATGCAAGGAACGTGCAGCTTATCTCCATCAGTATATACACCTGAAAAAGTGGAACAACTTGAATGTAATTTGAGATTATCAAGTTGAACATTTCTCACTGAATGTAACAAAACGCTGTTTGGAAAGTTATAATAAAAAAAAACACAATGTAAACAAGCAGTTTATTGTATAACACTAAACTTCTCTCATTGCAGAGTGTGCCTGCTTGCTGAACTTAAATATTTCTGTGACAACTTTTGCAGATTTCAAAAAAAATTTTTTCATGCAAATGAACAATTATTTAGGCCAAGTCTAGACACTATATAATATTTGTTTTAAAAGTAAACAAAGCTAAGTTATATACACACATGTAGTAATTTGGTCTAAATGAGCTTTCCTAATTTGCTCCTAGTGACCAAGGAATGTGTATACAGCGTTCGTCCTGTTCTATGGAGAGGGGTGATGGGAGGCCAAGCAAACATATAGCAAATAGACTACAAGGGTAATCAGGCAGTTTGGACATTCAGCGTTCCGTCCTGCCCAATCCCTGAACAACCTCACCCGACAGCTATGCAGATGTTAGCTATTCAGACGAGACAACCAATATATGGTCACATCCAATTACTATCTAATGTGCACACAAGGCCCCAAAATAAGGTTTAACCTCTCTGTCGTTGTGCCCGAAGCCAGTACGGGTGAAGTTTGATCGTGAATCAAACTGCGCCCATGCCGGGATTGGGCGCAACGGCCAGCTCTTTGTTAGCCTGCAGCATTTCTACAGAGCTGCAGGCACACAGAGCCTGGCCCGTGTCTTCAGCGTCCTCGGTGATGCCGAAGGGGACGGGAGGCAACATAGACTTCCATGTTAATGGAGAGGGCATCGCTTCTCTCTTTATTGACACCGACGGTGTGTAGAGGGCTGGGGGGAGAGCCGGCAATCACAGCAGAGTACAGTGTACTCTGCTGCAATTGTCCAGGAAACAGCTTTTCGTGGCATGAAAAATGGCGTGAAAAGTCCATAACGCTAGGGAGGTTAAAAAAAAGTTTTTTTCCCCCGACACTCTAAGTTTTGTTAAACTAGTGCCTCTTACCATGGTCTTTTACTACTTCTTAGTAAGTGGGAGACTGAATTTATTTACCTAAGTGGTAGCCCAATCATTTGGAGTAATAAAAGTGAGTAAAAGACAGCCATACAATGTACAGCAAGGGAAAAATCTTTTTCTTCAGGGAGCATGGGCTTAATTCAAGTTCTGACCAAACAACCCCAATTTCTACTATATTACATTAGCTACACGTGTAATAGGAGGTTGGATAAGACTTGTAACATGCCTTATAACAGTACATTTTTAGAGAGGCTTTTGCAATTTTTTTACTGCTTACCATGTAAATCACTAAATGAAATCTCTATTTTGCTAGGCTCCTCCATACCACTTCTACTCTGTGTTTTAATCTCCATATCAGTCACTTCCATCTCAAGACGTTCTTTCCTCACTGCCTTTTCTGTCCAAGGACGTCGCCCGGAGGCAGTCCTTAAGTCAGGTACAGGGAACTGGAGATGAATATGTGCTTTGGAAGCCATCACATGGATCTCTGTGTCCTCTTCAGGAGCTGGGGTGGTATCACTCTGAGAAGACAAGGCATGAGAAAGGGCCAGCATAACACATTTAATATTTACTTTTGCCAAACTATATACCAATATAAAATTCTATCTATCCAGTGGCAAAGATTTCTAATCAACGTAACTCCGTAAATACATCAGGTGCAGCGTGTCCCTAGGGTATTTATCATCTGGTTTCTACAGAATTTTAACTTCTAAGGCCCATATTGGACAAAAGCAAACAAGACGAGAGTGCTCTCTCTGTCCCACACCCTGTGTATTGGTCTCTCTTTCTTTAGTGTTTTGTCTCTGTCCTTCCTGGTCTCTCTATTTTTTCTATTATTATGTCCATGCTCCCTTTTCTGTAACCCCTAAACTTTTCACCAGTGTGTGAACAATCCAAGCTTTGCTAGCACCCAAAAAACCTAAGGTGCCTAAACATAAAGAATTGTGTTGGGTATGTAAGATTTTGTATAATGGAAACATTTAATCTTGCGTTCACCTTACAATAAGAGGCTGGGAGGCATTTAGAAATACAGCAGAGGAGGAGGAAAAGAGGCAATCTGTCAATCTACTTAGGTAACCAGTCTATTATTTAGTCTTAAAATGAAGTTGTTTAAGTTGTCTATTTTTACTTAGTTGGTTGGGTCTTTCCATATTATTAGAAGAGTATCAACTTCTCTGCAAATGGTCCCAAGCCCATAAAAAAGTCAAAGTGCCATAAATTATCTCTTGACAAGGATATATTTCACTTAAAAGCCATCCCAGGTAATTATGTCATTACTGGGTTGCCAGAACATAATAAAAATAGAGCAAACACAGAATGAGAAGATGTGCCCAAATCTTGGTACGGTTACTACCAATCTTTCTGCAACAAAAACTTTTTATTTAGTTATAGTATGTTTATTTGTGTATCTAACCATTTTTTTTTAATTAGTATAAAAAAGGACAGTTACCAGGTGCAGGTCGAACTGGACAGGAGAGCTTGCATGTTTTGTGGCTCCATGCTGGAAGAGGGATCCCAAACGGTTAATTAGACCCAAGTCCAGGTCAGACTGAAAGTCTTCCAGCTCTACTCTTATTTCTCCAGTGACTTTAACTGGTTGTTTCTTTCGACTGTTCTGAGGGGCAACAAAGAATATAAATGTTAGAAAGGCAAGCACTGGCAGTAGAGAACAAAATGAATTTTAGTGCAAAAAAATTTAAGGAGTACAGCCAAACAAAAATCAAGAATGTTAGTAAGAAGAGATTAGACTTTAAATATATTAAAAGGCATAACAGAACACTTACTCTAGGTGGTGTCCTGTGAATCCGCTTATAGTGCACCTGGGCACAAGGCCGTGAGGAGGATGCTGGACTATGGAATATCATAAGCTAAAATAAAATATTAATACAATCAGATATTTCATTTGAATAATTACAACAGCACTCAATATTTATAAAGTTGAGTATCTACAGGTATGTAGCAGGATATAAAATACAGTAAGAAAACATGGAAAATTATAGCTATGCACATTTTCTATTGGGTACAGCCCTTCAATCCTAAATAACCTTCAATAATACATCACTGTGACAGAAACATTTTCAGTAATACCACATTCAGATCAGACGAGTTGTTCTGTAAAAGTTTCAAATTATGTGAGGAGCCCAGCTGGGGTGCAGAGGTACACCAAAGTTTTACGAACAACTGTTGTGCAATTGCTTGTGTAGCGTTGCATGTGTCAATATGATAGCCAATAGTTAATATGACTACTACAGCAGATTCTGTAAAAGTTTAAAATTATTTGAGGAGCCCCCCTGGGGTGCAGGGATAAACCAAAGTGTAGTTAAACTTTACACTTACAACTGTTGTAGCAATTGCTACTGTAGTGTTACATGTGTCGATATGATAGCCGATAGTCAATATGACTTCTGCAGCAGATATGGCTTTTGTAGATTTATATGCAATTATATGCGCTACTTTTAAACAGAAAAATTTATTGGATTTGTACAGCTAGGATGCCAAGTATGCTTGTATTATGAGAATGTTAGTGGAATCTTTTAAATCTAATTATTGGCATGCATCTTTAACCTCTTTCTAAGATACAGGAACCTAACTGTTGTTAAACCTTCTAGATCTGTTGCAACAATGACATGATTAAATATCCAAACTCATAAAAGGACTGATCATTGTGCTACAGCTTATTTACTGCTGATGTGAGCGCACTATACACTTCCCAACCCACACAATTATCTGAATGTAGCACCTTACTTCTAAAATGCCCATTTAAATGTAATAGAGGCTCGGACTCTGCATTTATTACACATACCTCTGTATACTCAGGACTTTTTCGCTTACTGGAAGCATAATTTTCAGGCCAAAGGCATTCTAAAATCTCCAGCATCCCACAACTGAGGTCCACAGTGCTCTGCTGTATACCTTTTCCAGTCCTCTGCTCACACACTATTTGGACTGCTAATGCTGTACTCCTGCAAATGAAACAGAAAATAGAATAATAAAATAAACAACAAAGAACAAATGTGTTTGCACCCCTGAAGGATCATTATCATGAGGTCTTTGTTGTCCCTTGTTTTGCCACAGTTGCAAAGCAGCAACTGATCAAAGTAAATAGTGCATTTAGGTATAACGTAAAGCAAGTCTTTACCAGTGGCATTAACACAACTAAAAATTTTTTTATGTATATTTAGATTCCCTCCACCTTAGTCACGGGCACCTATTCACATATGGGAGGTATTTACATTTATGAGTCTGACATATATATATATATATTTTTTATGCCATGCAGAATGTTAATGTAAATACACAACTCATGCTATAAATAAATCACCTCACTCAGCTATATGTAGATCCTCCCATATGTAAATAGCCATGTAATACCTTGGTAAAATTGGGTTATTTACATAGCATAAGTTGTGTATTTATATTAACATTCTGCATTGCAATAAAAAAGTGACACAGACTAATCTCTCCTCTCATATTTAAATACGTGATCGTGGGTAAGTTGTTAGTGCCAGATTGTAAAATGTGTCTCTCCAAAAGTTGGTCAGTGTGTTCAGAGAATGAGGCTGGTCAGTTTCATTTGTGAAATGATTGATTTGAGACAATCCTTTCCAAACAGTTTTGTAATATTACATAATCTAGAATGTGATGTAAACTACATAGTCAATTAGATTTGGGGTGTTTGCATTAGAACTACCGTATATTGCAGGGAAAATACAAAATAAGGTAGGCCAAGAAGGGCAACTGAACAAAAGCAGTTCCTCCTGGAGGGTCCTTTAGGGCCCATTTAAACGATATGCTTTTTTTTTATATAGGCATGCGTTTCTGCATATATACAAAAACACATGTGTTTTTCACATTACATCTGCATTTGCGTTTTTGAACAAATGAATGAAAAATGCAGGAAAAATTTATCAAAAATGCATACAGCAGCGAGTTTTTAAAAACGCAACGCATACAGTGTGAATGGTAACATTGATTGTCTATGCAAAAAAAGAAACATGTAAACAGTAAAGAAACATGTGCGATAAAAAAACGCACACTTTTGTAAAACGCACCGCAACGTATATAGTGTGAAATGGCCCTTAATGTTTTTATTACACATGAAATCATGTATTTGTAAGATATCCTCATTCTTGAATTATGTTCTCATTCAGCATTGTAGACTGCAGACATCTGGTGGTGGAGAGAGATCACTACAAATCCACTTGAAGAAAAATATATGTGATCATGTATTTCTGTTCATTCAGTCTGTTATCTAGGAACTGTTGGATTATAACCTGCTAGCACTGAATTATACAAAGACCTCTTTTATCAACCCTGTTAATAAATTACACCCCAAACAACTGTAAAGTAAGGTGCTTCAAAACCTTTGACAATTTTTTTTTATCTAAAGGCAACATGAAAGTCCCAAATGTTGTATTTATGTACATATAATGATCTCCACTAAACAGTCCTCATAACATAGTGTGAGCATTTCATGTGTGTACTTAGGATGACAAGTTCTCCTGCAAGAAAATTCATGGAGAAAAACATGGTCATGTGATCACCTGAATGGGTTTATCTTCCCTGATTGAATGTCAGGATTGTAATATTCACCGGCTCCAGCAGATTTACAACTGTTACCGTGATCATACTCTGTGTGATTATTTGTAATAATGCACAGTGGACCCTTTGAGACATGACCAACTTGAAATACAACCAAAATTTTAATTTCAATTTACAACAACATTTTTAACTTTCCAGATTTTGGTCCAGAAGCCAGTGTACGGTATGGGAACATTTACATATGTGCTATGGTTTCCAGGCACCCTCCTGTGGCAGAAAGAGTTAAAGACGCTTTAAAACTTACAACCAGTACAATTGCTATTGCCTTGGGGATGCACCACTGAGCCTAGATATATGGGCATACACAGGGGTGTAAGCAAGGACCCCATAGGTGTCTTGGAATTTGCATCTGTGCTGTCAGTGCATTTTTAGTGCATAATGCCACCCAAAAAGGTAGCACAGATGGAAAAAAAAAGGAGATAAGTGCACAATTACAATATAGCAGAAAAATAAACAACCTGAATGGTGAGTACAGTCTTAAATTGTTGTTTCTAGTAGGCTAGGAACATGTTATAACTTTAATTGCTATAAAAGTAGGACTATTGTTGGTGTATATTGTAAGTTACACATATTCTACAACCTTTTTTATTATGAAAAAGGTAATTTGGGAGGTCCGAAACGAATTATTGTCATTTTCATTATTTCCTATGAATAAAATGGTTTTGACTTACAGACTTAATTTGTTCCGAAGGCAGTGTTTTCCCCAGAGGAGATTGGCCGGGCGGCCCGCCCGGGAGATTTTGGTCCCCGCCCGGCACACAAGTCCTCCGCGGCGAGCAGCCTGACAGGCGGCGCCTCCCATTCTTCAGGAGCGCGCCACAGCCACTGAAAGACTCCGGCCCGCGGCACACTACCGGAGCCGCGGGCCGGAGTCTTTCAGTGGCTGCGGCGCGCTTCTGAAGAATGGGGAGGCGCCGCCTGTCAGAGGACTTGTGTGCTGCCGCTGGCCGGCAGCCTATCAGAGAGGCCGCCGGACCGGTGCAGGCGGCGCGATGACGTCATCGCGCCGCCCGGCTGAAAAAAAATTCTGGGGAGAACACTGCGAAGGGTTGGTTGTAAGTCATGGGTCCACTGTATTTTTGTATTAAGGCAAATTACTGCAAGTAGGAATTTTAAAAACCTGCATGATTGTTAATATGTTATAGATGCTTTTGTCAGAATAAAACTCAGGAGTCAAATTTTTGATATGCATCTCAAGAATATTCACCATGGTATGTTGACAATAATGTAACTGTGTCCCTAATAAAGGAGATGTTTTTGCGCTTTAGTACTTTATTTTATGCTGTAAGGTTGGGGAAGAGAAAAGAAAATTCTTAGCAGCCAGGCCAGCAAAGAGTAATAACACACAATTTACATCCTCTTACCTGACATTGCTCAGCTGGCACGCTCTTTGGAAATGCTCACGAAGATGCCCAAAGTCTCGACCACTAAAAGCAGCATCCTTGAAGTACCCCAGCTCCTTAAAGAAATTACTTGCTGCTTC
Source organism: Ptychadena robeensis (assembly GCA_036250615.1). Classification (NCBI taxonomy): domain Eukaryota; kingdom Metazoa; phylum Chordata; class Amphibia; order Anura; family Ptychadenidae; genus Ptychadena; species Ptychadena robeensis. The sequence goes on along the minus strand of CM070041.1, from coordinate 35,750,899 downwards.
TTGACCATTAAGGTCCTGTGCAGGACCACCATTGATAGGAATGTGAGGCACAGTTATGGTAAGGCCACCCACTGTAAGCTTCAGCAGCATCTCTGGTTTAAGAGGCTCCAGAGGAGATTGGGAAGACTGCTTTCCTGGAAAAACGGGTAAATAGTTCATAAATGAGTTCCTGGCTTGTGTATGTTGTTTTGGGGGTGTTTTTGCATTCAGAAACTTTGTAAATTAGGCATGTGGTAGGGAACATCTGGATGTATATCATCATGGTAAATCAGTGGTTTCCAACCTGAGGGGGTCGCTAGAGGTTGCAGAGGTGGTGCACCATCAGTGGTGGCGGAGGGGGGCAACATCCTGTGCTTAGCTCCATACTCCCCTCCTCTCTCTCACTGTGGGCTGAGACACCTTGTTGAAAGTAAAGCTGGATGCTGGCTGTTGAAATGTAAACTAGTGGCAGTGCCATCTTGTGAACATTTTACAAATTTTGAAAGGCTCACATCTGACTTTGCGAGTTAATTACAAAGACCCTGAACATGGTATTATCCCCACAATTGCTGGAGATAAAAATAAGGGCTGTGTGCATGTAAATAAGAAGGGAGGGGATGTTACCCCAGGACAGGAACATTTTGTTATATCCAGGGATGCACATACATTTTTTAAGTGAGCTCCTCAGATGAGTACCAGAAAATGGTGTTTGGTACCCATATGAAGGGTGGTCTACCTCACTGTCAGCTTCCTGTATGATAGATTCTGCTGCAGATGGACCTCCCTGTTCCTGATTGATCCTCTGATTAGCTGTCTCCACCCACAGATCACCAGCTGGCTTTGGGTCAAATGCAACTCTCACAGTAAAACACTGTTTGACCCCCCAGATCTCATAACTCAGTAGTACAACCCTGACATTTTCTGGCTTAGTAACTAACCCCTAAGACTACCTGCAGTCCAAATGTCAACCTTTCATAGTCATATTCCAGCTGTCACACAGTGCTTTTCTCTTGTCAGATTTTACCCTTACATATGCCTACTCTGACTTTCCTCCCCAGATCTCCAACACTCTTAGAAGTCCAATCTTTTTTTTGGGGTTAGTAATTTACATTCCCAATTTCACACCCCTAACAGCAGCCTTTCATAGGTATTCAGGTTTCCATGCAGTTATTCGACTGACACAAATTGTATACATGTAACATTTAGCTGTGGCCGCCCAGACACAGAGTGCCTTCAGGTTGTTAGTACACATAAGCGGTGTAACAATAATGCAGGTACGCAGAGCTAGTTTTTGGCCCCTTTTGAGTACCAGAGTACCACTTATGTGCACCCTGGTCATATCTGTTAAATAATGGTGTGTTGTCTGTCACCACCACCCTGATATGTAGATGAGGCGGTGTCATAAAACACATTTCCTGCTATAGAGTGAACAACTTCACTGCAAAATATATGATTTTTCTTGGCTTTAAATTAAGGTTGCGTTTGTCTATTCCATTTTTATTACAGTATTTTCCGAATTACTCAGTAGCTGGCTTACAAGATCAGTTAAAGTGAAGTCAAATCATCTAACTTAATTCTTGTTTAGGGTAATTGACTACGACAATGCTCAGCATTCCTTTCCTGGTGTGCTCCACAATGAACAGCCTTTAATCCATACGTTTCCTTTAACACTACTTTAAGGATAATACCTGAGCCATAATGCTTAGCTCATGAAAAGAATCCTTTTAAACAATAATGGGTGACATACCACTGAACGATCACCCTTGTAGATGGGGGCAGGAATGAAAATTTAACTGGTGAAGCCCCAAAGGATAAAGCATAACGGAAGTGAATATCCATAATGTAAACATTGAATATTGGGTGGAGACTGCCATCTATCTGTCATAGTACAGCACAGCCTTTAAGCAGGGTACAGACGGCTTGACATTTGATGTTCCCTGCAGCAGCGTGATGACGTCATCACGCTGCTGTCAGATATCGGAGGAGCTGGGGAGACAGCTCTGCTCTCTCCCTGGCCCAGCCGATGCTTTACATGAATACCCGTGGTTTCCATGCGAAGCTACGGACATTGGGCGTATTTACGGTCATGTACGATATGGCTGTTTTCGAGCGGGATCGATTGGTCCCACTCGAAAACAGCGATGGCCGCATATTATATAGGCCAGATAGACGGCCGTGAGCGCGCACGGCGCTCAAAACAGCCCATATCTGCACGTCTGTACCCTGCTTTACACTACTCATTGGATGTGTACTTTACAATTTCTCTTATCTAAGCACATGCCTAAAATATGCAATCTTTAACAAAATAGTAAAAGTAATATCAGACTTACCCTGGACCCTGTGAAGGTTTTGTAGCGGAGGAATTGTGGCAGAAAATGGTGAATGTCCATACCGTCTAGGGCTGCTTAGCATTAGCTTAATAAAGATAACAGACACACATTACCTTATGTAGAAGTGTTAAAGAAGGCATTTACTAAATACATTAAATAATGCTCAAAAGATTGCATGAAATTAGGCCCTGTATGCATTCTCAAGAGTTTAAAGCATGCTTCTTTTTGATCATGCAGTGTGCAAGGAGATTAAAATGTTTTTACCCCCAAAACCAAAAGTCTGTATGAGCATGTACAGTTGAGACCATAATTATTCATACCCCTGGCTCATTTTTAACTTAAAGATACTTTTTGATGGGAAATTACATAGGCGTCTCCCAAAAGACAATTTACAAGAGGCATTTTTGTGGGAAAAAAACATTTCTCAGCTTTTATTTACATTAACCGCCCTAGCGCTCAGGATGGCACCATCTTGTCCAGAGCTGCTACTCCCACTATCGCGCTGGGCAAGATGGTGCCGTCCAGTGAACATCGGGGCTCTGGCAGCGCATACTCACAGTTTTGCGCTGTCCCGGTGTCCCCGATGTGACATGCTGCCAGCTCCTCAGTCTTCCCTCCCCCCCCCTCCGAGTGACGTGATGACGTCACATCGGGGAGGCGGCGGGAAATTTGAAAGTAAGTTCTTTGTAGAAAACTGATTTAAATATGCTTCTGTGTACGAAATATCGCCACAATAAAGTCTCTGGTGCCCCAGATGTTACCCTCTCTTCTCCCTGGTGTAATATATATATATATATATATATATATATATATATATATACATACATAATTGTTTCAAACATTATTATAGTCAGGGTGTCTATAGGACCCTTGTACGGACGGACATATTTTGGGAAGTTACAGGCCTACAACATAAAGAAACATTTACCATTGAAGTCTATGGTGCACTTTCGTTACAGAAATCTGGACCTCAGCAGTGCGCTAGGGAGGTTAAAGCAAAAAGTTTCTTATCCAAAATTATTCATACTCTTCACAAACTGTGAGGCTCTGGGAAAATCCAAAGTTCTATACCATTCCATATAGTCCAAGCTGTTCTAAAGTATCCTAATTACCCTGATTAATTGGGAACAGCTGTTTTAATCAACTCAACAGGTTAAAAACAGCAGCTCTCTGCAGTTGGTTTGTGGACAGTCATGGCCAAGACAAAGTAGCTCAGTGAGGACCTGCGGCTGCGCATTGTGGCTGCTCACAAGTCAGGAAAGGGCTACAAGGCCATATCTAAATGTTTTGAAGTTCCAGTGAAACCTAATGCTCGGGGGGGGGGGTTCAGCCAATTCACCATGGAACCTATTCACAATAAACTGCAATATAAAGATCGAGCAATACATGAGGATTCTTAACGACAACATCAGGCGGTCTGCAGAGAAACTTGGCCTTGGGCAGCAGTGGACATTTCAGCATGACAATGACCCAAAGCAAAAGTGGTGAAGAAATGTTTAGCAGACAGAGTCCTGACTTGAATCCAATTGAGAATCTGTGGAGGGAGCTAAAGATCAGGGTGATGGCAAGAAGCTCATTGCTAAAGATGAATGGCCAAAAATGTGGAGACATGTGAGGAGCTGGTCTGCAATTATAGGAATAGCCAATAAAGGCTTTTCTATTGATTATTGACAGGACTGTGGAGTCGGAGTTGGAGTCGGAGACATCTTTGGGTCCCTGGAGTCGGAGTCGGCAAAAAATCAACCGACTCCTACTAAATTTAAATGGGAATAAATTTTATTTTTTTTTTCAATTAAAAAGAAATTACTTCAAATGTCGCAATTAACAAACATAATGAACGACTTCTCTGCTATAAGAATAAATGCTGTGCATAACATTTAGTGCCCACTGTGACCCTAGCCTAAAGGCCCCCACACATGTACCGAGTGGGGGCCGACAGACCAGCTCAGATGAGCTCTAGGATGCAGCGTGATGACGTCATCACTCTGCCCTTCGTTAGCTTCAATGGAGACGCCGGTATTCATTGAAACTAACAGCATCGGCCAGAGATTATCGGACATGTCCGTTGTCTGGCCGGCC
>CM070041.1:35714294-35741997 GCA_036250615.1 Ptychadena robeensis | reverse complement strand
TGGTGCACTTTTGGTACAGAAATCTGGACCTCAGCAGTGCGCTAGAGAGGTTAAATTGCATACAATGAAAACAGTCCTTGTGGTATGCCCAAACAACACAAATTAAAGCTAAACTCCAGACTTATATATATATATATATATATATATATACACATAAAAAAAGAGGCTTTGGATACTAAATTTAAACATTCTATTGCAGATATGGGCAAACTACGGCCTCTAGAAGGAGACCATAACAAGCATCTCCACCTATTGCAGAGGAGTAGAGGGGAACCAAAGAGCATCTTGACACCAAGACAAAGGGCCAGATTAAAAGACCGATATGGCCCCCATATGTTACTTCGCTTTAGTGTTCATTTATGTGGAATCCCATAGATACCTTAGGTAATGGAGTGGGTGATGGGGAACGGTGTCTGTTTTTGAACTCTTCATAATGAAGGGAGACACCACTGAGCTGTAAAATCTTTTGAATGAATGCTGGAGGCTGATGGATATCCACAGGGAAAGAAGGACCCGAATCTCTAACAGCTTCATCACAATAATCTAGCCTGAGAGAAATACGGGACAAGTTACAAAAGAAGAAGAGGTTATGCTTATCAGCAAGTTCACTTTATCAAATAGGATATAAGAAAGGAGCAACAAGAGCACCAAATAATGTTTATTATAAAAAAGACAAAAAATTATGGTAAACTAAAGCAGAGATACTACGCCAGGGACAAAAGCAAATACAGACACCGTACAATCAAGAAAAAGACACTACTGGAAAACTGACCTTTTGATGTGTATTTCAAGAGCTGTCCCTGTGTCAGATTCATCTGGTATATTCTCAATCCTGATAATAGTATCTAAAAAGGTCACCTTAATCCTTCGCAAGACTGAAAAAGATTATTAGTAGAGACATTAGGAGGTGCAAAGGTGAAGAAAGAACAATGCATGAATATATTATTCCCATTAAAACGCCAACAAATAGATTCAGTACAATAAAATGAGAAACATAAAGAAGTCATGCCAATGTATGTCATGCCAATGTATGCCATTGTTTTAAAACTAAGGATAAAGGTTTTACCAGTCTCTATAGTTTGTGCAAACATCTCCAGTCCTTCAATAGGTTGAGGTGGTTCAGATGGCTCCTCCGCTTGTTCTTTCAGACACTCCTGAGCCAGCTGCATGCTGGTGGTCATACATGAGGACCAGCTGTGGGACTCTGCACCACCAGAAGCTACATTAAATTTATTAACAAATACATGTTACTGGGAGGAAAGAAAAATTAACTATACAGCACTACAGAAACTTTCACAAATGTATGACTTTCTGGTTTAAGTAACATCAACCAGAACGTTATCTTGGGAACATCAAATGTCCACATTCAATATACTTGATTTCATTACAAGACAAAAGACAAAACATGGAAAGAACAATTTCTCAACGCTACTTTTAGCAAACCAAACGACTTCTATGTCCTCATATGGCTGATCAGAACTTTATAATATTCAAGAGTTAATTTCATTTCTTAATAGCTTCCAAAAACCAGTGTTTAACAAAGTTTAATTATGGAACTCAGTTAACCATGGGACTATAATTTCAAAGCTCACTGAAAGCAACAACTTTAACATCTTTAAATAAATCTACTTATCTTTGTGTATTAGCTTTGTAAAGTTGAACTAACACAGCAGGGGGGTTTTGGTTTGGTTGTCACCTGAGCTCCAAAATGGGCTCAAAGTAAACCATGATGCATAGTAAGCCGTATTTTTGAAAGCAAAACCCATAACTAAATTACCATCCATTACTACACATTTTGAAAGTGTTTTGGGGTTAAATTAACACATAATCCCACAAAACAAAAATCATTTTCTGTCCATTTCTGTGTGGAAAGATTGCACATGTGAGACTGGCTCACTCATATTGTTTACATTAAGCCACGATTCATACGGGCACACACATAAATCCCCCATATTACCTCTATCAGGCATCCAGGCACTGGGAATGTGGCATTCCAGACACTGGTGTGAATGGTGCCTAGCTGTGAGTAGGCAGGCCTACTAATCAAAGCCTATCATGTAGTACAGTTTAAGCTTTAAGATTATGATATAAAATGATAGGTCAATGCTACACAAGAGTGGAAATCCAAAGAAACTGTATCACTTACCATATCTGTAGTGTTAAATTCAAATTAACTGGACTTGCTGTGTTTTGTTTCTTGGAGACGTTTCGCTAGTCATCCGACTGGCTTTCTCAATTCAGAGTGACTGAGTGATCTTACTGGGAATATATACTCTGGGGTATAGCTCCAATCCACAGCAAGTCCAGTTGATTTGAATTAAACACTACAGATATACAATGACCTGGATGAATGAGAACCTTCACAGATGTATCACTTACCATTTTTTAAATAACCTAGAAGTGCCAAACTTTATTGCAATACCCCAAGGACACATATGCTTAATTAAAATGTGGTTTCGACTGCAAGACTGAAGCATGGTACAGACCTGGAGATATGGGTCAAATCGATGGCCGCTTCGAGCGCCGTGCACACTCACGGGCATCTATCTGACCCATATAATCTGCCCCTATAGCCTTATCGGACATGACCGTAAATACAGCGATGTTCAATGCTTTGCCTGGGTCTCCAGGCAAAGCTCGGCTGAGGAGAAGGAGCCGGGGAGAGGCAGTTCTACTCTCCCCGGCTTCTCAGATATCTAACAGCAGCGTGAGGACGTCATCACGCTGCTGCAGGGTACATCGGAGGGCTCGAATATCAAGCTGTCTGTACCCTGCTTTAAGCTAGCCATACATGCATCAATATCCAATTGTTCACCAAATTGATGTGCACCGCTTTGGGTGCTTAATCCCTGACCAATACTTTGGGATGGGGATCAAGGGTTCCAACCCAAAGACAGAGAGAGCTGAAGTTAACTTCTCTATTTATTACCTGGGCCCTTTGCCACATGGTCTTTTAAAAGGGGGCAAGGTAGTTTATAGTCCCTCCCATTAGCCATATGATAGATATTCAAAACTACTGTATTTTTCAGCTGATGCTCCGGCTGACAAGATGCACCATCAACTGGAGCGTCTTATTTCCATGCTCCACCTGGCAATGCAGGAGTTAAAGGAGGCAGGAAAGCTGTCAGCTTCCCTGTCCACTTTCATCATACAGGGCGGTGCTCTACATAGACTGTGAACTGCTCCATCTATATAGAGCCAGAGATTTGTATGCCAGCTCAAGCAGCACTGTCCCTGCTGAGCAGATTTCTGTTTCCGCTCAGCCAGGACAGACACACAAAAGCTAGAAGCGAGATCTTGACAGCTTTACCACCTCTGCCCTGAGCACGGTGCTGCGGGATTTTGGGTGCACAGAACAGGTCAAGCATTTGCCTTATATAGGAGGGAAAAGTGCAGCAAATGCACGAAAAATATGGTAATATTATTGCAACAAAACTACTAGCATAGGACACCAGCACTAGGTCACACCCTCTCCCAGAAATTCTACTTCCCTTTTATAGTATCTGCACTGCATAGGAACCTCCATTACAAGAGGTAAGAGTTAAATATGTTTCATGAATATTTTGCCAGATTACTAAAGAAATAAGGTAGGGAAGAAGAAAGGATCAGGCAAAAGCTTTGCTTATTTAAATGGCTTGCCTTTCAGGTACTCTGGTGGATGCCTACAAGCAACTATAGTCAAGTACCAACCCGCCCCTGCAGCTATACATGAAAAAGCTTAAACAGCACAGACCAGAGCTTTCTTAAGCAGGGTACAGACGTGCAGATATGGGCCAGATTGATGGCCGCTTTGAGCGTGCTCACAGCCATCTATCTGGCCCATATAATATGCCGCTATAGCTGTTTTCGAGCGGGACCAATCAATTCCACTCAAAAACCGCCATATCGGACATGACCGTTAAATACCGCCGATGTCCGTTGCTTTACATGGAAACCGCCGATCTCCATGCAAAGTTTCGGCTGAGCTAGAGAGATCAGAGCTGTCTCTCCAGCTCAAATGTCAAGCCGCCTGTACCCTGCTTTAGAGTACTGACTGTATTCGATCTGAATCCTACAGAGAAATTATCAATAAGGTTTTGTTAACACTATTGGCAGACAAACAGGGGGTGTACCTGATTGCCTAGATGTACAATAGAGCTTCTACTATTAAGGAGACCCACTGTTTTGGTGAACTACTCTAGAAGGAGATAGGACAATACAACAAGATGCTTCAAGATCAGGGTGGATAAAAAAAATCGATGATTTTTTTTTAAAATACCAAAAAATCTGATTTTTTTTATTTAAATCGATTTTTTTGATTTTTATAGATTTTTTAAAAAGAAAAAATGCTTTTTAAAGGAAAAAACATTACCATCCCAAGGTTATTCCATGATGAAATAAATATTAGTTTATGTAGAAAAAGGCTGTATATGTTTAAATGTTTTGGTAAATAAATTCCATAAAAAAACATCCCAAAAACAATAGACAGAAGTTGATAATGGTATAAACACATCACCCAAAATTTCCCCTGGAATAGACAAGGGCGATGGGACGGGCCACTCAATATGTAAAAGCAATACGTGTTATACACAGTGCAAAAGATGAAGTCATGACCATCATATCAATCAAAATCAATGCCCAATGTTGTGGATGTACATAACTCTACATGTGCTTAGACAATTAAAATAGTCCAAATGGCGCAAGTTTCACCCCAACGCGCATTTCGTTGACGCCTTCTTCAGGGGGTACGATATGTCATTTCATAAGCCAAATCTGCTTTTGTGTCCCCTCAACCGTGTCTATTCATGGTAGATTTTGGGTGATGTGCTTATGCCATCAACTTCTGTCTGTTTCTGTAAGATTATTGGGCAGTTTCTCTGCCTACAATATATTATCACAGATGCTGGGTTTACTTTCTCAGTTCTCCAAACTAAGTGCAACAGAAAAGTTGTCCAAATATGATTGATTAACCTAAACTGGGGATAAAAAAAAACTAATATGAAAAGTTGAAAAATCTTCATCTACTTGCATTTTAAAGTTATACCAGCAAGAATTATTGCTTTAAATCAGTTTGATTTAAATCAAGCCTGACAGACTAGTGATTTAAATCGTGATTTAAATCGGTTTGATTTAAATCAAATCCACCCTGTTCAAGATTGAGGGATTTCCCCACCTTCTCCTGCCTGCCTGTCACACAAAAGCTCTTGGAATGATACTGTAATAATGTCCTGATGAAGCCCATGAAGGGCGAAACGCATTAATAATAATCCCTTTTTTTTTGTGCACTATACGCACTGTGTGTCAAATGATTGTATATGTGATTTTTATGAAAAGTTTAAATTATGCTGTTTTTCCTAAATTTTAAGGATCATGTGTAATAAAATTGTGATTTTAAAGACTATATGTAGTAAAGAGGTAGTCATCTATTCCAGAGCTCCATTAAACATCCAGTGGAGTGTACCCCCTTTTTCCCATTGGACAGTTGAGAAACCTCAAAGGGAAAAATCTTTTTTCTTGTATGCTATAATTAAGGGATGGGGAGCCTGGATATACGAATAGTTTTTTTTTTTAACATATACCAAAGGAACAAACGTAAAATCAAGTACCAACACTACTAGATGTCAGCAAGTTTTTATTTTTGGATGTCAGATATTCTTCTGCATTCACTACAAGACACACCAACATAAGCACTGTTTGCTCTTACCAGTTCTGTATTTTGGACGACAAGTAACCTGCAGTTCAGATACTTCCAATGTACAGTTTTCAGTGACGAGCGCCGACCATGGGATCGTAACAGAGATACTACCGATGAATCCATCGATAATCTCAAGTGGGGCCCCTGCTGAGTCTAGGAGGTCATTCACTGACTGATTGCGATCATGGAGAAAATAGAGAGAACAATTAATGATAAGCAGTTGTGTTTTATAATGTATGACAGACAGCAGAAGAGGAAATATCACAGGTATGAAATACAAAACAACAATGACCTGAAACGTTCAAACATGTAAAGGAACAAGGTCACAGAGACAAAGAACAAAAACAAACTCTGTGGCTAAAGTACATATTAGTTATACATAAACCATCTCGTCTCAATGATATGAAACCCTAGGTTTCCATAGACTCACTAGAGAAGTATGTGTGTAGTCCAACTCCTTACTGGCTACAAAACCAGAATGTAGGAAATGATGACTATTCATAATACATTTGTGTACATGGTGCAGGGTTAATACACAAACTTAAAGGCAATAGGTTTTAATCTACCACAATAAACAGAACACAGATTTGCGTGTAAGCAGGTATAGAATTACCAAAAAAACAAACAACAACTGAATGATGCAGACGTGCACGAATTTGTCAAGCTGACATGTTTATACTAGGTATGCAACTGTTCAGATTCATGTAAAAAAATAAGGATATATTACGTAGAAAAAAAACATGTAATGAAAACTAAAACTGCAGACTACATTTTCCCCAAGTTTTGAATAATATGCAATAGATAGATGTGGCAGGATGTCCACCTAGAACTGGCCTTAGGAAATGATTGGGGGTGGTGGTGGTTGGTGACAGCCTGCCAACCATCCACCCAGAAAATGCAAACGCTAGTATTGGAAGCTGGGTTGGCCTTAGCTCAGTGGTTCCCAAACTGGGGAACTGTCAGCCAAAGAAAGGGGAAAGAGATATCTCCTCGCTGTGAGTTCTCTTCTCCCTCTGTATATCACGCAGTCCACCCTTCCCTACCACTGTCAGCCAATCAAGACAACCATGGAGGAACTAGCTGCAGAAAGTAGGTAGAGGTCATGTTATGTATGTGTCTCTGTGTGTGGGGCCTTTTGGACTGACCGGGAGAATTTTTATAGCGGTGTGTGTTTTACACTTGGCACTTACAGTATTTATTTTTATGTAGTCTGTCCCCCCACTACCCCTGCATATTTTGTCTTCATTCAACAGTACAGGTGTTGGTCCTTCTGACACTTCAACCGTGGAAAGTGGTGGGGAAAGACTGCTTACGGCTCTGGCCGGGCAGTCTCTCCGAGTAAGAGGCCCTCTTCGGTTACGGCTGCCTGTCCCACCAGTCACCCCTTTTTGGGGAATGAGTCCTTAGCCCCTTTTGGGACGGGACACTCAAATACAGCCGTGCAGTTTGGTGTGGTGTGTCACTACTGTGTGCCCCTTCACTTTTTCGCAACTGGGTGTCTCAGTTTGTTTGTCTTTATGTAAATGATAAATGTTTTTACATGATTGGTGTGCGTACAAAAAGGAGTTGTACATGCGCTGCAGCTGTGGTGCTTTTTTATTTTTCCCATAAAGTACCTTATTTTTCGGCATATAAGACGCACTTTTTCACCCCCAAAATTGGGGGCAAAAAGTGCCTGCGTCTCATACGCCGAATGCGCAACCCCCTCGGCCGCCGGTGGTCGCACCTTGGCTGCCCGCCAGCTCTCCCGGCACCGAAATCAGCTGGGGGAGCTAGAGAAGCTCTCAGATTTGAGATGCCGGCTACTGCCGACTCTCACATCTGAACTGTCTAATTTCCTAAAAGGTAGATGCAAGTTCATCTATACTTTTAGGAAATGAAAAGAAAAGTATAGATGAACTTGTATCTACCTTTTCTCTTCTGTCCGTGGGAACAGCATTTACTCCCCTTGGACACAGCACAGTGAGATGTGACAGCTCGGCCCCATCTCCTCCTCCTGTGTACAGTGTAGAGATGACGTTGTGTAGCTGAGAGTTTACTGCTGCTAGTGACACCTGCTGGCTGAATTGGATATTGCATTCACTGAAAATATTGCATTAACCCAATTGATGTGAAAACTTATTAAATCTCTTTTTTCTGCTTTTTCTGCCCTAAAAACTGGGTGCGTCTTATATGTCGGTGTGTCTTATATGGCGAAAAATACGGTACATGCTAGCAGTAATGCTACAGTGTCTTTTACTGGTAAAAATTTTTTGTTTCTGCATTGTGCTGTTTCTTCATCCTGAACCTGTATTTAAATGGGTAAGGGGGGCTCGATAATGTTCATATATAGAAAAGGGGGGGCCCTGCAGGGAAAGTTTGGCCACCACTGCCTAAAGCCTGCCATACACCGAGCGGTGGCTGATTTTGCCACCGACTGATAGGCATGCGCGTTCACGGCTGTCGGAAAAATCGGCCACCGATCAGGGGTGCCCACATGTGGCGACAGATCCCTGTTGCCACACAGCTCGGCCGGCCAGAGAACGGACATGTCCGATATCCTCTGGACGATGCCATTAACTTCAATAAAGACCGGCGTCTTCATTGAAGGTAACGGCCGGCACACAAAGGGTCATCTCTGGAGAGCAGCATGATGGCCTTTAGCTTAACCTGTAATGTTTATTAACATTTCTGCAAATGGGGCAGAGATATACATACCATCAAGCAGCAAGGAATTAAAAACTATTAGATATTTATAATATATTGATTATAGATATTGATAATATAATATATAAGGAATGGCCATGACAATGATGTCAGATCTGGATTTACTGAGAACTGTCGCAAAGCAAGATGGATTCTCTTGTTTTTATTTGCAAGGCTTAGAACCATGTCCTGGGCTGAGCACCAAGTCTCAGGAAGGGAGGGGACAGACTGGCTCATATTGTGGACAACATGTTTAGTTTTCCACTGAATGTTAGAATAAATAAGAATAAAGTATACGTCTAAATTTTTCTTTCAATCAACTTAATTCAATACAATTTTTTTGTTGATTGATTGAAAAACTATGGCAGCCCACATGGTTAGATCGACCTATAAATTAAGTAAATTTTCGATCGAAAAATGATCGGACATGCTGGCAACTTTTTAATCGGTTGTATTGAAATTGAACCTTAATTCAATTACACTTTCAGTCGATCCAAAAAAATTTGATCCAATATCTGTTAAGGCCCCCCATACACGTTTCAATTTCCCTACAATCAATGTCAGATTCGATCATAATCTATCATCGCCGTTGGTTCAATTGAACAAAGTACGATCGAACTACCTCCCACATGGAGAAAATATTTGATGTTGATGTATTGATGATTTTGAAGAATAATTGAAGGAAGTTGATCATAAACGCACCAAAATGTCTGCCAATGGATGTATTAGTATGCTTATTATTTAAATCGAACCAAAATCGGTCGGGCACAACAAAACATTCGATGTACATCCAATCGACCCTATATCCAATTTTGATCAAACTAGGTCGATCAAACCATGTGGACAAGCATAGATTTTTGATCGATTGACTTTAAAATCAAATGATTTAGGTAGATCGAACAGGAAAATCTAAACGTGTATGGGGGGCCTAACTATAGGTGCCATAGATCAGTATTTTTCAACCTTTTTTGGGCAAAGGCACACTTGTTTCATGAAAAAAATCGGAGGGCACCGACAATACGCATAATCTCGGTGCACTTCCGGTCCCCGCCGGAAGTACGTAATCAGCTTATAGTATAGTATAAGACTTATACAGCCGATCCGTGTTATACACGCACTGGCTCTGTGAGGATGCGGTTGCTTAGCCCTCCTATCTAGCTGCCTCTTATAGTATAAGACTTATACTATAAGAGGCAGCTAGATAGGAGGGCCGAGGGTGGGGTCAAAAACCCACAGCACACCAGGCAACATCCCGCGGCACACTAGTGTGACCCGGAACAGTGGTTGAAAAACACTGCCATAGATTATAATCCATCACCGATTTACCTGACCCAAATGTATCTTTTTAAATTGATTGAAAGAAAAATCTAGACGTGTATAGGGGTCTTAAGACAATTTAGCATCTGCTAAATACAATGTAAAGAATTCTGGTATACATTTCACAATCTATTGGTTTGTAAGTTGAATTAGTATTTAAACACTTGTTTGTTTTTTTAAGCAAATTTTAGACTGTGTACATAAATCATTTTATTAATAATTAAAAGGTTTTATGGGGGAAAGCGATGAGGATGAATACACAGCACATGCTGTCCTCTAAATAGTGGATTCAGTGTGACAGCTGAGGATATCCTGGAACTCATTCAAGACTTTCAGGAGTAAATGAAATAATACTGAGAAGTCACCAGGACACCGAGCAAGTTACAATGTTGACGTAATGACACATATTCTCTCTCACACAGAGGAAGAGTTATGCAAGCCACAGTGCGGAGAAAACATGAATACCCTGGTGTACAATTACCCGGGGATGGTCCTATATACACATACAGAGCAAAAAGCCTAAAATACCACTGACGGGTCAAAGTGAGATCAAAAGAATGAAGTGACATATTTTCATAATGACTGAACCGGGAATAGTGTAGCTTTCATATTTTCCTGGGTTTGATGAGGTCGTATTATAAGCACTGTGATTGTTTACCTAAATATTCCATTCTTACTTACATCTTACCCCAAAGCTTTTTGAAATCCTAACCAACAGTAAATGATTTAGTAGCTTTTTTTTTTAGGTCCAACATTCTAGGCCATGAGTCCACTGCTTTTTCCCTGCTTGGGACATGCAGCGGACGATTTGCAGGTGAATTTCCTGCGGCCTGCATGCAGTCTGTCAGCGGCTTAGGGAGGGCTCTCGCCACAATGAGGAAGCAGCACTCCGGGTTCTAAAAAAAGCAATGGGTGCACGCCACTTTTAGAACGTGGAGTGGACACTGTCCCATTCTCCGTAAGCATTGGACACTAAAGGCCCCCCTACACGTAAAGAGCTGTGGACAACTTTGCCGACAACTGAAGTGCGTGCACGCTCCCGTCTTCGGCAAAATCGGCCGTGGATCGCGGGTGCTCACTTGGGGCGACAGGGAGAATGGACATGTCCCTAAACTCCGGCCAATACCATTAGTGTGAATGGGGACCGGCGTCCCCGCTCAAACTAACGTTCGGCACACGAAGAGTGCCCGCCGATATTCTGATGCAGGATGTAGCGTGTCATCAGTCATCACGCTGCACTCTGTCGCTCATCTGTTGGCCCCTGCTCGGTACATGTGTGGGGGCTTTAAGCCTTACCACCATCCCAGCTGTTTACAGCCAATGCTGATATACGCTACATCTACACATAATAGTAAATGGAGACCTATGCATCATGTATGTGACATGATTAGTAATGTCACACATCACAACCAGGGATTATATATTCTAAAAAAGGTAACCCAACAGCTTTAGCAAACCATTAACAACAGCAGTAAACACTAGAAGTGTTTTGGACAGATTAATCACCAAATTAGAAAAGTTAAAATCAACAAAATAAAACATATCTGCAATATAAATCTGTAATTTGTAACTCATGGAGCCTGATATTCTAGACTCTACCAAATAGTGAAGGGAAACCTGACTAAATTTAATTATCACGTCCTGGGGCTCCTATACCTGTATTACAATACAGACATATGCCTCCCCGGCATCATCACTGATATCAAGGATGTGGAACCCGGAAGAAGAGCCTAGGCCACCGTTGGAAGAGGGAACGGGCTCACCTGGTGCAGGTAAGCTACTCAGAGTATAGTTCAGGGTTACCAATATTAATAAATAAAATCTACCCCAAACTACACTTGGGGTTACGGTTAAGAGGGTTATAGAGATGGGTAAATACTTTGAACTAGATTATTAGCAAATTAATTTGCAAAGCCCGTGGCACATAGATGTCGGAGAGTTTTTCAGGATTCAAACCCACCGATGCTTTGGCGTCTGGCTGCAGCCCGGTCTGCTGAGCCACCTGCTAGTCTGACTTTACACTTTGTTGGATCCCTTGGACAAATTACCATGAAACCTAGTTCCTGCTGAACCCTGAACTCTTGGCCCCCTCCTTAGTACTTTCTTTATAAACCATGCCTGTTCACTTCCTCCCTGCCAGATTATTGTGCTCCATGCCGATATCTTGCTCTGCTGCTTTTGCTTATCTGTTCCATCATTATCATCATCTGTGTATCGACCCTTAGCTACTGATTACTGGACTATGCTTCATCTTTGGCTTGAACTGTGCTGGTCATTGGACTATGCTTCTGATTACTTCCTCAGATTACAACTGTTGATCCTGCCAGGATCTGCATCGCTGTTTCAGCAACTGGACTCTGAGCCTGAACCTAGATCGAGTTGTGGGAACATAAAAAAAGGATTGCTCTAGCATATGTAGTTTCTGCAAAAATGAAGTTCAAAGTGAAGTAGAAACAATTTCAACCTGACTTTGAAATTTTTATATTTACTATAGAATTACTATGCCAGGGGCTTTGCAATTAACTCACAAAGTCTTTTGATGAAATTGCTGAGACATCCTCTAGTTCTTAAGTTAACACCAAAATATAACAATACAGTAAAAATATTTTGCTTGCTATTCTAGAACTGTTAGATTCAAACCTTTTCCCATGGAACCAGCTCGCAAAACCTTTCAAATTTCCTGATCTAAATTCTTGTTCTGGATCGGTTGCATATAAAGGAAACCAGATGGAAACTGACCCAGCCAGGCAACTAGCAGGATTAAGAGGATGCGACAGGTTTCCTTTAAGAAACTAAACTGATATCAGTCTTTGTCTTTCCACAGACCCAAACTGTCTCCTGACAGCTGTTTCACTTCTGGGATTGACCAAAGTCCTATCTTCTGAGTGGTTGCATGTTCCAGACTGCTAACAGCCGTTTGGAGGAAAGACAACAGTATTTTGGGGACAGCTTTTACGTAGTAGAGATGGTCACAAAATTTGGACCAGTTGTTTTGTGAGTTAAGGTATTGATACAAAGATCGATTTTTCGTTTGATTCTTGAATGATCAACCATCAAACACCTTTGCGGCATTCGATTGTTTGTGAATAGAATGCTGCCCATCTGGTGCAATCAGAAGAGAATGTAGGTCGAACAGGGATTCAACATGTTGGTAAATGAGGATCTCCCATTCATAGTATCCGACAGAAAGCGATTCACAGAGTGTCGACCCGTGTATTGGGCTCCTTTAATTGCAAAGCCCCTGAACATAGTTTCATCACCAAAATTGTTGTGGATGTAGTTGAGGGAACATTGAAGAAACAAACTTCCCTATCATATGTAGATTACACATCATAACACATGCTAGAGCAGGGGTGGCCAACTTTTTGTCTCGTGGGCCTCAATGGGATTTTAAATATGACAGAAGGGCCAGACAATGAACCTGTAAGGGTCGCCCAATCCCAAGTCCTCCCAGCCTGGGTGGAAAATGTAAACATTGATAAATTGATTTGAAAAAAAGTAATCATCATTACCAGGGAAGTTAAAAAAGAAAAAAATATATATTCAAAAAAATTCATATACATAAAACAAGAGGGTAGGGTTAATCTAAGCAAACAAAGGCTTTTAGCCATAATCATCCTCTAAGTGTCATCTCCACTTATTGCAAGAAATGAGTGGAGGGAAGCCAGAGTGTCTTGATACTAAGGTGATAAAGGGCCGGATTAACAATACTAAAGAGTTAAAAATGGCCCCCGGGCCCCAGTTTGCCCACGCCTATGCTAGAGGAATACTTTTTCAAATGACCCCACAACTTTCTCTATATCTCCAGTAATTCAGGTGATGTGACCTTGTTCAGGGGGTTTGAAATGAACTCACAAAGTCAGCTAGTCGAAAGAATGACTTTGGCCCTTCTAAAGGCCTCGATACACCTTGCAATCTTTCCATACAATTTCTGTACAATCAAATTTTGTTCTACAAAAACCATGTAATATGAGGACCTTTCTAACCCTTATAATCACTATGTATTCTATCAGGGAGGTCACCATACTACACAGTTGTTGGTAGATCTAATGGAAATTGTATGGATCGATCTTAAGGTGTATGGGGGGGCTTAAGACAGTAATCATTACAGACTAGAACAATCAGAAAAGCTGTCTAGGAACCATCCTGCACCTCCCCACTGTCCTAAGAAACATAGACCCGTCTAACCAAGCTACCCATCATGAACACATTCACAGCAGTTCTAGAAATGTTGGTCTAGGACAGTGGTTCTCAACCTATTTAGATCTGAGACCCCGGAAGTGCTGTCATGAAAAGTCACTTCCTGTACTTGGAATACGGAAGTGCCGGTGCAGTTTCAATTCCAAATATTGTAAAACTTCTGGCACAATCAGCTATGTGTAACGTCCCCTCCCTTATATCTATCCACCCTGCTTGTGCAAATGATGTGCGGGGTAGAGAGTTAGGAGAGAAACACCACTTACCTTCTAAGGTAGGAGGGATTAGGCATTACTCTTACTCCTAACTTCCTACCCCGCTTGTGGGCATCAGCGCTGCTGGTTGTTAGCCGCAGCTCTGACTCTTTCAGTGAACTCAGCGACCCCTGTGAAATGGTCATTCAAACCAAAGGGGGTCCTAACCCACAGGTTGAGAACCACTGGCCTTGGACAATAACTATATTTACATTTCCAAATGGAGGTAATAAAGCAGATGTCTGAAATCTATCAATAACACACACATTTCCCAGTTACAGCATGCACTGCATTAACACTTCCCATATAAGTGTGTAGGATCGGGCTTTGGTATTAAAATGCATGTTGCAGCGTTATAAATAAGTAAAACAAAATGTAAAGTGGTCACACAGTGTGTATAGTGTGAATGGCCCTAATCATCAATGGGAAAGGAACATCCTACTGTATGGTAGGACAGACATGAATGTCTAGATCAGGGGTGGGCAAACTTTTTGACTCAATGTTTTTTTAGATTTGACTAAAGGGCCGGACCAAGAGCCTGGGCCGCCCGGGATAGGTGTACTAAGTTCTCCTAACCTAGACAGGAAATTTAAAAAAAGAAAAAAGATATATAAAACAATCTTAATAAATAGAGGCTTTTGATAGTAAACAAAATCATTCTATTGCAGGTGAACGAAGGCCATTAGGAAACCCGAACAATCATTCTCTAGGCCACTGGTTCTTAACCTTTTTAAGTCCGCGACCCCGGAAGGGACGTTGCAAAGTGTCACTTCCTGTATTTAGAATGTGGAAGTGGCGGTGCAGAGTGTCACTTCCGAGTTCCAAATTCCACAACCAGATAAGTATAATGTCCCCCTCCTAATTTCCCACCCCGCACATCATCATCACAAGTAACTTTCCACTCCGCTCTGATGCTTTCAGAGAATGTGGCGACCCCTGTGAAATAGTCGTTCGACCCCTGAGGGGGTCCTGACCCACAGGTTGAGAACCACTGCTCTAGGCATTATCTCCACTTATTCCATAAGGGAATGAGCAGAGGGGAGCTACAGCGCCTGTACACCAAGGCAACAAAGGGCCGAATTAAAAGATTAGAGGGCCGGTTTTGGCCCCCAGGCCTTAGTTTCCCCATGGCCGAGCTAGATGATACTATGGTCCCCTTCAGCACTATAGGAGCATTACCCAGATGTCTAGGTGTATGTCGGTGAGCCGTCCGCTTCCATTGTACAGGTCCAGACTCAGCTGCTCCAGGCTCAGCCGCTCCTCCAGGTAGTGACCCAGGTAATGCTGCAGAAGGTACCGGCAGGCCCGTGTCTTGATCGAGCTGGACCACGGAAAGAGCCAGTGAGACATTCTGGGGATAGAGGCGGGGGGCAGGGGGGTGGGAGAGATTGGGGGAGGAAAGGACCTACTCTCACCTCATAACCTAGCACAGTGAGGTGGGCTAGCCGTCCCCCACCCTAACTTGTACTGAACCCCCAAAAACAGATGTCACGTGAGGGGAGCCTACACCCAGCAAAAGTAAGGTTATTCAGACTATTACCACAGACCACAGTAAATGGGCTCCCTATCACATTACCAGGGGCTGCTATCTGCCTCGTCTATGCCACCCTCCACTGTATATATAGCTGCCCCTTGTGCCCTCAGTGCCGCCTTTTGTCTTGTGACTGAATTCCTGTCATGTAGCCCGCAGGAGCCTCTTGTTGCGGGTCGCAAGCCCTGTGTCTCCCTTATGGTCTCTATAGATCAGATAGAATAGAAACTTTCCCTGTACGGCGAGTCTCCTCTAGGCACGGGCTTTCCTCCGCTTTACGGGTCACCAAAATTCTAGCCCAGGGACTCCGCGACGCCCGGTTCCGGGTCACTATCTGTTTTGCTTCTCTCCAAAGCTCCGCCCCTTCGTGCTGCGCACTGAAGGCAGAGCGAACCCGCAACCTATCACACGAGGTAAACATATTCGTCATGACGGCGGGGCGGGACATGACGGGGTGGCAGCCATATTGCTACACCCAGAGTGTCAATGTTAGGGGAATTCTGCTATGGTTATGAGGACTGTATTGCTTCATCTTAAAGGTAACATGTAGTGTCAGAAATACGTTGGAGAAAAAAAGCAAATTAATTGGCTGTGCTTGATTACTAAACGTTTTAAAGGAATTGACCATGATCAAGTATTCAAGCATTCTTGTGGATATTCAGAGGATAATCATGATAGACAGAAAATCATTCATTTTAAAGATTGTCCACATTTTTAAATAAGCATCCTAATGCAAATGTGTTTGCAAAATATTAACTAGACAAAATTATACCATTATGTTCACATTATTTTGCTCCCATGAGCTAAGTTTTTTTTTAAGTGCACATGGTGTAGTGCAGTGGTTCACAAACTTTCCTTGCAGGGCCCTCCTTTTCTATTTAGGAGCATTATCGAACACTATTCAAACACAGGTTAAGAATGAGGGCCTGGAATACCTTTGCAACCGCGCCCCACCCCCAGTTTGGAAACCACTGGTTTAGTGTGTTTTAATGCATGTCAACTACCACAGCATTCTCAAACTTACAGCAACATATGCTTTTTTTTTTCCTTTTTTTAAACCGAACCCCCCTTTTGACATGGCCCACCTAAGCAGTAAATGTGCATGTCCCACAGTGGGCATAAAGCCTGGCAGGACACATTGTGGCAACGCCTCCCATCAATTCCAGTCCCTGTAGGCATGGTCAGGAAAAAAATGGCCATCAAAAGAGTGGCCCCACCTCCTGCTCATACCAGGCACAACTGCAATGCTTGCTTGCATCCAATTAAAAAATTGTTGTGGACTGAGTTTAATCCCTTTACTGATTGCAGTTTGATATTTACATATTTGGCATAGTACATAGGCAATACCTACAGCTCTGCATTAGGAGCCATGATGTTTTAAGGATAGTTTTTAAATGACTGAAGAACTGGAGATCACCCATCTTAACATCTTATCATTTTTCAGTTCAGAGGTAAGTAAAAATTTAATTGGACTGCTGACATTACTTCTTCTTTACCTCTTCTGGTTATTTTAGTTGGTAGCAGTACCATAAGCTAGATATAAGGCCCATATATGTAAGACTTTGGAGTTGTCAGTTAGTGCAAGGATTGTTTATTGCAATAACTTTTCACATATACAAGGCATGACCTTAAAGATATTGTGTTTCACCCTAATATCTGGGACTACTCCTTTATTGTATGGGTTAAATGAATGAATATTACCTCAACCAAAAAGCATAGCCCTACTGTAAAGGTAATTTTGTCTTTTAGATCGTAGATAGATCAGCTAATAAAGGTACAATATTTACATGTTGTCCCATTTTGTTATATGAAAATTGCCCTCCATTCAGTAATATAGGAAGATGTTAGTCAGAAAGCACCAGCAGGTATGTGTAGTAAATATGTAAGAAAGCAGGGCCGCGGGTAGTGAACACAGGACACACACTGTAACAATTTAACAGTTTAACCTTTGCAGTTCAAAGAACAGGAAACAAGATAACATTGTTGGAAGTCCGAAATCAGTCCGAAATTTAGTAGGAAATGTCACAAATGTAACTTCTCTATACCTGTCAACTTTAATCTGGAAAATAATGGGGTAAATACAGGAAGTGAGGTCACTGCCATCACTCCCGGAATTTGAAATGTGGTCCTTCCTTATTCCAAATGCTGGAAGTGACATCACTTCTGGTACTGGGCTTAGTTCTTGCTAATGTCCCACCCCACTTTTGCTGATAATGCAGTGTTCTCCCCAGAATTTTTTTTTAGCCGGGCGGCGCGATGACGTCATGACGCGATGACGTCATCGCGCCGCCTGCTCCGGTCCGGCGGCCCTCTGATAGGCTGCCGGCCAGCGGCAGCACACAAATCCTCTGACAGGCGGCGCCTCCCCATTCTTCAGGAGCGCGCCGCAGCCACTGAAAGACTCCGGCCCGCGGCTCCGGTAGTGTGCCGCGGGCCGGAGTCTTTCAGTGGCTGTGGCGCGCTCCTGAAGAATGGGAGGCGCCGCCTGTCAGGCTGCTCGCTGTGTGCCGGGCGGGGACCAAAATCTCCCGGGCGGGCCGCCCGGCCAATCTCCTCTGGGGAGAACACTGTAATGTGCGGGATGGTACAATAGTAAGAGAGAGTAACGCCCTCTCCCTGCTAAATTACCCCAACTCCGGGAAAAATCTGAGATTTGTTGAAATCGGGATTTGGCTGGGAAAGCCAAATATAAAACGTGACAGTCCCAGCCAAAACGGGAAGGTTGACAGGTATGCTTCTCCGGTATACCCATTCAGAGGCTTCCCTGTCCCTCCAGGCCCTCACTGGAGAATGCTGAATCAGGTGGCATCTGCTTTTCATTAAACACATTGAGTCTTGCCCAGAGCATAGACTTACCGACTACTGGTAGGTTGCTGTGCCTGGGAGCCACCTTCACGCTCTGCACACCTTCCTACAAGGGCCGGGGTAACACACTCCCCACCACAGAGACCGTCTCTCCCTGTGTGATACACTGGCAAAAGGCCCCAAGCCACTGAATTCCTCCCTTTTTATCTCCTCCGGGCCAGAGCACCCTGTAGATGCCTCACCCTCATAGCGGGGTCTCTAATCACCTGAGGCACCCCCTAACAGACATCAAGTCTCACTGGCTGCAGGGAAAGTCCTCAAAATGGAAATGTTTATTTATTTGTTTTTACATTCTAGACTTGGAGCTTCAAAGGGCTAATTTGGCTTCAGCTCATTTATTTTGATAACCCATTAATGGTAAACTAAATTTCCTATGCTGAATATTTATGTACATATCTGCTTAAAGGGCATTGCTGCAAATCCCTTGTGGAAATTCTTTGAAGCGGTGCAGAGAAAACATGAAAATATTTTTTAAATCTTTTGAATTAACGATATAAGTGTGATTAAATTAGTCTGTGTCAGGAATGTAAAGCTACTAAGGTCTAGAATCAATTGTTCAAGTGAATGATAGTGAATAACTGCATTTGTATCATGTATTTGATACAAATGCAGTCATGTATTTGACTTAAGAATGGGTGAGGAATCTGTGGTCTGCTGTGTCCTAAATTAGCCCACACTAAAGGACCCTTAGGGCTTGTTTCGGCCGCAGATTGATTATATTGCTTCGCCGCGTCTGATCGCTCGCCCCCCCCCCCCCCCCCCCCCCCCCCCCCCCCCCGCGTGCGTTTGCACAGGATTTTCCCCACGATCGGGTGCCATCTTGGCACGTTTTACTCATTGACCCCCATCGAGAGTGGTGTTTGGGGGAATATGGCCACCTTTGTTTGTTATATAGCCTGGTTACCTTGTCCGACCATCCAGTCCTTCATGTATTCATGAGTAACATAGAACCCATACAAATGCTTATATATAAAAATGGTTTACTGATACCATAGAGATGACAAAGCAATAGACATTACATAAAGTTAGACACTACTAATAACACAATATATATCAACACTACTATAACACAATACATAGAGTACCACCACACCCAGCAGCCTCGATTCCTGCACCCCGGATGCTAAACAATATGGCTTATAAGGTGTGTGTATATACAGTATATCCCGACTATACCATGTATAATGTATACATGATTAACACTTCTACCCAAAACTGACCATTAGTACATGTACATATAGAGACTCATGCATAAACAGCATATATATCTATTGGTCTATCAACAGGTATACAATATCACACTACAAATCTCTATATGTACACATATAAAGTCTACTAGGACTATACTTATATACATACACAAATATACCCAGATATACTTAGCTTGCTCTTGAAGCCATGTTCAAACCACCGGGGGTCCAGGAAGGAGAGAGAGAGAGACAGCTTCCAGGTTTGTCCTTATATATCAATTGTCTCAGCCCCCACCAACTCAAATGTCCTCTTCCATCTCTGCTTACAGTGTGCCCTATCCTAGCCTTTGATATGTTAAACAGGGGACACACTGATTACTGGACATATCATATATGAGTCTGGGACTGAGATATATATTTTCCCTGTAACAGACGTGGTCAAAAATCGCGTCCTTATTCACTGGGCACACGATTTTTGACTGCATACATTCATGTCAATGGATACGATCAGGCGCAATTTTTTGCTAGGGGACACGATCGGGAGCGGTTACAAGCGCCATAGGGAGTTCAAAATCGCCCCTTAAATCATGTCCGCGCACGACTGCTAAATGAAAATTGCCGAATTCGTTTCAATGGGAGTGATCAGACGCGGCAGAGCGATTTAAAAATGCGTCCATCCGTGACTGATCGCTCTAGTGGTAACAAGCCCTTACAATAGAGAGTATGTGGGGTAACACCACATAGTTTCATTAGTGGCCTCCCCCTTGTTGAAGTATGGAATCAGGAATAATTTTTTAGGGGGGCTCATGATCATTGCCCCCCTTCCTCAGGACCTACTATTGCCTGGGGAGGGGACACCACGCTCATTCATTGGAATCTTCACCAGGCTTTGCCAGGCTCTATGCCTAAAGATAATCTTGAGTGACCCTCGTTTGGGTATCCCTAGTTATCTTAATAGGTACAGAGGCAATCTCACAAATTGAGAATTCAGGAAACCTGTTTGACCCACTGGCAGTCTGTTGTTACCTGTATGGAGGGCATGCTCATTCTTCAGCCCCATTATCAGACCGACCAGTCCCTATGTAAAAAAAGGGGTCTGGTTGTGAAATAAGGGGGGACATCATGTAATGAAAAAAAAACCACACTAATAATTATAACATTACACTCCCCTTTGTTAATGCATGGTCATATGCATGTGCAAACAGGTTCTGCATTAAAGCAGTTTTAAACTCAAATGAAAAAAAAACCAGACATACATTAAACAGACACAATACTCACCTGTCAGCAGTTCAGATGCTTGAAAATTGCTACACAAAAAAACTCACAGCATACTCACCTACTCTCTTTGCAGTTCTCATGCTGGCATGAGATTCCGCCCTCACTGCCCCCCCCCTCTCCTCCTCCACTCCACCTCCCCTCCTGTCTCTTCTCTGCCAGGGCTGCAGAGCTCCATTTGGGGGGCTGTGTGAAGGGGATCAGCTGCTGACGAGTTCCTGGCTGGGAGATATGTCCCAGACACCACTTTGGCTGCCTAGGCACTACGTAAGGCAGTGGGAGGGGCACACTCATAACAAGCTCCCCTCCTGCTGTCAGAAAAAGATTTTATTTTTACAATCAAGGATCTCAGCAGTATCAGCAAGGTGAGCTGCAGCTGATACTACTGAGTGACCTGAGTGACTTCCTAGGTGGTAGGTACGCTTCAAGGGGGAACTCCAAGCTTTCTTGCACAGTTTTACATTATGTGTACTCAAATAACATTGTCTGATTTCTCTGCATAAGCTACAGCAAGCTAGAAAGCGGTAACACATTGATCTCCAGCTATGCCTACATGTAAGCTGGACATAAAAACACAAGCAAACATTTTAGCACTGAAGAGGAGTCATGAAGAGCTGACTGCTTAACTCTGTCTGGGCAGGGACCCTAGGGGATACCTGACCTAGGTCACCAGGTGCTGCGATGTCTCTTACACTTTGGCGCACTTTTCTCCTCTTCTTCTTTAGTGGGCAGCCATCTTAGGCCTGCGTATGGAATAGGGCACTAGTGTGGCTTACTGTGGGGAGACAGGCACCCTGGTCCAGACAGGTAGTCTGAGGGCGCTCTGCTTTACACAGTTCCGTTGGTGATCAGTATAATCACTTCATGCCCATGTCCACACACTAGTTGCTGTTCAACTGGGGTTACTTTACTGAAGGGAAGATATCTTACACATGTGGCACTTTCTCTGGTCCCAGAGAAAGGGTAAGTAAACGTTAGGGAAGAATTCCGTTTCAAACAATAAGTGGAATGCTGCAGCCCAATTCCTCAGAAGGTGTCTTGCTATCCGCCAAGGACTGTGAGTTTCCCATGGCAATAGAATAAATCAAGGGTAACGGTCCATAACTACCCCAGCCCTCTAGGGGAAATGAGTTACTCACATTGCTGCTGGAGGATCCTGAATACCCCAGGCCTCAGGCCTGTCCCATGGGGTTCTGGCAGAAGAGCTCTGCTAAAGCTGGCAGGCCGTATCCTTTTCCAGGCAAGACTCCTTAGGCCCCTCCTATAATCTAGATTATATTACCCCTTGGGGGATGGAGACACCTCTTTTGGGATGGGCTAGCAAACAGGTTAAACACAGAAATGCAATTAACCATTTCATGGGTATTTCTGTTACACTACAGCACACCTTCTCAACAAAAAAATCACCCAATATTGGGGTTCCCATGTTGCCTACCAGTAGGGATGGTCGAAGAAATTCGCAGTGCGAATTTTTAAGTAGAAATTTCGACTTTTTCATAGTCGAATTTTGATGGGGTCATTTCGACTTTTCGCCGAAAAAGTCAAAAATCAGCCTGATATTTCGACGGAAATCGAAATTTTAACTTAAAAAAGAACTTTGCTTTTGATTTGCCCTGCCGTTATTTCGCGTGCGAATATCACAATTTAATTGAAAATTTTGGCATGCGGGAGTGATTACAAAATTCGCATTGGCGAAAATTCGCATGGTGCTAGCTAACTTTGTCAGCTTATCCCCTGAAAAAAGCCGACAATGACCCAAAACATACAGCAAAGGCACCCACAACGGAGTGGCTCAAGAAGAAGCACCATTAAGGTCTAGATGTGGCCTAGTCAGTCTCCGGACCTTAATCCATAGAAAACCTAGGGGGGAGCTCACTCAGAGTTGCACAGAGAGAATTTCCCCTCGAAACCTTAGGGATTTAGAATGATCTGCAACGAGGAGTGGACCAACATTCCTCCTAAAATTGCCCCACAAACTTGGTCATCCAATTACAAAACGTTTGACCTCTTGCTTGCCAACCAGGTTTTTTCCTTCATTTCCACCAGTATTAAGTCCTTTTTTTGTTAGGGTTTCTTCCAAAACCCTTATTTTTCACTCCATAAATTCAAATCCTTGCTATCTTTTCTATTTAAAGTTCTTTTTTTAGCTTTTCCTTTTGATGTGCTATCTTCCACATGTACCATAACCTACCAGTGAACTTATACTGTTCTGAGACTTTTCATTTCTTTGTCATCATTTTCTTTGAACAAACTTACAAAATCAGTGATGGGTCAATAATTATTTCCTCCACTTTATGTATAGTGATGAGCACATAGGCAATATCCAATTTTGCTTTATTCTTAAATTATGCTCCAATTTTTTTTTTCACAAACTTTGCTTTATTTCTAATTATGCTCCAAATATTTAAAGTATATTTGCAAATTCAAAGAATCTCCTGTCTATTATAATCAGCATTTGTAATGTGATTTATTGCAAAAGCATGTGTGTTGTCCCGGTGACATCTAGTGGCAAGAAGTAAATGCAGCTGGCTCTGTACATGCGTCATTAGCATCTTCTGCATGGTACTTTTCTACGAATCTCGAATATTTGAGCCAGATTACGACGGTAATAGCACTTTTTATATTGGGATCTTCATGAATTCCTGCGAATTACGAGTTCGCTAAAATATTTGTTGACTTTGAATAGTCACGCTCAACACACAATATGACGCGAATTAGGTTCACTCACTATATACAACTAACAATCAGGACTGGGGAAGGCTTGTCGGTGCATTGTCATGTGTACAGGACTATGGTGGCAAGAATATTTATTTCTGTAAAGTTCTCATCATCCAGTTCATTATACATATGTTTGTTTTAAATTCAAATCAACTGACTTGCTCTGTTTATTTCTTGAGGTTGTTTTGCTATCCAGGTTGTCATCCCAGTTTTTGCTCAATTCAGAGTGACTGTAACACAATCTTACTGGAAATATATTTTCTGGGTCTATCTCATTCCACCTACAGGGAGTTGTAAGAAATTTTAGGCCAATGGAGGTATTTTGACCACATCATCCTCTTTAAGCCTGTGTCCTTTAACTCCAAGCTGTATATGCTCGAAAAGCCTACTACCACTTAGCATATTAGGTTATGTGCATCTCTGTATGAAAGGGGTGTGGTCTAATGACAATCACACCCATATTGGCGTGCTAATTATTAGGCAACTTCCTTTCCTTTTTTGGCCAAAATGGGGGGTCAACGAGGACTTGACAGGCTTATAAAGTACAAACAACCCACAAAACAACACTAGTGAGATATCTTGCAACAAAAAGAGGATGCAGCACTCTTAAAATTGCAAAGCTCTGAAGCGTGCATCATCGAACAATCAGCGTTCATTCACACACAATCTATAACACAAAACACAGCCGTCGCTAAAGAACCCACAATACCCTCACTTGGTGGAACAACAAAGGCGCAAATACTGCCCATGAACTGAGAAAGTCAAGCGTGCAGCTGCCCAAGATGCCACTTGCCACCAGTTTGGCCATATTTAGAGCTGCAAATCACGGAAGTGCCCAAAGCCCAGGTGTGCAATACTCAGAGGACAGAAGGCTGAAAGACGACCACCACTGAACAAGACACACAAGCTGAAACGTCAAACTGGGGCCAAGAAATATCTCAGACTGATTTTTCTAAGGTTTTTATGGACTGATGAAATGAGAGTTAGTCTTGATGGGCCATTATATTGGGCACGTGGCTGGATTTGGTAAAGGGCAGAGAGCTCCAGTCCGACTCAGCGACAGCAAGGTGGAGGTGGGAGTAACGGTTGGGCTGGTATCATCAAAGATGAGCTTTGTGGGGCCTTTTTCGGGTGAGGATGGAGTCAGCTCAACTCCCCGCGTCCTTCTGCCAGTTTCGAAAGCACCCTTCTTCGAGCAGTGGTACGGAAGAAGTCCTGCATCCTCCTCACGAAAACAGGATTTTCATGCAGGACCATGCCTCCATCACACACTCGTCCAAGTACTCCACAGCGTGGCTGGCAAGGAAAGGGTATAAAAAAGAAGAAAACTACTACATGCATCTTGTTCACCTGATCGAACCCCATTGAGAACCTGTGTCCATCATCAAATGTGTGATTTACATAGGAGGGAAAACAGTACACCTCTCTTGAACAGTGTCTGGAGGCTTGTGGTTGCTGCTGCACGCAAGTTGTGTGAACAATCAAAACACTGACAGAATCCATGGATGGCAGGCTTTTGATTGTCCTTGCAAAGAAAGGTGTCTATATTGGCACTGATTTGTTTTTGTTTGTTGTGTTTTGACTGTCATGAAATGTATATTTGGTGAAGGTTGAGATGTTATATTGGTTTCATCCCTGGTAAAACTTTCACTAATTTGAAATGGGTATAAATTTGTTTTTTTTAAGTTGCCTAATAATTATGCAACAGTAATCGTCACCTGCACACACAGTAATCCCCCCTAAAATAGCTAAAACTTAAAACAAACGAAAAACTACTATTCCAAAATATTCAGCTTTGGATATTAATGAAGTTTTTTGGGTTCATGGAGAACATGGTTTTTGTTCAACTAAAATTAAAATTATTCCTCAAAAATACCACTTGCCTAATAATTCTGCACTCCCTGTAATGTTATCCAGCATGAGATCTGAGCCTGATGGAGGTAGGTGTTACTACATGTGCTTGATTGGAGCTGTGAGGTGTTATATATGTGAGGCCATATATGTAAAATGGAGAAACCAAGCTTAAACAGGGGTGGGGGGAGGGTGCAACATCTATTGTCTGCCACATAAAATTACATTTTAACACATTTCAGTACTTCAGGACTCAGGCCCTATGCTGGTTAACATTATGTGGATTGGAGCTTTACCCCAGAGTATATATTTCCAGTAATATCATGCACTGTCACTCTGAACTGAGAAAGCCAGACGGTTGACTAGTGAGAGGTCTGCAAGAAATAAACACAGCAAGTCCAGTTGATTTGAATTAAACACTACATGATACTGACTGTTATTCTTTTTTTTCCCTGGATCTTTATTTAGCTACCCCATTACTACCAGTGCAGCCCAAGATTTCCCCCTCATTGCCTAATTTTTCTTTTGAACCGGCAGCTCTATCTTATATACCTACATCACCATTAAAGATGACTTTCCATCTTTCCTTCAGGCTTTTCTTTCCTGTAATGACCATTTTAACAAGATTACCACACAGGGAATTTTCACAGCAGATCACTGCTCCCTGTGACGTGCTGCCTATTTCTGCCTAAAATGAACCAGGAAGTGAGAAGAGCTGCCGAATTATCTTCTTAAATTGCTCATTACAGGTAAGTTTTTTTCCCCACTGCATTCCTCCCTATTATTGGCACTTCTAGTGTCATTCAAGAAAACATAGATTCCTGGTGGTAGGTCCGCTTTAAGATGGCCATACGCCTTTAGATATCTCTGTCAGATATACTTTAGATCTACCAACAACTCAACAACTATGTAGTATAGGATCCTCTGCGATTGAACACAGGTAGACTTGATGGTTTTGAAAGTCCCTCATATTACATTTTTTGGTAAAACTAAAGGAAATCTGACAGAGAAATCTAAAGGTCTAAAGGTGGGGGGCCCTAAAGCCTCATAAGAGAAAGGTTCTCATATAACATGCTTTATGTAGAACAAAAGTTGATTGTACAGAAATTGCATGGTAAGATTGTAAGGTGTATGGGAGGATTTACTCTGATTTACTGCTTGTGCTCACATAAACGTAGCCGCAGATCATCCTGTAGCCCATTCCTCCCCAGCATTACTGTCTCTAGGCAGCCCCTTTCATTCATTGCATTTTAATTTCTTAAATTACATTTTCTTAATTTCATTTTAATTTACTATGGTAGTTATCATATATTTGTTTTCTGTCATCACCAGCCCAGGATACAGGAAGCTTGTAACTGCACTGATCCCCTATGAACGACAACTGGACACCGAGTTATAACCCAGAGGCTTTGTGTGTGTGTAATTCCGCTTAAATTTCCAAGTCGGCACTTTGAGATAAGTCTCTGAAAGGTTCGCCATCACTGCTCTATGGGCTTCACCAACCAGCCAGTAGCTGCTTGCATTGCAAAGATAAATAATGTCTAAATCAAGGTATGTCTGAATCATCAATGAATTTAATTAGAATTCAACAGGAAATAATTAATCAGAGAAGGCAAAATGTTAGAACAATAAAGTTGTTGCTGTAAGTACATGACTTCTTTTTCCTACATTCCGTCACAGCAGCTATATCTCCTGGAGAATGGTAAGTGGGCCAAAACGTAGATGTTGCTTAAAAGTATAGCCATTTTCTCAGTCTGCTAATTTGGTGCTAGATGTTAACAATGTAAGGGGCGGTTTCCACCGATGCAGGGCTGAACCTTCCACTGATGCAGGGCTGAATGTAGTGGAGTATGTTGAGCCTCTGCATCGGTGGATGTCTGAACAGAGCATCCACCAAGCAGGTTAAGTCTATGTAGATACATAGCCTAAAAGTACTATCATGTTAGTTGTATATTACCCATTCATGTTCACTTTGCAACTGGTGACGTTATCCAACCAATTAAATTGTAATGTCATTAGGCTGATAAAAAAGCACTGTTGTTTTCATAAAGAGGTAAGCAGTGCCATTTGTTTCTTAGAAGGGCAGATGTGGGGCAGTGGTTCCCAAACCTTTTCTGCAATGCCCCCTTTTCTAGATAACACCATC
>CM070041.1:35677919-35689348 GCA_036250615.1 Ptychadena robeensis | reverse complement strand
AACCTGGGCCGCAGACGCTCTAGGAGCATGGTGAAGTTGTCATCTGTCATGCGCAGGTAGCTTTTGAAGTCATCTGGGTTATTGTCCCTGAGATGTCTAAGTAGGGGCATGGTGGAATAAGTGTCCCTTTGGAGAAGCCAGGACTTGGCCCATAGCCTTCTCCTCCTCCTCCTCCTCCTGCTCTCCTTCTCCTCCAATTCCCACAGCAGGAGTGCTGCCACCAGTCGTGTCCTCCACTCGGGCATGCTGTCCGCATGGTTTGGCAAGGTCCAGCAAATGTGATGGGAAAGCCACACACCCTCTTTATTGACTTCTGCTGGGAAATGGATACACCCAACCTGATGAGGTCATGGCCGATCGATTGATGGTGGGGAGTCTGATCGATCGGACATGGAATCGTCCAGGAATCCGTGGCCCAAGGTGGTATGGCGCGATCGGAGGAACTTAATTGGCCGATCGATCGGACATCCGATTCCCGCTGACATCGCCGGAATCGATCGGATGGGTGATCGATCCGCCATGGAATCGGAACATGTATGGCTAGCTTAACAGCTGACAGACATGTCACATGTTTCTAGTTATTTTTTGTGCTTTTTTTCATTTTGCTTTATTATAATTTTCTAAAAACTTTCTAATGATTTGTGTATGTTGTTGATATGTGAGTAATTAACTTTTTCATTAACAGATTCTGTGGTTAATTGATTTGGTATTTATGTAATTACATACTGCAATTTACACACGCTTTAGTGGCATATCTTGAGAAAGCCTCCTGGGTTAAATACGTCAATGGTGACACTAATTGTAGGTAGTGAGTCACATACCACCCTGCAAGGTTGTTGTGCCCCCCCCCCCCCAGCTAAAGTGTCTTCTGCCAATCATTGGGATGAAGGCGTGTCACTATGATCTATATGATGTTTTTTTATTTATATGTGCTAATTTGTAATTATTCACGTATTGATGTTTCAATAAAAGATGTTATTCTATGCCTCTAAATTCCATTGTTTCATTGTGGGATTTGTATGTGTCATAGAGATGGCTGTAAATTTTCAACTTTTTTATTTAGGCAGTTAATTGCAAAGCCCCTGAATATGGTATCATCACCAAAGTTGTTGTAGCTGTAGAGAATGGTTGTATGAATAAAAATGATCACTCTAGCATATGTAGTTAAAGGCAAAATTTTTACTTTGAATCTAATTTTAGCAAAAACAACATGTCCTAGAGCAGCGGTTCCCAAACTTTCCGTGCAGGGCCCCCTTTTCTATTTGTTGTTGATATAGTTGACTTTCTTTCTACTTTCCGTCCTTTCTCTCTGATGGGGTTTTTTCTTATTGCATATTCGCCTGAGTTTGGGCACTGAGGGTTGGGGATTAGTGCATATTTCATACTGACACTAATAGCTGTCACTGATGTTACCTGTGACACGAGTCATGTGCTTTACTTGTGACCAATCGATTTTCATTGTGACTGCTGTATTTATGCTGGTATCCCTTTCTTCCCACCCCCTCCGGTTGCTCCATTGTAATTTGTATGACACTTTGCGTTTCTTTGTTGTGTATTGTATTTTATTATGAACATTTTCAATAAAGACTTATTATACAAAAAAAATATTGTGATCAGGACATTTACTTTTAATACCATTAACAGTTTTTTTCAATACAGGTTACATTTCACCACTCTTCTCTGTGGAAAAGATTGGTATTAAAATGAGTATGCTGGTGTAACTTTTTGGAAGTTGACCTCCAGAAATTTAAATTGATTTTCCAGCGTAATGATCCAAAACACACTGCAAATCAATTGATGCTTAAAAAGCAAGAGATACCCAAGACTATGTAAAATGGAGTAGTCAAATAGTAAAATGTTATACCTACCTTCTGGTTATTTTCCTATTCTGGTGCATACAATGGCAACATACCTCTATCACATTGGAATGCTGCTTTTCTGGTGCATCCAAGGGCAGGATGCATAGGAGCAGCCTTAAGGAGACCTGTTACGGACTCTTTTCACCCTCCATTCACACGGTGAGCCTCCTCTACTCCTTCTATTTCTCCGGCAGGCATGCAGATAGGCGTGTGTGCTGTGGGGAAGACATCTGGGCATCGAAAATTATGCGGCCCAGGTTGCCCATCCCTAAAACTGCCACTGAGGATACCAATGTGACAAAGATACAGTATGCTGCCATGATGTCCCAGGAAAGCTCTGATTTATTTATTTTTCTGAAACCGCACAAACATTTAAGAATTTAATGAATTATGCTTTATTGCTTTTCAGTTGTTTAGTGGCTAATTATTTAGTTTATGAGCCGTAAAATAAACTTTATTTATTTACATTTTTTGTTAAATTTTTTTCCAAATTATGTATTTTTTTTATTCTGGTAAAATTTTTACCCTTTTCTGTACCACACTTATCCTTTTGAACAAATTTCTACCTTCTTCTCATAATAGCTATCCTATTCCCTGGAGCGTGTCTCATATTTTTTCTCAATTTTTTCCCTCCTACATATTTTATGCATCATTCATTTTCAGTAAGATAATCTAGACTTGTTCTTGTTTTTCTCCCTAGACTTGGCCTTTTTCTGATTTTCTAAATTTCTCTTCAATTCTTCCTTACTTGATAACAAAGAACAACATCTTTTAATATTCATGATTATTATTTATAATCTTCTGTTTTCATATTTGATAATGATTTCTAAATAATGATACCAACTGAACCCTACCTATGTTTCTGACATTTCTATTTTTCCATTCATCCCAAAAATTAATAATAGAATAATAAAAAAATCCCTAGAACCAACTTCTAATTACTCCCTAATCCCCCCCCCCCCCACTGTTTTATTTCTAAGACAAATTTTGTGGACGATTATTCACAAAACAGAGGCACCTACCTGGAACGATCAACCAGAATAGCCCCCTTTCAAAGTCTCTTATGGGAATTGATGATTGCTCGCTGGCTGAACGAGCGGGAATCCATACATGCATGGCTAGCTTAAGGCTATATCATCAGGTCCTCCATCTGCTTAATTGTCAGGGCCATGGGAAGCGGGCACCGGCATTTGCAGACCTGCACCATCTCCCACTTCTCATTCCCTCACCTCTGTACATTTTGTACA
Organism: Ptychadena robeensis; assembly: GCA_036250615.1. Taxonomy (NCBI): domain Eukaryota; kingdom Metazoa; phylum Chordata; class Amphibia; order Anura; family Ptychadenidae; genus Ptychadena; species Ptychadena robeensis. The sequence goes on along the minus strand of CM070041.1, from coordinate 35,686,242 downwards.
GACGGACTGCATCAACATAACCTTTGTTGTCACCGCAGCTTCTATACCAGCTTCTATAATGTACTACAACTATTCTGTTACCCCTTTGGCTCTGTATTTGCACCCTGTATGGTTTTCATCAAGTCTCAGCTCTCAGGTAGGCTATCAAGTCCTGGGGGCAACCAAAGTCGGGTTGACGTATCGTGTCTCCCGCTTAAGCAGGGGGTTGGCTTAAGGTGGAATTTGGGGTGTCTTACCTGAACTGCAGACAGCTGATCCCTCTAAGACCCTCACATTAATTGTATTAATACAACTAAACCAGTTGAATTGTTTTGTTGGTGTGTGGTATACACATATTTGACTGTATGGTATACACATATTTACTGTATTCAAAAGCTGTCCTATAAGTGAGTTTCTGTATTTCTCAATTTAAAATAAAACATTTTAAAGTAAAAAACATATTGATCTTTTTCTATAAGTATCTTATATGTATATTATATAACAAGCCATCTACCAAAAACTTGTAAGCTTAGACATATCTAAGAGACATATGGATACATATCTAGCATACCAATGGAGTTTTTGGGTACAACTTGTGGATTATGGAGAGTGTCCTATACCCCCACACTAACAATAAATTATTTCCTTTTTTCTATTTGCAAATTATGACTTATGTGTTAGCATAATCAAACTCTTATTCTGCTCTTAGGGGAGCTCCTTATTGCACTGATTGAGTCTAGATGTCTATTTACAGTAGTTTCCTAGAAAAACGGTAACCAATATAGATTTTGTTCACATCTCAATCTCACATCTCTCTTAAAACAACTCAATAAGTTTTCCTTACCCACTGGCACTATTCCTGACTGCGGATCAGGATAAATATTCACTACTGAAAGTAACCGCTCTTGGGGCAGCTAACCTGTTCCAGGCGATTGATTGCATTACTTGGTAACCTGTTTAAATTTTTGGCACCAAATTTAGCACCTAAATCTTAATAGAATGGGACCACCAGGGAGATTAAGAGCCCACTTCTCCATAGTTAACTCTTATAATAATAGCATATACCTACCATTACTACATAGTGTCAGTTATCTTCAAATTTTACAAATTCATTTTTTCTTCCCTCTAAGAATTTACAGTATTTAAGGTCCAGAGGATATCTTACCTGTCTGCAAGAGATCCGTACACCATTGCCCCTGACAGCACTCCAGCCATATAGACAGATTGTGCCAGTTCCTTCATCCATTCTCTTTCACACACTAAATCCCACTATGACAGAGATATAGACATTCTTAATAAACTGTCAAGGACAAAGTAGCATGCTTAAGGGGACATTTAAATGTGTAGTATTTAAAAATATATACAGTATAATATAAGGATTCGTTATCAGCACAGAGGATCACAGTGCAAGTTGAATACTCAATGCTGCTGCAATGGTGATATAAATATATGAGGATTTAATATTTTTATACGTGTGTCTATATATACTTGAAGGTGTAGAACCATCTTAAGGATGATCTGAAGAAATGGACCACACCAATATATGACTGTCACAGCAAAGGGTCTGAATACTTAGGACCATGTGATATTTCAGTTTTTCTTTTTTAATAAATCTGCTAAAATGTCTACAATTCTGTATTTTTCTGTCAATATGCTGTGTGTACATTAATGAGGAAAAAAGAACTTAAAAGATTTTAGCAAATAGCTGCAGTATAACAAAGAGTGAAAAATTTAAGGTTGTCTGAATACTTTCTGTACCCACTGTATATGTATATTATTTTATATATATATATATATATATATATATATATATATATATATATATATATCACTTTTTGACAATAATGTACGTTGTAAATTGAAATATGTTAAGAAGACCCCAAAAAGACCTGTTGGTATTGTTTATAATGTGAATATTGAAACGCTGTGATAAACTTTCTCACATTATTCTTATATATGACAGTTACACTTTTATCCCTAATGGGTTAAATAATATAATTCTACCTATGGATCACAATAAGATACAAAAGTAATCCATTAGCCTAGGAAAGTCCATGAAGTCAATCGAAATAGTTATTACGAGAATGGACTCTGCCAAGTAACATTTGCTAACATTGCTGTTATTGAACATAGATGACTTTTAAGCTGGCCATACACCTTCAGATTTCTCTGTCAGATTTCCTTCAGATCAGATTTTGTTTTACCAAAACCATGTAATATGAGGACCTTTCTACACCTTCCAATCACTATGTATTCTATCAGGGAGGACACTATACTACATGGTTGTTGGTAGATCTAATCTGATCTGAAGGAAATCTGACAGAGAAATCTGAAGGTGTATGGCCAGCTTTACAGATGGCTTTTTTGTTTTTTTACCCCATGCCAGCTCTGGGCAACTTAGCTGATACTGTGAGCTTCAAGCACACTTACCACAGGAACATCTAAGTAATTTTTTTCTATGGCATTCAAAAAACAATAGGTAAAATGTGGCGTACTATTACCTGAAGCGCTATTCATATGCTTCAGGCAGTGGTGTCACTAACTAGGGCAGGGGGTGCATTTAACACCAGGTGATGCCGTTTGACTCCCAGGGGACGGATGACACCAAACTTTCTAGCTAGAGCTATTATTTTGTGTACAAGTTTTAAAGAACTTGCAAATCAGCATGAGGACTCCAATCTTTCTCAAGAACCCAAACTACAACACAGTTTTTGGGTTGCACCCTGTGAATGGTTAAGTCTTGAAGCTTCTGACAGTTCCACCTTCCCTGGATCCCTGACTACACATATCTCTGGTATACACATATATGCAATTGCCACACAATGTGACTAGAAACGCCACTATGGGGTGACACCATGGGTTTTAAGCACCAGGTAATGCCATGTGATTAGGGTATAGATTAAGTCGGTCCAGGCGTAGCAGATAGACTTATCTGCTCGGCGGAGGATCTGTCTTCACTGCGCTGAGCCTTACACTCGACTGTGTTCAGCCTTACATCGGCGGAGCGGCACGGCGCAGTGAAGACAGATCCTCCGCGAGGCAGGTTAGGGGTTGTTTCCATTATATGTCGGGACCCCTTCGCTAAGCGTATATGCTTAGTGGGGATCCCGACGTATCACACAGACATTGCCAGCTCGACAGATGATCTGTTTACACATCTGCCGGTGCAGAGGCTGTACGTACTCGACTACTTTCAGCCTTACATCGGCAGATGTGAAGACAGATCCTCCGCGGAGCAGGTTAGTCTATCTGCTACATCCAGCCCCGACGTAATGGAAATCTATCTGCCAAGTCGGGACCTCCCACTAAGCGTATATGAAAACATAGCCTAAGGCTGAACGTAGTCCAGTACTTTCAGCCTCTGCACCAGCGAAGTGTGTAAACAGACCATCCGCCGAGTAGGCAATGTCTGTGTGATACACCGGGATCCCTGCGAAGCGTATACGCTTAGTGGAGATCCCAACGTATCACACAGACATTGCCTGCTTGGCAGATGGTCCCTCCGTATAATGGAAAGGACGTATAATGGAAACAACTCCTTAGACTAGGGGATATTATAGACTACTTTTACTAGGAAACGCGAAAGATCTACACTAAAGTCATGTCTACCTACAGCACCTTAAAAATAAATGATGCTTTAAATGTATTGACAATCCTCTCTGCAAAATTCAGTACAAAACACTAACATATTGAAGAGGTTCATAAATGTTGTATTTACAGGTAAGCTTACTACACAGTGATATAGTGACCCATCAGAAATATATCAGTGCCACCAATTGGGTTTAAACCCTCAGTTAAAAAGTCAAATTCTATATCAACAAGAATCGTCAGCAACATCACTTACCTTACTTATAATAGTTGCAGTGTATGTACTTTGGTCATATTTCCAGTCCCCTGGCTTACAGAGTTCTGTGACATTGGACAGTGGAGAGATAAAGCGAATGCAGGGGTCTTTTGGATGACTGAGTTGTTCCCATGTGAGATTAGATTGGCAGTGATGTGAGGGAACTGCAGCTGTAAAAATCTGCATGAGATTATGTGTACCAACAAGCAGGAGAGGTGCAGACAGAATGGATACCAAAAGAGATTGAAAGGGTGAGAAGAGGCGTCCTTTCTCCAGGACATCTTTCAGTGCCATTTGTATTAAATACGTAGACTTGGATCTTCCAGAGAAATTGCTTCTTAGGTGTGTTTTGAGGAAACTTTTACGCAGTAACTAAAGCAGTAATTTAGAATGATGTCTAGTAATGTAAAATGTCTTGATTGAAAAATGATGAATGATTTCATGAAAGAAACTGTCATGCAGTATTTTAGAGCCAGCTTCTATCAATAGATACATCTAATGGGATGAATGAAGATGAAGATAAAATAAAGAAAGCCATACATGACCAACGGGTGACTTCTGTTGTGGTGTTTTCAATGTATATTGTCGACTGTTCTCCAGGAAAAAACAAGATCGTTCTCCTTTTCAAAGGCCCTATGCTCCAATGTATGTGTCTTCTGAAGATGACTCCTATTTCTGTAAATAAAGTTCCTCAGAAAATGTGGTCAATATTTGATGCAGGCCATATCTTTAAATGTTGGTTTGACTTCCAGTTATAACCAATTGCTTCTGTACTTAAATGTCTGACTTCAGTTTAGACTTTCAAAACGCCACCACCTTTATTGGGTCAAGGTGATGACCCGAGAACAGAAGCTTTGTTCTAGCCAGTGACTTCCGAGCGTAACCGTTATCAAGTAAGGACGTCTTCTTCTGTCTGCCATCTAATGAAGGCTTCCTTTAAGTCTGTAAGTCACAGAAATCACAATGACTTGGCATTTGTTGAATATGTTAAATATTCACATTTGCTAACCAGCAATACACTAAACTACATTTAAAATGTTAATATTAAACATTTTAAAACAAAGAACAATTGCATCAGAATTTCATTGGTGATTTCTTGAGTCAGTTCCACTCCAGGTGTGAAAAAGGAGATATCGTATTAAGTGGAACCCACTTATTAGTTAATAAATAAACTTATTGCCCATTTAAAATAAAATACAAATTAAGAACTTTTATCCCCCTGGTGGAACCATTTTTTTGGTAAACTGCTTTCTAAACTGGTATGAAAAATACAAACTGATTACCATGAATACCATAAATTTTTATTTCCTGCACTCTCCCCCCTTGACATATTCCCGGCATCAGGACGTGAGGACTTGGGGCATCCCCCACCTCCCTGCGTCATTACTGACATCAGGTGGGTCCTGTAGCAAATCTGCATTATGCAAACACAGAGAGACGGTAGAGGCGGGGCTGGAAAAGGTAAACTACCCCAAGTGTGGCTCAGGGTTACTACTATTATTATTGTACCCTGACACTAGCATATCTGTCAAGTATTTTGGATGGGAAGTTCACGTTTTTAATGTGTCTTTCCTGGGCAAATCACGATTTTAATAAATCCCGGGAAAATTTTTTTCCCAGGATTTTAAAATCTGGGTAACTTAGGAGGAAGGGGGGGGGGGTACTCTCCCTCCTAAGTTCCCACCCTTGTGGATATGATAAGGTGGGAAGTTAGCAGGGAGAATAACACGCCCTCCCTCCTAAGTTAGGCAGGTACTAAAAAGGAGGGGACGTCACTTCCTGTATTTGGAATGTAAAAGTGTAGGTCCAAATACTGGAAGTGATGTCAGTGATGTTGTTGTCATTTTTCCCTTATTCAATAAAGGGAAAACTTGACAGATGTCATCACATCCCTACAAGTCTATGGAGCTTATGTTTCCCTATTAAAAACAATATATGTCAGCTTCCAGTGGCTATAAACATTATTGCAGTTCATTAACTGGCATTTATAACTTAAACATGAAGACTGCCAGAGACAAGAGCAGATAAATACATCTTTTTAGGATATTGAAGTGACTTTAAAACTATGAAACAGCTCAGAGGAAAATAAATATTTTTTGTTTTTAATTTTTTTCTGTGTACTGTGAGCTGGTCATACTGGGCATAAGCAGCTTTAGTAAGACAGACAGAGGTCTTATTTTCAGGCTATGGGACATAATCTAGCCTTCCCTTCATACCTACTATCTACGGCCCATCCCTTTAACCTCCCTAGCGCACTGCCCGTATTGGTACGGGCAATCGAGGCAGTGTACAAAGTACACTGCTTGTCATTTCCTGCCTCCCGCTGCTGCTCTTTACACAGCCGGTGTCATTATTAACACCAGCTGGGTGAGAGGGTCCCGCCCCCTTCCGCATCGTGACGCGATCGGGGCGGTGCCGAAACCCTGGAAATACTGCAGCAATGAAGATAATCGCTGCAGCTTTCCAGGAAGGCATCGGGTCTACCCAATGCTGGCTTCCCATGCGGTTGAGGCGAGCCTAAACAGCGGACGAGCTGGGCTCGTCTCAACCGCTAGGGAGGTTAATTACCGGTAATTTGATATCTGTAAAGCAGGGTACAGACGGCTCAATGTTTGAGCCATCCGATGTTCCCTGCAGCAGTATGATGACATCATAATGCTGTTGTCAGATATTGGCGGAGCTGGGAAGACAGTTCTGCTCTCTTCCCAGCTTAGCCGATGCTTTGCCTGGAGACCCACGGTCTCTAGGCAAAGCAACGGACAACGGCCATAAAAACGGTCATGTCCGATATGACTGTTTTTAAGCGGTATTTGTCCCGTTAAAAAACAGCGATGGGGGCATATTATAAGGGTCCAGATAGAAGGCCGTGAGCGTACAGGGCTATCTATCTGGCCCATATCTTCATGTCTGTACCCTGCTTTAATTCTATCATATGGCAATTAACTAAATGGTGGGCTGCCTCTTAGGTAGAGATGGGCTAATAAACAGGGGAGCACATAAGTGGTACTCTGGTTCTCAAAAGGGGGCAAAAACTAGCTCTGCGTACCTGCATTGTTGTTACTAAGCTCATATGCATACTAACAACTTTATGTCACTTGGATAACTGCAAGGCTCTTTATGTCACTGTAGGGAAATATGAAAGGTGAAAGGTTGCAGTTAGGGGTGTGAAATTAGGAATCTAAATTAATAATCCCCCCAAAAAATATTGGACTTCTAAGGCTGTTGGAGATCTGGGGGATGAAAGTCAGAGTAGGCATATGTAAGGGTAAAATGTAAGGGAAAAGCACTGTGTGACAGCTGGAATATGACTGTGAAAGGTTGACATTTGGACTGCTGGTAGTCTCAGGGGTTAGTTACTAACCCAGAAAATTTCAGGGTTGCACTACTAGGGTATGAAATCTGGGGGTTCAAACGTGTTGTACTGTGAGAGTTACATTTGACCCAAAGCCAGCTGGTGACCTGTGGATGGAGACAGCTAATCGGAGGATCAATCAGGAACAGGGAGGTCCATCTGCAGCAGAATCTACCATGTAAAAGGCTGATGCAAGGGACAGTAAGGTAAACAGTGAGGAAGACCACACACATAAGGGGTGAGTACCAGACACCATCTCCTGGTACTTACCTGAGGAGCTCACTACAAAAGTAATGTGCACCCCTGCTAATAAACATCACCAAAATGTATTCAAGAACATGTCGTTTTTACATACAAGAAATTCAAAGTCAAGGAACATTGCAAAAAAGAAAGTAATGTTTGACTTAGACTTGATTTCCCACTTAATAAGGATTCTTATCCTTGTGTATTAGCCTAGTGAATAAAACCTCTAGACTCAAGTGTAATATACATATCAGGCCACTTACAATAGCCCACTTAGTCTGGAGTTGCCAAAGTTTGCCAAACATAACATATTCCAGATGGTACACTTATGACAGTGACACTAATGAAGCAACGTTTCACTGTGTCAGTAGTTTGACAACTGCCATCGCTAATTCTTTTGTTTCTGTTTCCATGGCAATTCTACAGATAACTTTTTCAGAAATAAGCTCTTATTCTGGGAGCTTGCAAAATCGACTAAATGTCAGACGTTTCTGAATATTTACATCTCATTAACATGTATAGTAACTACATCATACTAGGACTCAAACTAGGCACAATGCAAGGATAAACACCAAAATGTCAGTGCAAAATGTAACAATCTACGATTTATTCATTTATCCAAGTCTATTACTGCACTACTAGAACCAGCAAATATAATTTATATAAACATGTCTTCTAGCACATTGACCTGCTCCTCTTATGGACCTCAGTTGTTGGAGTCAATGAAGTAATGTAAAGTCATCATACATTGCCCCTCATTTAACCTTCAACCCAAAGGTGCCCACACACGTTAATCTGCCTGGTCACTCTTCTGACCACTATTCAGGCAGGTTCTGCCGTCCCACTCTACTTAGCTGCTTAGCTGTGTCCCTGGGAGTCCTCCTGGTTCCCAGACGTCCCAGGGG
>CM070041.1:35650975-35664525 GCA_036250615.1 Ptychadena robeensis | reverse complement strand
TCGCACCCTCCCCACTCTGCCGACAGATGGAAGAGTGGACACATCGTACCCCCCACCAGTTGTGCATGCTGGGGGAAACGACTTGGGGTCCAGGCCTTTACATGTGCTCATAAGGGACATTCGAGTGTTCTTTTTCCGGGCCCGTGACGCTTTCCCGGGGATGGTGTGCGTCTGGTCGGATATCCTTCCACGGCAGCACTGGCGGACGCTTATACCCGCTCATGTGATGAATAAGCTTAACCGGGCGGTGACCAAATACGTTAGGTCTTTGGGTGGCATTGCCGTGCACCACATTCTGGTCGAGGACGGACAGGGCTTCGTGCGAGACAACGGGGTCCACTTGACTGACTTGGGGTTTGACGCCTTCGCCTTCGGGCTGAGGGAGGCGGTCGAGGGGGCCTTGTCCTTGGTTGTGGGGGCATCACGGGTCGTTTGACCTCAGTATGCTGTTGCGGATCCGGGCAGTGTCCAGAGGATTTCGGGTTTATTACAGACAGTTCGGGGGCGACGTGGCAGGACCAAGGCAGTCGCCAGGGAGATGGGGTGAATTGAGCTCTTGCTGGGGTCAATGACCCATCCGGGTGCGCGGATTTTGAAGGAGTCAATTCTAGCGTGGACTAATCACCGGACGGAAGGACGAAGCCTGGTGGGTGGGGCCATATCGGTGACTGACCACGTCGGTTGGTGGACACTGCCCTGGGGATCTTTTGTTCTCTGTTCTTTTGTTATTTAAATAAAGCTGTGGCCTAGTTTATCCACAATTTAAATCGGAAAACGGTGTCAGTATCGGTTATTGATGGGGGCTGACCGTTTAAGGTAAGACGGGTTGGGTATGGGGTGTACTTACGGTATCTTCTAAGTCATCCCTGCCCAGGTCAAGGCATGGAAAAGAATGTTAATGGGCTGGATCTGGCCCCGGGCCTTAGTTTGCCCACCCCTGGCTTAGAACATATTAAAGCCAAAAGCAGCCAGCAAACTAGCATTATTTAAGTTAAAAACCAACCCTGATATAGCTGAATGCTGCATTCCGTGGGCGGTAGCAGTTTGCGGGCGCCCACTCTATGATTTAACCTGACCATGTAAATAAACTTTAATATATCTTTTCACTAAGAGCTTGATTCCACTTTGGTGTTATGCCACGGTTTGAATCGCGGCTCGGTGTCCGTAGGAGATAGCTAGCACCCGGTTATCTCCTACGGTCTCCAGCAATTCAGGCAGTAAATGTTGGGGGGTGGGGGTGGCAAGATGTCCTGCCCCACCCCTCCCACTTCCTGGCTGATTGTGCCAATAGAGAAAGAATGGAGACTATGGGACTCTATGGGACGTGCACGTTTCAGATCGCAGGCCGACCGCTGTGGAGATTACCACATTCAAATGTATGGGCACGATCTTTGAAACGTGATTATAATCGTGGGATATCGCAGGGGATCGCCCAAGTGGAACCAAGCCCTAATACTGAGGATATACATACAGATCAGGAACTCTGATACGCATGCTTGTTGCAGGCCAGTTAAAGCCAAAATCAGCCAAAAAACTGGCATTATTTTCTGTAGTGGTCTTAGCACACTTTTCCTTTTGTTTTTTTCCCTGAAACATATCCAATCCAAAAATGTTTTAACTTAATGACAAGATTACATTTTGTTAAATGTTTTCTATCTGTGTCAGATTGGGGAGATATTTTTTCCTGGACTGTACACTCAACAGGAATAAGGAGGAGTCTCTGTTTTCTGACTGATGTTGCAGGAACAAGTGTCCCCATTGAACGATTCCTCTCTATTCATTTTCCTGTTTCAAAAGTCATCTAGACAAAAGGGTGAATTCTCCCACCAGAGACATGGAGAGTAATAAAAACCCACCAGCGGTGTCTAACACCTTTTTAAATCAATGCTGGATCAATATCTATGCGGAACATTGACTGGTAATGCCAAGTTAAATAAACAATGGAAGCGTTATAAAACACCAGCATCTTCTATACTATACTTTTACTTTAACAAGAGCACTCTGGTTGTAATGTTCTCCACTGTTTATTGATCTTGGAGAGAAAGGTCATTACCAATAAACATTTGATTGATATATTGATCAAACTAGAATGGAAAGGTGTTTGAGCCCATGCCATGTTGTTGTGGGCTCACTGGAAGTGCTAGCGCACCAGCAGCCCCAGGTTCTTTTCGGATAGTCCTATGCCCAACTCTGTCACTCGCCAAGCACACAATAAAGTCGTTCACGCAGCTGGTAGGGGATATATACAATTTTACTAAAGGATTATGTAAAGGTTAGCACCATCACCCAGTGGTTAATGATGGGGTCCTGACCCATACACGTTTCAATTTCACTACAATCGATGTCAGATTCAACCATAATTTATGATTGACATTGGTTCGTTCATTCGAAGTACGATCAAACTACTTCCCATATGGATAAATCATATGATCTATGTTGGTTCGATCGATCAAAAGCATAGAAGCACCGAAGGAAGTCGATCATAAACACACCAAAATGTCTGCCAATGGATGTATAAAGGCCCCCATACACGTTTCGATTTTTCTGTTCGATCAACTTAAACCAAGCGATTTTGAAGTCGATCGACCAAAAATCGATGCCTGTCCACATAGTTTCCAATTGACAAAAAAATCGATCAAAAAGTGATCGGACATGTTGAAAAATCTTGAATGATCGAGTATAACATAGAATGTTATTTTGTTGTGCCTGACCCATTTTGGTTAGTTTAAATGATAATCACACTTATACATCCGGTGGCAGACATTTTAGTGTATTTACGATCGACTTCCTTCGATTATGCTTTTGATCGATTGAACCAACATCAACCATATATCGGTTTCTTCATGTGGGAGGTAGTTCGATTGTACTTCGATCAATCGGACTAACGTCAATCAAAAGTTACAATCGAAGCTGACATCGATTGTAGGGAAATTTAAACATGTATGGGGGGCCTTAAGTATGCTTATTATTTAAATCTAATCAAAAACGATTGATGCATACTCGAACTATCAAATTTTTTTGCCATGTCCAATTACTTTTTGATCAATGTTTTGGTCAATTTCTTTGATCTAGGTCGATCGAACCATGTTTACAGTCATCGATTTTAAAATTGATCGGTTTAGGTCGATCGAACTGGAAAATCAGAACATGTATGGGGGGCCTTTAGGGGCTATAGTTCTGTTCTATAGTATCTATAGTATCTGACTGCAATTTGGCGAGAATCCCTGTGTTAGTGGCACACACAGGAATTCCTATCAATTCCGCGGATGACTCATCAATATGTCGCCGGCAAAACAGCCGGGAATCTCTGTGTCTATGGCCAGCTATAGTTAAAAAATTTCAACTAGTTAATTTGGGAGTTAAAGCCTCTAAAGCCCCCCATAGACGGGCGGCCATAGCTGTAGCAGACCAACCTGTGTGCGCGCTCCCGCCGAGTCGGGTCGCATACGGATCCGTCATGCCGGTATTTTTTCTCTACAAACAGCTCTTCTAAAGCCTGCCATAGACACCTCGATCTATGGCAGACCTTTAGCAGACTGATTAGAGCGTGGTGACGTCACCACGCTGTAATCAGTCTGCTACATGTTGGACGGCAATCCTGTGTCTTCCACTGACACACAGGACTGCCGTCCGACTAACCAATTAACAGGGAGGGGGAGGAGACTCCCCCTCACTGTTTACAAGCTGCAGCTGTTAGAAAGAGCTGTTTGTTGGAACAATACAAATCTCTGGCATTTGTAGTTGTAGTCGAAATTTTTGTTCCCCCAGTACCTTTCCAGCAATGTTGCTGATGATACTATGTTCAGGGGCTTTGCAATTAACTCACAAAGTCAGCTAGTGGACATTTTGTGGGAATTGTGAGACCATCTCTTTTAATCACTGGAATGCATTATCAAACATCCAGCAGCCAACATGAACAATCTTATTGTATTATATTTACTTTAAAAAAGGCTTTGATTGGCTGCTAGTTGTCAAGCATTGCCCCTTGCTGTTAATCCACAGAGCTGGTCAATAAATACATGGTAAAATTTAGGTAATTAATTAATATTAGGCTAGGGCTTCACTATGCACTGGCATCCACTGATGTCAGCGCAAGCCTTTGTTGTGATCCTGTGGACGCGGATGGGCTGCGTTGACATCAACATGACAGACTCGCACCGACAGATCAGGAGTGTTCAATGCAGGGATTTTAACGGAGTGCATGAGCTGTCCATCAACGGCAATGGGGCCACAGCCCTTTAGAGATCCCGATCCATTGGCCAGAGCCTCCGTCATGTTGATGTTGACGCAGCCCATCCACATCCACAAGAACACAATGGAGGATCAGCGGATGCCAGCGCATAGTGGAGCCCTAGACTTAAAGGCCCCCATACACCTTGAGATTCATCCATACAATTTCCATGAGACCTACCAACAACTATGTAGTATAGTGACCTCCCTGATAGAATACATAGTGATTGAAAGGTGTAGAAAGGTCCTCATATTACATGGTTTTGGTAGAAGAAAAGTTGGTTGTACAGAAATTGCATGGTAATTGTATGTGGTGTATGGGGGGCTTTAGGGTAGTAAATGGCGGAGAGCACTCTGATTGTTAAGCCCCCCATACACCACATACAATTACCATGCAATTTCTGTACAACCAACTTTTCTTCTACCAAAACCATACTACATAGTTGTTGGTAGATCTAATAGAAATTGTTTGGAATAAAACTAAAGGTGTATGGGGGGGCTTTAGGCAGCTACTGTTTATCAATCCCTTAAGGGGGGCATACATGGTTTGATTTGTCAGTTCAATTGACTCCATTTCAATAGTTTAGGTCACTTATTTCCAAAACCATTCTTCTTTACTTGAATCAATTGACCAAAAGGGATGGAAATAGATCGAGCAGTGATTGGACATATTGGCAAATTTCAGTCAATTGTGCAAGTATGTGATGGGTCTTCTCTCTGATGGTACTATGGACCATGTGCACAGGGCTTAGGGAAGGAATCTATGCGTTTTGAATCAGTCACACTGTGTGTTGGTACCATTGATCGATGTTAGACTGACAGTACATATTTCAATCATGCAAGCTGATCAAATCGAAGATCGATTATGCAAAAAATAGATGCGTGCATGGCTAGCTTTACAGAACACAAATATGTCAACATGTTAATCAAACATTTATTAGAGATGGTTGATTTTTTTCAGTTTCAACAACCTGATTTGTTAGTTAATTGCAAAGCCCCTGAGCTTGGAATTGTCACCAAAATTGAGGGAACTGTAGGGATGAGTTGTGGGATCATTACAAAGAAATAAGTATTGCTTTAGTGTATGTACTTTCTGCATAAATTAAATGTAAATTCAAGCTGGAAAAAATATATACTATATTTAATTATGTCTCCTCAACCCCCTGCTATATCTCCAGCAATGTTGGTGATGATACCTTATAAAGATGTTGGGTATGATACCTTATATAGAGGCTTTGCAATGAACTAATGAATAAAATAGTTGAAGATTTGCCACCATCTCTAAAGGCTGCCACACATGCAATGAGCAGTGGCCGATTTTGCTGCCGACCGATGTGTGGCCGCTGCTCGGAAGTGCCCACAAAGGGCAACAGATTCCTGTGGCCCCACAGCTTGGTCGGCCAGAGATCGGACATGTCCGTAAATCTCTGGCTGATGCCGTTAGTTTCAATGGGGACCGGCACCATCACTCTGCACTGCATCGCTGATCTGTCGGCCCCCACTCGGTACGCGTGTGGGGGCCTTAACATTGATCAAGAAAGGAAGGCAGCTGTGCTTTCTATGATTCTATGGTTACATGGAGGTCCAGAGAAAAAAATAAATAAGAACCTTAAGGAGCCATCAAATATATACAAGTATTATAGTTGTTGTTTTTGGATTAAGAATTTTTAAAAGATTTACATTAGATTCCATATTTTGCATACAATCTAACGATGAATATATCTCATATTATATGACTACCTTAAGAAAGCACAGTTGTATAATAATATGTGATGTAATAATTGACATGGTCCAAATAAACAATGTGATAATTGACATGGTCCAAATAAACAATGTGATAATTGACATGGTCCAAATAAACGATGTGATAATTGACATGGTCCAAATAAATGATGTTATCTTGCTCTAACAACCTGAATTTAATAAAAAAAAAATGGTATTGTGAATTTTTTAAATCATCAGTACTGTATTTATCTGTGATTCATATGCCACGCACATTGAGTAGTCTTCTATTTATATGTCAATTTGAATGTCTAGAATGTCAAATCTGTGAATGCGGATTTGTATTTTAGCTGCAGAATCCTGCATGATGCACCTAAGACAATGCATAGTATCAGTGTACAATCACACAATCCGCTGTGTATATGTATATCTATTTACACACTCATTCTTCCCTCTTCACACAACCACACTGAAGCATTGACGGCTGTCCCTTTAAATCCAGCATGCCTGCAGCCAATGGCTTTATAGAGAAGTGACATCACCCACCAGCAGTGACGCAGACCCTATTATTAAAAGGCCAATAGACCTGCTCATTCATGGTCACATGACATTTGGGAGAAGTGCAGGGGGGGGGAGGAATAGGTTTGGGTTTTGTCATTGTACTGATCCTGCAGCTACAGATAAAGCAAGACTGATGTTATTCGGAAAGGAAAAAAAACACCCCAAGGAAATCCTACTAATCCCATATAAGCATTGCATCCGTCTTCTACCTGGGAACAGAGACACTGCATCTTAGAAATCAGAAGAAGACGTTTCGTTTTATGGATCAAGGACAGGATGGCAGAAAGGAGGGTCACGGGGGCCTAAGCAATATCCTTTATCACAGGGAATCCTATAACTAGGATCCTATTCACTACAGACGGGTTCCTGCTGTGCCAGCTTCTCTTTTTATTTTACCATCACCCCGCAGAATTTCTCTTAATTACAGGTCCCACCAGAGGGGTCTACGCTTTCTCTTATGCAATGCCTCAATTGTTTCACGCTCCTGCCACCTGATCCCATGGGGACGCTAGAAGGAAAAAGGGGATTGTATTCATAAAGGAGTCGCCGTCGTCAAATCCATAAGGAATTCCAAACCGTTGCCAGGGGAGGAGAGAAAAAAATACAGGAGGCGCACAAAGGGTTAACCCAGAGCCAGCCAGGCCCTTCCATCCTATAAAAAATTAGGCATGCACTTATTCAGCACGCTACACCGGCTGTCAATTTTAATTTCCTGAATACATTATTCTTCTGGGTTTTCTACGGACCTCATATGTTCCACCTACCGCAAGCTCATGTTCTAGAGGAGATTCAGCTTCTGGGAATATTGGATGCTGTGTAGAGCTTGTGCATCTATTATTAACGCTATAGTCTACGGAGGTGATTTTTTCTTCATGGAACGTTGCATCTCACCCGTCTAAAATCGAGGGACCACTTTAGAAGCTGCATGTTGGCACTTGGCGATTCCATCTTCTGCTTGTTTCATTCTAGAAGCTTAAGGAAGACTAACTTCAAAGAATCCTGCTGAGAGGTATCAATTCCCCACCTCTGTTTTAAAGGAGTTCAAAGCTTTCCAGATATGTGTGCGGCTTTCGTGAAATTCTCTTGTTTGGGCTGCTTGATTTAGGAGGATCTTGGCCTAATTCTGCAGGGATTAGTTTAGAGATTGGATACGCACGTCCCAGGAAAAACATTTCCAAAATTGCTAAGCAGGCAAAGTTGGAGGTGTAAGTTCTACCTGTGGTGTTGGGAGTGGCCCATGGTATTTCAGTCCTTGGTACATGCCCAAAATAAATGGCACAATCAAATGGTACTGTACTCAGCCAAAAGGTTCAAGCAGATCTTTATTGAGTTTTTTTGTTTTATTATTATGAATTATGTTAAATGCTGTTTTATTTTTTTTAGCTGGTCTTGGGTGGAGCTGGGAAGGGACATTCCTCTGTTATGTTTTATTGCTGTCATTGAAGGAGATTTACCTTATTTTCCTTTTGCCTTTGATATCAGTAGCCTGGATAAAAAGTGATAGAAAATCTCCTTGGTTTGGGCACAGTTAGCAATAAAAAAACAGAGAGATGGAGGCCCTGTGTACAAAGTAAACCTACCTTCGATGTTGAAGTGTACAGTGCTCTGGTTGGTATCTGATGGATGTAGCTATGCCTTTAGGAGGATGCCTCTGATAACAGTTTCCTGTGTAGGAAGTGAAGAAAATTCTCCCCGGATTAGACTCACTGCAATAAAAAACAGAGATGGTGTTAGAAAGCCCTGTATTGTACCCTCTTTATATTATGTTTGAATTGCACTTGTTGGTGTCTGATGGATATATCTCTGTCTGCTAGAGGTTGCTTCTGATAGCAGTTGTCTGTATAGAAAGTAAAGTAAAATGTCTCTGGTTTGGACACAGTCAGCAATAAAAAACAGTGAGAGATGGAGGTAGGAGGCCCTGAATCCAAAATAGATTTATCTTCCATATTGAAGTGTACAGTGCTTTGGTTGGTATCTGATGGACACAGCTATGCCTCTAGGAGGTTACCTCTGTAAACTGCTGCCTGAATAGGAAGTGAAGAAAAATCTCCTTGGTTTGGATTGGGTCAGCAATAAATAACCAAAAATTTAGGTAGAAGGCCAAAATAGATCTTCCATATAAAAAGAGTCTGTTGCTCTAGTTGGTATCTCATGAACATAGCTCTGCCTGTATGAGGTTGCCTATATAGGAAGTGAAGGAAAATCTCCTTGGTTTTGTCACTGTAGAAAAAGCAGTGAGCAATGGAGGTAAGGCACACTGTAGGATGCCCTGGATCCAAAGTAGATCTATTTACATATTAAAGTGTACAGTGCTCTGGTTGGTATCTGGTGCACATAGCTATGCCTCTAGGATGTTGCCTCTGATACCAGTTGCCTGGTAGTGATGGCGCGAACCCTCCCTGGGGTGTCCGCGAACAGGGCGGGTCGAACTTCAAAGATGTTCGCCGTCCGCTCTGTTCGCGGACATATTCAAATTCCCCGCCTCTAGGCGGGGAATTTGAAACGGAGAAACCGGATGTGACGTCAGTGATGTCACATCCGGTCCGTGGACTGCAACCTGGAACGCATAGTTCCTGGTTACGGCCGCAGGATGTGACGTCACTGACGTCACATCCGGTTTTTCCGCCGGTCTTCTCACTACAAGACCGGCTTCTGTAGTGAAAAGATTCTTCCTCCGGCAGGATTACACAGGTTGTGATCCTGCCGGAGGAAGAATTTAGACCTTCTTCTGGCCGGCGAACAGTACGGGTCGAACACCCGTACTGTCCGCCGGCGAGGCGAACGGCGAACATGCCGTGTTCGCGGCCGAACTGTGCTCCGGCGAACAGTTCGGCCCATCTCTATTGCCTGGATTGTAAGCAAAGGAAAATCTTTCCAGTTTTGTCAAAGTAGGAAAACCAGTGAGAGATGAGGGAAGGAGGCCCTGGATCCAAAGTAGATCTACCATCTGTATTGAAGTTTTCTAAGTACTCTGGCTCTGGTTGGCGTCTCATGAACATAGCTATGCCTCTAGGACCCTGGTGCCAAACCTGCGGCCTGGGGGCCGCATGCGGCCCTCTGGGTGTTCTTCGGCGGCCCCCCTCAGTCCTCCACTTGCGGCCCCTGAAACATAAATGTTAATGCATAAGGCAAATCTGTCTGCTGACCCTCCCTGATCAGTCTTTGCTTGGAATTTTGTTAGAGAAGAGGAGGGGAAGAGAGGGACTTGCTCCCACTATTTTACCAACAAACGGGGGATGATTGTATAATATATAGTGGCACATAACCTCAGAATAGGGGCAAAGGCTTTGATGATATCTATGAAGCACATAACCTTTGATTATATATGCTTATGCCTAATATTATATATTATATATATTATAAATGCTTATACAAGTCAGTAGAGATTGAAAATGTCATGTGCGGCCCTTAAGTGATGCTGAGGGCCGCACTTGTGGCCCTCCATATCAAGTCAGTTGCGCACCACTGCTCTAAGAGGTTGCCTATGATACCAATTAGGAAGTGAACTAAAATCTTCCTGTTTTGTCACAGTCAGCAGAAATAAAAAGATAAGAGATGAACATATGAGGGACTGTAGGAGGCCCTGGATACATAGTAGATCTACCCTCCAATGAAATGCACAGTACACTTTGTTTGGTATCTTATGGACATAGCTATGCCTGTGTAGGAGGTGCCTAGAGTAGGCCTCAGAAATGTGAAACCAAAGTGGTGCTGCAGGATAAAAAAAACAAGCCAAAATTTTTTGAGTTCAGGGTCTCTCTTCATTCTATCAAATATGCCAAATAGGCAAGCCAATGTATTGCATTTAAGATTTCTTTTTACGCTGCGGAAACTGCCAAACTTAAGCAGAAGCTAGCTACAAAATAAAGTTTATTAAAATTTGAGGGGGTGGTTTTTTCTTAATGGCTTAGGTAGCAAGGTTTTATGTGTTGCAAATAGATTTATATGTAATTCATTTAGAGGATAACTGTACTTTTTAAATTAAAGTACAAGTATCCATTTCCCCTCAACTGTACTTAGAAATGTAATCCTGATCTGGGTTGTGCCATTTGATAGATAGACTTACTGCGTTACATGTTGTGCCTGCCTTTGGCCTTCTATATAAGTAATTAATCTACTGTTCATGTGCTGGGTCTACCTCTCCCTTCATAGGCCATAGAAAATAAAAAGTAAAATGGCCCAGCTGAACTTATTTGTGAAACATTCTAGTATAACGAGAGGCCTCCAATTTTATTTAGCCTAGACATGTGCAGACGTGGGCAAACTAAGGCCCTTTAGTCTTTAAAATTGGAGAATTGTCACCTTGGTGTCTAGACGCTAGAAGCTTCATTCGCTGCAATAAGTTAAAATAACACATAGAGGATAATTGTTTGGATTGCTTCCTGGAGGCCATAGTTTTCATGCAATATAATGTTTAAGCTTCCCTATCAAAAGCTTCTATTTATATTTTATATTTTTAAATATCCTAGCTACGAGGACTTAGGACCCCTATGCCGGGCGGCCCTTGCAGGCTCTTGGTCTGGCCCCTATGGCACATTTAAAAACCCCTTGTAGCCCACAAGTCAAAAAGTTTGCCTACCCCTGGCCTAGTGGCTCGCCTACTCTTAACATTGTGGAAGGATTACATTAGAGCTTCAGACTGGCACCCAGAGTGGCTGAAGAGGCTTCCTGAGAAAAAACGGAAAGGTGGTTTAGTAGGAGGCGTTGTCAATGGAGTGCAGGTCAAATTTTCGTGAGAAAATACTGAAAGGTGTTTTAGTAAGAGGAGTTGTCATTTAATTTCCACAAAATCCTAATTCTTAGCAATAATTAAATGCTGTGATGAGAATGGCTCAATAGAACCCATTTAACATACACTAATGAAGGTGATGAAGATGCTGACAGTAATGGGAAGATAACTAACCTCTAGCTCTTCCTCAGTGCAGGTTGTGCTGTTACAGAGTAACTTTAGGAGGAATTTAGACTTTAGGCTATCCTACATAGACAAAAAGTCTGCATCTGGCACTACCTGATAGATATCAGGGTCTACATCACTAATGTGCCCTGTAGTCATAAAGAGGCTGGAAAAGGGAACATCATCATGAAGTGGTGGACCAAGCAGTCAACATTGGGTCAGATGTACAAGTGTCTCTATTTTATGCAGTTGTGGTACAGGTAGTACAGTTAACCATTAACAGTTTCTTCATGGAACTTCAATAGTTATCTTTATTTAAAATGAACACTTTAAAGTTGCAAGTTGCTCTACTGATGAAAAACACTTTAGCACTTGAGACTTCAATGGTAGAATTCTCCATCCAGTGTATCATTTAGGAGGCAGCCGTGTCAGGATTATCACAGGGGCGTTTTTTTAATAGCAAAGGAGTAAAATGGTTTAATACCTTCAAGCTTTTCCAAAACCATAATTTAAAGTCAAGATGCTTGTATTGTTATTTTTCATTTTCTACTTTTAATTGGAATCTGTCGTTTGTTGGCTTTCATGTGGACTTTGAAGCTTCATTTGAAGGTTCATTTCTACTAAACAGAATGTTCATTTGCAAGGGTAGGCTAGTATATATTTATTGTCTTCTTCAGAGAGAACATTATGAATATCAATCACCATAGTAGAATAAAAACAGGTTCCTCCTTCATAATTCCTTCTACTTCTAAATATTGTTTTTTTAACCTGTCCATCAGCCTGACCTATTTTAATGGGAATCTTTCTTACTAAATTTACTACAAAAGAAGCTTAGATAGCAAAACACATGGCTATAAATTTGCATATTGGTAGCTTATACTGTAACATTTTCAAACTACATGTTACCTGAAAGGGTAAATGGGTTTCTACCAGCTGTAAGACCAGATCATGCCAATGCATTATTTAGTGAATACAAACTGCATGACAGCCAACCTGACTACAAAAGACCATTCTCTTTGAGTGAGAGCTAAGCTCTATAAAGCATTGTTATTGATATGTTTAGTATATTGTTCTTTGAACTTTGTTAGTATATTTTTTACCTTAATCCAGCCTGCATGCTCCATGTCCTACGGTGACAACGTTGGGATTTTTAAACTGCAGCTAACAAACAGGATGCCGAATTCCAGCACTGTAACTGCTGCATAAATAAATATAAATCAAAAAGTTTCTTACTAAAAAACACTTGAGTTTATTCTCAACTTTTAAAATCTAGTTAATTGTGTTTTCAAAGCCAGTGATTTTAAAGATCAGTGGTTCTCAAACTGGGGTCTGCAGTCCCAAGGAGTCCAATTTAGTTCCTCTGAAATGCACCCATCCTATTGAATGTACATTGATGATGTTTTGCCAATTTCTGTAAAAATATTTTGTCAAACATTTTTAATTAACAGTATCCTATATGATAATTGTAGTTCATTTAAAAGGCTCTATGAGAAATGTAAACAGTTATAAAGGAACCGCCACACAAGTTTAAGAACCACAGCTGTAGATGAACATGCAGTGAATGCTGTTAGACAACTGATAAAGCAATGAGTTGTAAAGTGAATTTATTTTAATAAGTAGGTTTTGTTTTTGGTACTTTATAACTCTATTAGCCTAGTGCTACAGCGATGATCAAATCTCTTCCCAACTGAAAACTTTTTGAACATTGAACAACAAGAGAAATTAAAAATAGATTTCTATCAGCCATTGTTAACCTCAACACTTCTAGAATTGATCCTGTGTTGCAAAAAAGGAAGAGGGGGTGGTGTATGACTGTCCATTGGTAGTTAAAACAATGCAAAAATTTACATGTAAATAACTCTTCACCTGTGAATCACAATGTAATTGCAAATTCAATGAAAGCATAGCCTTAGTTTCTGGTGTAGCCTAATACCCACAGACTATTCCCGTTTTCATGTTGAGCTAATGTGCATTTTTACACATTACTACAAACCATTCGCCATTGTCCACTACCATTCATTTTTAATGGCATCTAGAACACTAATAGAGGTAAGAACAATATGTTTCACCATTTTACTGTGGTAACATTTTATATATAGGGGATCAAAAAACGTTCATAGCATCTAGGGTCAACCAACATCCC
>CM070041.1:35638333-35650875 GCA_036250615.1 Ptychadena robeensis | reverse complement strand
TACTTTGGTAGGGAAATTTGGTGTGCCTAGGGCTTAGATCCCCAGGCCTTTTTTCTATACTGTGGTAACATGTTGCTGTTATTGGACTAGACATTTCTAAATACATCCGTAAAAGTGACCAGCAAAGTGTTTTTATGTACAGACCTTTATACTTAAATGTTACTGTAACTAACTCTCCCTATATCTCTTTGTTTTAGCCTTTCCATCTGGTCCCCATGGCCAACCCTATTTCCATTAAGGCCCATCTGGGTCTAGGCTATTAGTTATTCCCAAGCGTGTGTTCTTCATCTTCTGCTGCACTAATAACCACCGGGCCTTTTTGTGGCTATCTTGTACACACTAATGGAGACCAAACTTCCTGTCACTCCTACCAGTCCATCTTCTCCAGGCTTGTCCCCTGTCCTGGCAGCTGACAAGGTGGATGGCTTTTCCAGACGGTCACTCCGCCGATCCCGCCAACGAAGATCACACAGCTCTTCACAATTCCGCTACCAGAGCAAGCAGCAGGAGCTGACACCGTTACCTCCTTTGAAAGGTAAGTGCTATATAAAATATAATAAAAGAAAAAAATCTGATTTCTGTTTTTTGTAGGATCGGTAAAAAGTAAACGTTTGTTGTTAGTGTGACCCCTTTTATTTTCCCCACTGCATAAGGTCATAAAACTTTTTTTTCCACATAGCAAAAAGCTTTAATGCTCCCTACCTTTATAGCCATAAATATGTTTTCCTGGCCTACAATTTTACGGACATTGCTTCCGATATCGGGAGGTTTAACTGCCTTACCTCCAATTTAATAGCAGGCAAACTTAGGAGGGAGGGGGTATTACTCTGCCTTCTGACTTACCACCCATCACATCATCTGCACAAGTGGGGTGAAAACTAAGGAGGAGAGTAACCCTCTTAACTTACCCTGATTTCAAAATCCTGGAAAATCTGGAATTTATTGAAATGGCAATTTGGACAGGGATATCACATAAAAAACATGACTTTCCCAGCCAAAGCAGGATGCTTGACAAGTATGGTTAAGATGCTTTAAGACATAAACCATTACATAAAAATGTTTGTCAATTAGACAATGACTAAACATTATAGAACAAAAGTAAATTGTAATGCATCTCCATATAGTTAGCTGACTCAATGCCTTTGCTGCCTGAACCCATGACATTATGCCTGTGGTGTGTATACACAATTTCATAAGAAGGTATCCACTGCAAGATATTTATTTGAACGAAAAAAGTTTTAATATATGTTTCAATAGCCACTTACTACACTGAAATTGTGTGCACCTAATGCATCCTCTCTAAGTCCAGTCACATCATCACCATGCTGCACATAACCTTTGTAGAAAACAGATTTGGTCTATAGATACCTAGTATGCAGACCCATTGTTGACTGCAAAAAGTTTTAATAGGACATAGATACACAAATTACTTCACATAAGCTTAAGGGAACTATTCTCACACCTCTCGTTCTTTGCTCATCCTGAAGTTCAGCTTTAACCATCTTACTGTAACTCATATCAATCTGAAGTACATCTGCAGTAGTTGATCGCAGCTGCACATAAGTGGATTTAAAGGGATGAGCCACTCGGGATTTTCAGTATTTAACAAATGGAGTTCATGTGGTTTGTGTCCTTTAAGACAATTTGGAAACACAGTGCTACTATCTTTATACATTCAGGCCACTGTCTGTATATTCTCAGGTTAACTGCATTAGGTATAGAGCTCCTATAAAATATACAGAGCAATGCAAACTAATCTACCATTCAATTACTAAGAATGTTTAGGCATGGTCATCAAATCAAATCATAGATGGAAGCCATTTAAGAGTCCACGTGGGACTTCTGTGCGCTCTTCAACCTCATGATTCATTGGCTCAGTTGCAGTCTACATTCCGTTTGCATGGGAATATTGTATGCTCAGTGATCATTCTAGAATTTAGGAACAATGTAAAAGCAGCTGAAATGTAATCATTCTGTCAATCCAAAGCACATTGAGGAGGGTTATCATTTATAGCATTACAGCAAAACATTGACAGTTATATATCAGCTTCATTATTATGTTATTAACAAAACCATTTATTGGGTATATGAAGAATAATTTTGTGCTGTTTTCACAGAAGAGTTGAATGAACTTGTAGAGCCCTCTTAGCTTATGACTAGGTTCACAAGGACGTTTGTCTGTATAACGATGACTAGCCATGCTATAGAAGCTTCGTGTGCAAAGGGCATTAGAAGATTAGGACAAAGGCATAGCACCTAACCTTGCCCCCAATCCTCTGCATTGGTGGTTATTTCAGAAGACTGCAGAAATGTTATAAATAGGCACAGTTCACACCTATTGACTTTTAATGGAGCTAGGGAACCCATGTTGAGATTGTCCAAATCACATTATATGCATTGGACCTTTTCCCATTAAAATGCATGTCACAATGAGAGCTTAGGGGAGGCTTGAATCTAAGAGCCTGTAGAGATGGACATAGGCATTTGAAGTCAGACGACTATTAGGATCTGATCCAAAGTCAAGAAGGTCAAACAGTGTTTTAATAAAACTAAAACAACTAGAGGGAATTGCAGCCAGATGGCTACAGTAAAATACAGCCTTTACTATAGGAAGACAAATTTGGTAATGCCTCCAGGTAATGTCTCCCCTCAACCACTCTCCTTGGTAAGTGCTAATGTACTGAGCCATTGAGAATTGAGATTGAGACATTGAGGGCTGAAGGTGAAATACCACAATGGCTGTAACAAGGATGATTAATGACCCGTTTTAAAGCAGTATAGGTTTCTTGGTGATGAACTTTGTTTGTTCTATGTTCCTGTTAAGCACACATATATTGTAAAGTAAAGCATACATACGGTATGCTGTATGGACATTTGCTTGGACTGGATATTGGGAATAATATGATGAATAAATAAGTATGGTCATAATTCTGTATGGAAACTTTCTAGTTACAAAGGCATCATTGTCTGTTTTCAGTCTGTAAATAGTGGCATTACATGTTATTTTACTCTAGTATGTATATTTGGTTTAATTGGCTTCACAAATGCCTTTTTAAATGGTGGCACTGCATGTAGGTTTGAATAAATGTTAATATCTTGACCTAAATATAACCTAAATATTTAGCAGGCTTATTTCAATTCCATTATTGTTTAATATAATAAGCCTTTACTTACAGAAATTAGACCTCACTATAATCTTGAGACCTAAAGTTGGAATAACTAAAAGCAATAAATTATTAATCACATTTGAATCATGCCCTATGGTGAATCATTACCTCCCTGAAATGTATCTCCTAGCAACATGGTACCTTGTTGTCAGCTGCTTCTCAATTTGGCATTTACATTGGTTTATTATCATCTGTAAATGCCACTTTTTTTTACCATATTTGCTGTGAAAGTCACCGGCCAAACATCAGTTCGTATGTTTGCTTGCAGCAAGGCTATGACCCATGAAAACTATGATAAATAAGTGCAAGAAAAAGTAGCTGTGTCCTGTAACATTGAGGGTAACATGAAATAAAAAGATCAACAAGGATCAAGGGGACATGACTAGGATGGAAAAGTCTTCCAAGATGGATTGGGTCTTGGCCAGGTTGCAGCCAGTTTAGAAGAAGCCACAGCCAGGACAGAAAGTTCAATCCAGATGGGTGGGGACACAAAGTCATGAAACAAGGTTAGAGAGTTCTGCCAGGTCCTTTGACAATGGCCATACTTACCTGTCCCAGACACAAAGATACACAAATTATTGTATACATATCACAAAGACAAGCCATGTTTCAGTGCTCCTTGATATTTGACAATACATGCAGTTATTGAGCTTTTTTTTATATTTGACCCATGTATTAACCTTTACAGAATCTGAAAGAAAGACACATAAATTAGCTGTTTGAGGACTTTATTATTAGCTCATTGTTCGTGTTAACTGGTTTCTTGGGTGTGTTCAAAAAACATAGCAAAGATTTGTGATCATCTCAAAATTGATCTGCTTCATCCCAACAAGATATAGAAACAGAAAGATTATATCGAAGTCCCTCCCACCTAGGAAAGAATGGGAGGCAAGGAGGGCGATTTTAAGGCAGCTCAACAATAGTTAAATTCAAGTAGTATTTAATAGTTTAATGAACAAACAGTAGTAGAAATTTAGATTTATTATCCAGAACATTTAGAAGTGCATTGACATATGTCTATTCAGAATAAGTTTGGTTAAAGGGGAGGTTCTTTTAAATTTCACAGTTTATTTATATCATAGTTATCCAACAATAGCCTTACCATACATAGTTATCGAACAGTAGCGGCACCATACAAGCCAGACCTAGCTGTTATATCTGTTTAATGTCCAGACCTTTATATATCATGTCTATATGACTTTCATCTCATGTTAATTCCGTTGGTTCCCTCTATGGGTGTGCTGCACCTCTCCCCATTTCCAGCATTTCCATCTTCTCTGACCCGCCCCTGACTGTCTGGTGCTGATCCACAGATCAATAACTCTCTCTGTTCAGATAACATTATCGTCTTTTATAGTGCCATGCTGTAGGCCCCTCTTACCTCTAGCCCCCCTCCCCTTCCCAGACGTCATCATCCCACATTGTTAGCGTTCTTTTCTCATGTTAAGTATCATCCCAAAGCTAGAAACGGAGTAACGGTTTTTTATTATCTGTCAGAAATATCTTCCTCTGCAGTACTGTGCACAGCATAGGATGGGGGTAATATATATGGTGCAGACCATCTATGCTAGTGCAGAGGTACTCTGTAAAGCTCCTTCCTACTGAGCACCATCTATAATATTAATGTGCTATATTCATGTACAGCCGCTGCTTCATCTTTTATAGCTCAGAGGATGTACAAAAAATGCATATGTATTCAACAGCAGCACTGTGCAGCATAGGAATCATCTGAGCTGAAGTTTTAATGTCATGTCTACATAACAATGTGAACTGTTATGGATAATCTATATAAAAAGATTTAAAAGCAAAAGCACCAATAAGTAAAGTTATTATGTTTCTTAAGGGTACGAGTTCTGATGTGGATATGGCAATGCTGTTATGGGTAGTGCATGTTAATACTAGGAGTCGTTAAGTCTTTTTGTCAAAATTAAACCAGTTGCCAACTTACAGTGCTTGCATAAAAAAATTATAATAACAATAATAATACATAACGATACACACACGCACACAGCATCAACCAATCATGACATTTGACATTGTCCTATTTATAAAATTGAAAATTTGAGCTTTTCACCATCTATGGCCGTGGAGTTACAGTAGATCTTCTTTGCACATGGGGGTCTTCCTGTCCACGTGGGGGATGTGGGGTAAAGGAGCAGACAGAACCCATCCCATTAATTGGCAACCACACTGCCCTATGGAAATATACCATTTGATTTATGTTTGTGAAAAGACAAATCTAATTGTATAGCTCTGATAGTTACACTTTGCATTGCACAAATGTCCATCAATTGTCTAACTACACATAGCTGGGTCTTCACTGTTAACATATATGATAGAATATTTGAACATATATATCAGAGCTTAAATACTCATCATCATTTTACGTCACATGGCTGGCAAGCACAAAGTTATTGCTGATTTATTTGGGGGTTTTTATAGCATGTATTTGGCAGGATGATATAAATTAATTTTTTGAGTGAGGCATATGGTGGCAGAGGAGATCTGTGGGTGTCCTTGGTTACAGTCTCTGAAGACATTCTCCCATGTGTATCTGCTTCTGCCGTATGTCTCTCAGTTCTCATCTTTGCATCTTTATCTCTTTTCCTACCCGGAAATGTGTTGTCTTCATTCGCTGCTTGGCCTTTTTTCACTAGGAAAAACCATCATTTCTGCTGTGTAATACCTTTTCTCTCATCTGCTCTCTGTGATCTTTTTCTATGTCTAACTTTCCTTATTTTCTCCCCCCACCTTTTTTTTGCATTTATCATTTCCCTTGGGTATAATTCTATGCTCATCCCACTCCCATCCTTTTTACTGTCAGCAAATCATTATCCAGCCACTCAGGAAATGAAATAAAACACAAACCGCGTCATACAGTCTATGCGTTATTAGATTTTCTTAAGATAGATGAGGTTGTCTGTAAAAAGCTAGATGGATGGACAAACAGAAAGCTGGTTTAGATCATCTTCATACGACTGTATTGACAACCGTGTAACAGCATCCGATATTGTTTTTTACTTTATCAGCACTATAGACATACATGACAAAAGGCAAATATCATCATTTTAAGCATGACATTAAACATGAAGCTGAAGCCATTGGTTTGCTGACATAAATTATATATATTTGTACCCTATATGCTTTCTCAGAGGCCTTTTTCATTTGGTATTTTCTATTTGCTGTGTTGATAACTTTTTGTTGACCAAAATTCATTGTCAGGGTCTACCGATCCTAGAAGGATCAGAGGTGTCCTAAAAGATGATTGCAGATGAGAAACTACAACTTAAAGTTGATGCAACATCCACATACATTTTCTAGTTTTCTACAGGGCTTTTTTTCTCAGAGAAAAGGTGTTGGAACTCACCCCCCCTCCCCTGGCCACACCCCTACCCACCCTTAGGACTGCCCCCTAAAACCGCCGGGTGCAGGTAGGAATGATAATGAAAACTGTTCAAAGAAAAATTGTTACTTCCCCTTCCAACATAGTGTGCCGACATCCATAAATCTCTCAACAGAAAACAAAAACCGAGAGGGGGATAGAGAGCTACCGTATGTGTCAACTCTCATCCATCCTCTCCAGAATGGAGGCTCAAACTCCTGGACTTTTAAGGCACATTTTAGAATTGATGGTTAATATCGTATATATAAGATTTTTATTAAAAACAAGGTACATATAAAATTGTTCAGAAATTATGCCATTGCTACATGATTATAGATGTCACATGATACAAAATACACTTGACAATTCACATTAAAATTGCTATTACAAACACATAATCCTTTACATAAGCAAATGCTTCATACTAGTGCTAGGCATTATCTCGCCGTGTTTCACCGTTTCGGCTTCCTCAGGAGATCCAGCCCTTGATAATCTCTGAATCTATTGGCAATATGTAAAATTACTATTCGCCATGAAGTAAAGATATTCATATATATGTATACATGTACACATATATACTAACATACTCATGTAGGTTATTTGAGTTCTCACTCAGATGTGGAGAACCTGATGCAGACCACCATGGGGACGGTCCCCCCAGCCTCCAACAGGAGTGGTAAGAACAACGGGGTTGTTACCACTCCTGTTGGGGGCTGGGGGGACCGTCCCACCCTTAGGACTGCCCCCTAAAACTGCCCTTTTATGTCGGGTGTCCGCTCCATAAATAGCTCCCCATCGGGGGAACTGGGTCAAGTGTGCCCGCCAGCGCAGGCAGGCGCGCCGCCTCCCCTCCCTCAGAACCGCTAGAACTCCACCCCCCAGTCCACGCTGAAGAGAAAGATCTCTCCAGCATGGACGGGGGAGGAGATGCCCCGTCATAGGACCACCACCCATAAACAATGGGAAGGCGCCGCCCCTCCCTCACTGCACATTGCCAGGGAGGGGAGGCACAAAATCACCCGCCCGTGGTGCGTCCGTAACCCGTGCTGAATAGCCAACACTTCCCCCCACTAAACAACACACATGGGGGCCCCCCAGCGGGCCACCCATGACGCACTGCAGCCAGTGCCCTAATTTCGGGGCCAGGCTTAAGATAGGTGGCGGAACTCCGTTCCAGTGTGTTCCCCCAGAAAAAAAGCCCTAGTTTTATATGAAGTAGAGGTCCAGGCTACTGCTGTCCATGGTGGTCTGCATCAGGTTCTCCACATTTGAGTGAGAACTCAAATTATCTACATGAGTATGTTAGTATATATGTGTACATGTATACATATATACAGTGCTGCTTGAAAGTATGTGAACCCCTCAAGTGGTGTAGATGTTTCTGTTGTTTAACCATGATTAAACCAGTGTTTATTCATGAAATGTCAGAATATGTTCATCAATTGAATGTACATGTTTAGTAGGTTTGTTTAAGTAGCCAACAAACTACATGAAACATGGACATTAGTGTGATGTGCAAAGTAAGTGAACCCCCAGCTGCATGGTTAAGTCGACCAGGTAAAAGACGCAGGTGAAAAACATTTGGGTGCTTAATCAATCACTTAGCTACCGAATGAAATAGACATCCTTGGAAAATGTTTTGGCCTGCACTAAAAGAGAGAGGAAACCAGAACCACTGTGGTCCATACAAATCAACAATGCCAAGAGCAAAGGAGATATCTGAGGACATGAAGAAGAGGGTAGGACGTCATCAGTCTGGGAAAGGCTATAAGACCATCTCCAAAAGATTCCAGCTCCATCCATCCACTGTACGACAGATAATTACAAATGGAGGGCCTTCAACATGACAGCAACTTTGCCTAGAAGTGGACGCCCATCAAAAATTCACCAGAGCACCAGAAAAATAATAAACCAGGTAAAGCCAACCCACACTCACCTCTAGCGAGTTGCAGGCTTCTCTGGCGCATTGGGACAATGTGCATGCGTCTACATCAGACAAAAATTTAATAGCCATGACATTCATGGGAGGGTTGCTAGAAGAACCTCTTGCTCTCAAAAAAGCACAAAACTGCCCATTATAACTTTGCCAAAGAGCACTTGGACAAAACCAGAGGCCTTCTGGAAGTCCATTTCTGGACAGACGAGTCTAAAATAGAATTATGTTGTCCACTAATCAAAACCGACATGTTTGGAGAAAAATCAAACACGGCATATGAAGAAAAGAAATCCTCCCAACGTGAAGTATGGCGGGGTGGAATGTGAAAGTCTGGGGCTGCTTTTCTGATTGCGGGCCTGGCACGACTCATATTGTCCAAGGACATCATGAATCTCTTCGGGTTATACTCACTTCTCGACCAGATATATCCTGCCATCAGTCAGGGGTTGAAGCTGGGACGAAGATGGATTATGCAACAAGACAATGACCCAAAGCATTCCAGCAAGAGTACAAAGGAATGGCTTCAGAGAAAGAGGATTCGCACTTGGATGGCCCAGTCAAGTCGGACCTTAACCCAATGAAATGTTGTGGCGAGACCTGAAAAAGTGGTGGGACATGCCAGTGTCCCTCCAACGTCTCTCAAACTGGTCGATGGTTTTGCCAGGAGGAGTGGGCAAAAATCCCATAAGCAGATGTGAGAGGATGGTTAGTGGTTTACAGGAGACGTTTGTTGGAGAATGGCGCAAAGAGAGGAGCCACAAGCTAACTATTACAAGGGTTCACATGACAGTTATGACACTGAAGAGTTTAAGTTGTTTGGGACTCTTTACAAAACCCTTTGTATACTTAAATATGAAAATATATCTCTTTTTTTGTGGTGTCTACTATTTTGGAAGGTGTGTTTACTAACTTGGGATTAGATGTAGTCTATATAAGGTTCTTAAAATTGTTTTTGCACAAACAGTGACCATGTCTGGAGGGTTCACATACTTTCAAGCAGCACTGTATGAATATCTTAACTTCATGGTGAATAGTGATTTTACATATTTCCAATAGATTCAGAGATTATCAAGGGCTGGATCTCCTGAGGAAGCCGAAATGGCGAAACGCGGCGAGATAATGCCCAGCAATAGTATGAAGCAATTGCTTATGTAAAGGATTATGTGTTTGTAACAGCAATGTTTATGTGAATTGTCAAGTGTATTTTGTATCATGTGACATTTATAATCATGTAGTGATGACATCATTTCTGAACAATTTTATATGTACCTTGTTTTTAATAAAAATCTTATATATACGATATTAACCATCAATTCTAAAATGTGCCTTAAACTCCAGGAGTTTAAGCCTCCATTCTGGAGAGGATGGATGAGAGTTGACACATAGCTCCCTCTCAGTTTTAGTTTTTTGTTGATAATGATAACTGGACTATTTAAAATTTTCATTCAAAGCCTTGCTTACACTGTTTTCCCCCCAAATTAAGACCTACCCCTAAGAAAGACATAGCTGCATTCTAATATAATTCTTCCCCCAAAAATAAGACCTACCCAGTGAATAAGCTGCTGTATTTCACCCACTTTCTAGGTTGCTGCCAACTGTCAGCAGCCTAGAAAGTACCCGCAGGTCACTGTGTTCTGGTAGTCCTGTAGCTTAAGCTAAGCTTGGAGAAGCTGGCAAAAAAGCTTACACGGCAATGACATCTTGTGGCCATTTCATATAATAAATCAAATGATTTAGTACAGAAATTCTACCTAGGGAGGTAAAATTACTAAATTACGTGCTTACCTGCACTCTACAAGCACTCTAGTATAACAATTATTTTAGGAGGTGCTTGGTATCATTTTGGGAGGGATGAAGCTCCACCCCAAATAAGTCTAATGACATTCCTGCTTGTACCAGCAAGTTGTAAGAGGCGAAATCACCTGTTAAGAAACTATATATAGTACAGTCCCAAATGTTAGTATTTTCTTAATACATTGCAAAGTGTAGGCAATGCATTTTAGAAGCTCTACAGCCTCCTTCCTTAGGGCTTTGCAAAACCAAGTGTCTGGATTGATGCATAGGAAAGCATCTTTAATTCTTGGCAGTGGTGTTACAAGGTGACTGGATAATAAAGCCATATTGCTAAACATAAGTGAACCAGATTGGGTTAGCTTTGCATACTTCTCAACAAAAAAAAATGTATGTCCAGCCTCATTTACATGGTTGGTTGGAAAAGCGCGGTTTCCACTGACCAATTATTTGGCAAGCATGCCCAGCCTTTAAACTCAATTTATGCAAACTGTGCAAGAGCAATACTTTCTTTGTAATTAACTTTCAAATGAACCAGTAGAAATGTTGGGACCATCTCATGGTATGTCTGACCATAGAAATACCATGATTGGGGGTTGTCAGTGATTGACAGCCACCCCCAGCACAAGTTGTGCACTCTCTGACGAATGTCAGCCACCTGGAAACCGACCATCTGAATAAGGACTACATTATTTTTATGTTTAATAAGGCACAACTCTTTTAGGAGTTTGGTGTAATGGGCAAACTCTGCTAGATACACTTAAGCTGAGCATAGACTGGCCGTTTTGCTGCCGATTTCTAGGCAGTAGTTTTGAAAATTGAATATATTCGACGAATATCCGCCATTCAAGAATTCACAATATTTTGTGAATGTGTGCTCAGATATTCGCAATGGCGGATATTCGTCATATTATGCTTCAACATTGTTTACCAGCACACATTGCGCATATTTGTGCTCAATGTGAATGAATATGCGCAATACACACATTGCTGGTACTGGCTGAGATCACAGAATGAAGAAGAGAAGCTGCAAAACTAAATCTTTGTGAATCATTGCGAACGGGCGCGTGCAATGGAAGGCAATAGAATACAGTCGAATCGAATATTATGAATTTAGAATCTTTCTTTGTATATTCGCGAAATTACGTGAATTTGAATATACAATATGCAACTCAACACTACTCAGCAGATTGACCGTTCGTGATGACGCCATTACTCACGACCGCTGGTGCAGAGAATTGGCCGGGCACCCTTTGTGTACCATCCAAAGTAATGAGATCGGCTGTGAATTTACCGGCACATCGGATCACCGTGCGATCTGGCCTGCGGCAGATTCCTGGTCAATCTTGCCAGGTGGGCACACCTGATTTTCAGCGACTAACTGCTGGCTGATGGGCGGGAACATGCATGGCGCTCGATCAGATGAAAAATGGGCAGGAATCTATCTATAGGCTGCTTTACTTTCTGTCTTGCAGATAGCTGGTGTTACAGATGGGAAACAAGAATAAATCGTTAACATGCAAACAGAAAAAAACATTGATTTTTGTACAATAGGGAACCTCCTTATCAGATGTTTATTTCTAGATTGTGTTGTTTTTTTATTTTTTTATTTACATTTTGAATATTCAGAAAATTAAATACATGTATACAATGTATACAGATACATGTATGTGCAATATGTTTATGGAAAGGTTATGAAAAAAAGTTTTTTTAATTTTTTTTTATTTACCTTTTCCTTTAGTTGCCCATGTATTACAACATGTTATTTTGCCATAAATGATTTATGGCAGTGGTTCCCAAACTTTCCTTGCAGGGCCCCCCTTTTCTATTGAGGAACATTATTGAGGCCCCGGTAAGGAGGGGGGGGGGGGTGCTAGTGACCCACAGCTATAAGGAAAATAAGGCTCTTGTAGAGGCGCCCGTTCTTGAGAGTTAAAAATATTTTTATTTTTGTAGTTGTAATCCAAGTTACATCAACGCTTTGTCCACAGCGTTTCGTGGCTCACTGGGCCACTTCTTCATGATGAGGATAAAATCTATACAATCACTAGAGATGGTCGAAATTAATACAATTAGATTCTACTTAAATTTCGAGTTTCCCAATCGAATTTCGATTCGACTGCAAAATTTTGTAGTCGAAGTCGAAAATTCGCATAACGCCAAAATTTGCATCAACACTCAAAAATTTGCATAAAGCCTAAAATTTGCATAAGGTCAAAAATTCACATAAGGTCAAAAATTTGGATTTGCTGTATGAGCTATAATA
>CM070041.1:35600176-35622052 GCA_036250615.1 Ptychadena robeensis | reverse complement strand
TCCTCAGACAAGTTCTCTTTTTCTGTTTTTACCCTGTTTATTTTTACTATTGAAAATCTCGGTTCCTTGTTAGTTTTGTTACATTTTTCTTTTTATGCACGATTTTATCTTTTAAAATAAATGATTTTAATAATTTCAGTCTGCATCTGTTCTGAATGACCCACAAAGAATCTAAGCTACTGGAGAGACGCTACCTAGTGATAGATATTGTCATTTCTAGATTTTTATTTTGAATTAACTTTTCTCCCACAGGGATAGTTTAGTTAGGAGACGTCTGGCTCATTTTCCAGACTGGTGGCAGTGATACCAAGAGATATACATATACAATCACCGAGATTGCATGGAGATTGTATAGTGTATTGCATTCACATCCCCGCCAACCAATCGGTTTTCCATTTTTGGCCTGTTCACAGTGAGGAAGGCAGTCCGAGGACTCCCAGTGGCTGGGACCGGGACTGCGACTGTGAAGCAGTGTCAAGGAGACTGATTGCTGCTGGTGGGGGTTTGTGACAGAGCGGTAGTTTGAAATAATTTTTGGCAAGGAGAAAAATCGGGAATAAAAAAATCAACCCCTGTATGGCTAGCTTTAATTTATGCAAAAACTACTACTATTATGCAAGTAGTAGAGCAATTTTTTTATGTAATGTTTACACTACCCTTCCTTAAAACTCAGAGGCAGTTCTGCTCTCTCCAGCTTCTCCGATATCTGACAGCATGATGTGATGACTTTATCACGCTGCTACAGGGTACATCAGATGGCTCCAATATCGAGCCGTCTGTACCCTGCTTTACAAAGAACTTGGTTGATTGAACAAAAATCTAGAATGGCCAATTTGTTCGATGGATAAATATTTTTCGTCCTCGAAGTTGTTCGAAAGGTCGTCGAACATGGTGGTAAATTTTTATCTCTGTAGTTGTAATTGTTAATGTATTTTCATTTGATATCGGCGATAGACTAACAAAAAATCTAATGTTACATTGGATAAATGAATAAACGATGTTCGACAATGTCATCGCACAAAAAATCGTTGTAATTTCAAATGTATTTTCATTCGATATCAGAATGGACAAACAAAAAATCTAATGTTACATTTGATAAATGAACGAACGATGTTCAACATCGAACATAAAAAATCTACAAGAGAACTTTAGTTAACTTAATAACTTAATTACAATAATGTGTTCAGTTTTGGAGGCCTGTTTTACAAAAGGATGGTGAAAGGCCTGCAGCAGGGGTGTCAAACTCAAGCAAACTTGTCCCACGGTGTAAAAACATTTGGCCAATTGGAGATTGGAGATTTAAAAATTTTTGTTATTTAACCTCCCTGGCATTGCCGGGATCGCTTGTAAGGCCTGGGACATTAAGAAATGAATTGGACAGATGTAACTTTTATCTGACATTTGATGACACATGTGTTATAGTATTACACTTTGCTTGTTCCTAATGCAATGTTTAAACAAAACATAAGTTTGTTTTCATACGAAAAGATTCATCCTTATATCTGAAAATGAGGAAAAATCCATAAATATAAAGGTTGGTCCGTGACTTTGTCCAAGTTTTTTATTTCGTCCCACTGTGACTTTTATACATATGTAATATATATAATGAAATACTGAAAACACCTTATTGCAGAACCTTAAAAAAACAGAAGCAAGTAGCCATTTACACTAAATGCTGGTTATAAATATAAATCCAGTTATATTATATAAATATCATTTAGGCATTATATAATATGTATTTAGTATTAACCCCTGACGGCACCATCTTGTCCAGCCCTGTCCTGTCAGTACTGCTCTGGATGAGATGGAGCTGTCCGGCTAAGTTCTTCTTACAGTTCTGCTCTGTCCCGGTGGCTCTGATCTTCTGATCTGGCTTGTCCCTTCTGAGCTGGCTTGAAGCCGATGTCCACCCCCCCCCCCCCAAGTGACATAATGACGTCACATCGGGGGGGGGGGAGCGGGAGATTCAAATGTAATGTAGATGTGCCCCTTTGAAGTTAACTCTCTCTCCCCTGGTGTGTTCATCACACCACAGAAGAGAGGGTACCAAAGGCAATTGTACTAAATACAGTGATAACTGTATCCAATACAATTAAAAAAAAACCACATTTCCAATTGTAATAAAAAATGTTTATATAAACAAAACAAAAATATGAATACATATTGTTTTGAAATCTATCATACCAAATAAGTATTTTGGAGATTTTATCATTCAAATTATACCTTTTATTATTTTTTATTAAATCAAATTTTTTTTTACATAATTGTGTGTTTCAAACATTATTATATTGAGGATGTCTACTTGACCCTTGTACGGACAGATTTTGGGAAGTTACAGGCCTACAACATAAAAAAAATTTAATTTAAGTCTATGTTGCACTTTTGGTACAGAAATCTGGACCTTGCAAAAGGGCTAGGGAGATTAAATATACAATATGCAGTATTTCTATGGTAATCACATATTGTCAGGGAAATAATACTCCATCGTGCTGACTATTTTCCCCACTGTGACTCATGTTATCAATTTTGTTCCAGAATAGAATTTCAGAAATGAAAGCAAACACTGTTTTTTTATAATAATTTGCATGGTAGATGTATCATATGTATAACATTGCGGAAATTCTAAACAGGGCATGTATAAAGGTCATTATATATGTCATGCTAGCTACAAATCTATACATTGATTTGACATCTATACAAAGATGCTTTAGGTGGTGCTTGTAAAATGGGATTTCGTTGCTCTGTATGTATTGCTCTGTATTCTTTTCATATTATTTATAGTGATGAGCAGCATAGGCAATATTCTCGACATTTTTTGAATTATTCTCCAAGTAAATTTGCAAATTCAAAATCTTCTTTCATTATGGTTTGGGAGCTGGGGAAGTGATTTATTGTAATGTGTGTTGTCACTGCCACTTCTAGTGGCAGAATGAGAAATTGCAGCTGAAAATGTGAAATCACATAAGACAACACAGAGAAGTAATTGTTTGCGAATATCGGCATTTGTACATGTGAATATACATGGTACTTTCCCCAGAATCTTGAATATTCAAGAGTACGACGATATAGCACTATATTCAAGATCTTTGTGAATTCTTAAAGTGCTGATATTTGCAATAACAATTTGTGCTCAACACTAATTATGTAGTATTTTGCTCCAAAACATGGATTGTTGGCAACTGTATTTTCTCCAATCTTGCATAGAGAAACCAAGTTACTAGGCTTCAGGAGCCCAGTGCGGGGAGTGCGGTTCACACTGGGTGACAGAATTTCGTTGCCCAAGAAGGTGACGCTAGATAAAGTTTTGTAAGGCAGAACTATGGCCGTATATTCAATATTGTACAATCCTCTCCTGTGTGTGAGATTGTTAACTTTGAGTTCCAGGATTGGTGAGGTGAAAATATGTGGAGGCTAATCATTCAGCTCCACATTCTTAAGGTAGCCATACACAGGTCGATTTGTCACCAATCAGGAATCGATGGAACACCAACTTGGGAATCCGATTTGTGGTTGATTTGGACATGAGCCGATCTCCAAAATCGGCCATTGGCTGCTGCATAGGGAGCTATGGGTCCACCAAACGATCGACCAAAGAAAAACCAACATGTCGGTTCAATGTCCGATCCAATTTTTAGTCCATTCCGATTTTGTTTGGTTGATCATTCAGGGTGGGCAGAACTCGATTGATCATCGATCGCGGTGAACGCGCCGAGTGATTGATCGGTCAAAAATTGAGTGAAAAATCGACCTGTGTATGGGAGCCTTTACATGTAATGCAAAACAACTATAGTTTAAAGCAGAATTCCTTCTTCACACATATCGTCGTAATTTCGCTTGATCTTTGCAATGGTCACATTGGGTGTGGGTGTGTGAAGATGAATGAACACATTTTTTTTCTGTCAATATATTTTTACATTTTAATTCATTTAAAGAATTTTTTTTTTTACAATATAATTTTTATTAAAAAGCCAGCAGTGTTGGTGTTGCTGCAGCTGTCCCCATCCCGTGTGCATGTCCTATAATAATATTGGATACTTATCCTAGAAACCCACCAGATTGTATGATCAACCAATATTTACTGACAGGGTCAATCAAGGCTCACTTTTTGTTGATTGAAACAGATATGTGGGAACGGATTACAGTTTGATCAACTTGAATTTTAAAACAAATAAAAATATAGAGCCGTGTATGTGTACCTTTAGCCATTCACTGCCTTAACACTGACAATGGCAATTCCTAATCATCCTGGGACTTTTAGTCCTTTAGCTGTCCAGTCACATTTCACCTTAGCCTAAGTCCTGAGAATTCCCCTGTGCTATGGCATATGGAAAATCAGTGAGAAGATTTTCCAGCACTACTCACCTTAAAGGTGTCCGGCTAGTAGGGATAATATGCATGGTAGAGCGGCCATAGACAGGTACAACACATGGCTGCAGGTAGAGCTCTTTGCACACTCAGGGTTGTATCATTAACAGTGGGGGTAGCCAATGACTGTGCTGTAACACTGACATTGTAGCTGAGGTTCTTAAGGTAATGGGACTTGAAGCAACTTGAACTGGGAGTGAAATGGTGCCACCCAAGTAGTGATTGCCACTGTATTTCACTGATGTTGTGACAGAGGCTGTGGTCCAGTGTAAACTTGGAAAAAAAGCTGCATTTAACCCCAGGCCAGATTTTGGAAGTGAACGTTATAGACTTTAGCAGCTCAAATCCTGCCTCACAAAGGACTTCCCACATCATTTACCCTTTCCTGTCCCAGCTGAACTGCTCCTAGCCTGTCCCTTTTATTAATTAAATTTCCATTCTCTCAGACCTGTACACTAAGTATCGCGTGCAAAACCCCATCGATCTGCGGCCGACCAATCTAGAGAGAATGGAAGTACATGCAAGTGCGTAGAGCCCATGTGATGCCATCACATCACATCAAACAATTTTTATTAAAATATGCAAATAGCATGTTAATAATATGGCGGAGAAACCAGGAAAGACAAACTAAACAGTCTAAATTTAAAACATTTTAAATGATTAATTAGTGTGGGGGTCTTATGGTGTGAGCATAAACGTCAAACACTTTGCAGCATGATGCTATGCATGCTTTTTTCCTTCATGAAAAATGTGATAAGCCAAATCCTAATGAAATTTGGAACACGTGCAGGCAGCGGTTACCATGGTTACTTCTTGCATATGTCCTTATAATAGCTGTATCACATGGATGAGTAAAAACCTTCCTAAGATTATTTGTCTATAACAGCTTTACTAGTGAAATAAAATTTTTAGACACGTTAATGTTCACCAGACGCCATTGTTTTTTTTTGTTTCTTTTACAATAAGCAGGGGAGTAGTTAATCATGTAAATGTTATCATAAGCCGAAAATTCCATACATAATAGAAGGGATCATGTTGGGGAGTTTATATATCTGACCATAAGCAGGGAAGCAGGATATTTCATACCTAACAGAAGGGATCATGTTGGAAAGTTTTCATTTTTGACCATAAGCAGGGTATTTCATACCAAATGGAGTACATCATGTTGAGTGATTTTCATATTTTACCACAAGAAGGGTATTCCATACCTTATGCAAACATTTATGTTGAAGGATTTTCATTATTGACCATAAGCAGGGTATTCCATACCTAATAGAGTCAAAAATCTTGGAGAGTTTTCATATTTGACCATAATAAGGGTATTCTATACCTAATGCAGTTAATTATGTTGAAGGGATTTCATATTTGACCATAAGTAGGTTATTCCATATCTAATGAAGTCAATGATTTCGAGAGATTTTATAATTGACCATACACAAGGTAATCCATACCTAATACAGTCAATCATCTTGGAGAGTTTTCATATTTGACTATAAGCAGGGTATTCCATACCTAATGGAGTGGAGCATATTGGGGGGTTTTCATATTTCATCATAAGTAGTGTATTCTATATCTAATGGACTCAATCATCTTGAAGCGCTTTAATATTTGACCATAAGCAGGGCATTCCATATCTAATGAAGTCGATCATTTGCAGAGTTTTCATAATTGACCATAAGCAGGGTATTCCATACCAAATGGAGTGGATCATGTTGGGGGGTTTTCATATTTGATCATAAGATCATTAATAATGGAGTAAATTATGTTAGGGTGTTTTCATATTTTAGAATAAGAAAGTAAGTCCATACTTAATGAAGTCAATCACATTCAAGGGTTTTTAAAAACGACCTTCTGGTGTGCAGGCACCAGTCATGACAATATGCTTCTGCTATCTGTATGATTTACAGTGTATCATGTTTCAAGCAAATACATACAAATTTATTTTTTCGAGGACTGTCATAATTTGATAAGAGGTGGCTATTATGGCCTACTTTATAAATTCTAGTTGCCTGAATGTTATGCTGACCCACTTCTTCAATATTGTTAAATAGAACATATCTAGTTAATATTTGAGAGTAGTCTCTTATATTATTTTTTATTTCTTCTCTCCATAGCTTGTATATGAATTCTTCCTCCGCTTCCTGGAGAGCCAAGATTTCCAACCTTCCTTGGCCAAGCGATATGTGGACCAGAAGTTTGTGCTCATGGTGAGAATATTTTAAGCATTATTTATTCCATTTATTGTATTGTTTTTCTCTTTCAGTCATTGCATGGGCTTTGTTTAGAGATGGTCCCAAAATGTTTGACTAGTATATTTGGGAGTTATTTGCAAAGGTATCATGTAATGGAAACATTATAAAAAAAATTGCACGTGTAGTTAGAACATAGTTTTAAGTTCAAAGTTTAGTTGAAATTTCAGTTCGCTAGTAAAAAGAAGAAAATCGTCCATCTCTAGTTTTGTATAATATTATACAATAGACAGCAGAGTCTTCCGGTCAATGTTGAATTTAGTAGATTGAAGGTGGGGGGGGGGGGTAAATTATTTACAAAGGGTGTATGGTGGAGAACTGGAGCAATTCTGGCATTGGGACAACATCAGTTACTAAAGGTACCCATGCATTGGTTGATTTTATGTCTGATTCCCAAATGATCGATCGTCATGCGCGCCTGCGGTGATTAATCGTTTGGGAATGGAACCCTGCCCACCATAAGCATTTGATCCCGCTCAAGCGAAATTTTGATCGATCAGGGATCCGACATTCAAAGTATCGTCCAGGGATCGAACATCAACAAGTGGTGCGCATTGATTTTGTCATAATTTGCCGCGATCGTTCGGGAATTGATGTGTGCATGGGTACCTTAAGGCCAGTGTTCATGTGGTGGTGTGACTAGATGGTTTGGTGTGGTTAGATGTTTAGCAGGTAGCATTTCCACAGTAGTAAGTGGTGGAAATGTGTTTTTCAATTTGAGGAGGATTGCAACAAGCTTTTCATCGACAAATTGAAGAAATAATGGGCCATTTATTCTCTGACTCACTAAACAGTATGAGTACTGGACCAGCAGGCTTTTGTTCAAGTGTGCATTGAGGCTGTGAATATAGAGGTTAAAAGCTTAAATGAAGATTGTAGGTTTCCTGCTTTACATGTACCAAAGGAAAACATATATATTACGGTGATTCATAATCTTTTGATCCTAAAACAATACAACTGTAAAAACAGATAGCCATCAACTTTTGCTCAATCGCTCTTAGATTTGATTGGCTTGTGCGATTGAAATATCAACTTTCAGTGTAATATTGATCTCTGGTAGTTCCCCACAGTGTGATCGATTTAAAACCAATCAATTCCTTGACTAAAACCTGTGTGCATGGTGCATAGTACCATTGATACCAAATACCTAGAAAACCCATCAGATACTTTAACAATTGCTGGTCAACCTGTTTTATGTAAAAAAGGAATTGATTTTCAAACTTAAAAGCAATACAAGTTCATAAAAAAAAATAAAATCAAGCCATGTATGACTGCCCTAAAAATGGGCAAACACGGTTCGATTTTTTGTTCGACTGACTGCATTAAATTTCACGTATTAAATTTGGATAATTTTTAACACATAATGTGATATCCAACAGATTGGTTTCTTTTCTAAAGCTACACACTCACGGGTAGATGTGTAACTAGATTTGCGTACATTCGAGCAACGTGCGCGGTCACAGTGCTTGATTGTGCTATAATCTGTTTATAAATCTACCCGTGTGTGCCTTCCTTCGAGCGGGATCAATAGAATAGAAACTCAATTGAATGGGGTTCCAACATGTTGGAAAACCCAGTTCAATCTCCATTACTTTGAATTAAGACAAGAATCTCCATGCAATGTATTGGACGTGCGGCTCCTGAACAGCCTGGACACTGCTGTCAGTGTGAAGGGGGTGGGACCAGCACGTCTCAGCAGTGTGAGGCTGTGTTTTGGCTGTCTTCCGTTCTCCCCAGCTGGCAGCTGTGTTGTGTCACTAACAACACAAGGCTGGAGCTGGAGAGAACGGGTCCCCATTGAAGGGAATCGATGTGCCCATGTGGTGCACATTGATTTCCGTTCAATTGATCCCTGATCAATCACAATGTGGTGAGGTCACCACACTGTGATTTATCGGGGGTCGATTGCACATTCTCCATTTACCAACATGTTCGATCACTGCTCGATCGATTTTATGTTCAAATTCAATCAAAGTTTTGGATAGTTTTGCTAATTTAAAAGTGCTGATGTAATGTGCCTGGGCATACAATCAGGACCAACACCAGAAATCTGTTCAACAGTCTTTATTGGGGTAGTCCAAAACAAGACAAAGGTCATATATAGAAATTATTCAAAAAGGTCAAGGCAAGAGACGTGGTCAAAAACAAACCAACAATGTACCTCCTACTGATTGCAGAATACTTGTGTAAATACTGAAAAAACTCAGATTTTTATCTGGCAGTCGGCTGTATGGTACTTATTGCTTTTAAAATATGCATAATCTATGAATCCTGATATCATACTGGACATTTTAAATGTTTGCTTGATGTGAGTCTACTTTTAACTTTTATTTATATAGCGCCAACATACTATGCAGTGCTGTACATTAAAACGCTCAGCTAGACAGCCAAGGAGGAGTGCATGGCACTCGACCAGTGAAGGGATGCAGAGTCGTCTGGGTGATGCTGATCAGCTCGTTGTTGGGTAGATGAAATAAACACATTCTATATGTTGACCACAACTTAGGCGCAGCATAATTAACCAGATGGCCACCAGCCGCGGTACATGGGGGAGAACTTTGAGAGATCCTTCCTACCCATCCCTAAGCCAGTGGGGTTCCTTCTCAACCCAGCTTGATTTACATATCCTTTCTCCCTAACCAGGGAATATACAATCGTATACACAAGGCACTTTCTTAGCCCCACTGTACAAATTGTGACATGAACTTACTCTCCTGAGGAAGCCCGCTTGCGGGTGAGAAGCATCGAAAGGGATTGTGGACCTTTGACCTAACTACATGCCTGTGCGGGGTCGAGCATCCAATGTGACTTTAATATATTTTTATATTTTAGAGATTGATTGTATTTTAATCATTGGTTCAATATATAGATTGCATTCATGTACTTCAATAGAATGAATAAACCACTTTTAATTTACTCTATTCAATTAAACCATTACCTATCTGACGTTAAAGTCCCTGAGGCTGGCCACCTCTTAGTGTTGGTTTGGTTTCCCAGCCTCTTCTTTCAATATATTTACGCAAGGGCAGTGGTTCCCAAACTTTCCTTGCAGGGCCCCCCTTTTCTATTTAGGAGCATTATCAAGCCCCCCCCCTCCCCATTTAAACAGGTTAAGAATGAGTGGGGACAGGGGGCCACCCCCAGTTTGGTAACCACTGCTCTAGGGGATGTGGCGAAATACTTTCAATGCTGTACATTAAATTAGAGTTATAGTATAAAGTAGATAACACACAGGTACAAGTTATGACACAGGAAGAGTTGAGGACCCTGCCCAATCAGGCTTACAATCGAATATGTTGGGGAACAAAGTACACAGTAGGTGGGGGTGGGACAGGCAGGGATA
Organism: Ptychadena robeensis; assembly: GCA_036250615.1. NCBI lineage: Eukaryota > Metazoa > Chordata > Amphibia > Anura > Ptychadenidae > Ptychadena > Ptychadena robeensis. The sequence goes on along the minus strand of CM070041.1, from coordinate 35,612,095 downwards.
TTAAGTTAGGAATGAGAAGATGGGTAGGCAAAGCTTAAGCAGTGGGTTTTCAGGGCTTTTTTGTAAGTGATAAATGTGAGAGCAAGTTTAATGGGGTGAGGGAGAGAGTTCCAGAGAGTAAGAGCAGCCCTAAAAAAGTGTTGAAGCTGTGCGTGTGCTGATGTTATGAGTGGGGATGTCATAAGTAGGTCACTGGAGGAGCGGAGGGGGCTGTTAGGGGTGTATTTATGTACCAGGTTGGAAATGTAAATGGGACAGGAGGTGTGGAGTAATTTTAATGCAAGGCTACTTGATTCCCTGGACAATTGGAAGCTAGTAAAGAGATAGAGGAGCAGCAGATGAGGAGCTGTTATGAGTAAATGAGTCTAGCAGCACTATGATGGACTGAAGAGGTGACAGTCTAGTTAGAGGAAAGCCAATAGAAGGTGTTGTAGTCAAGATGAGAAATAATGAAAGCGATGATTAGAGGACTTTTGTGGTCTTTGGGGGGAGAGGAATGGACGTATCTTGTGTGGGGATTAAAGGAAAGATGACACCAAGGCAGCATGCTTGTGGAGTCAGGGAGATGATCGTATTGTTAACTGTAAGTGAGATGTTGGGGGGAGGCTTACAATGTGATCGGCAAAGTTCTTTTTTACTCAGGTTTAGTTTAAGGAATGAAGAGATGGCCACAGAGTGAAATTGTCAGCGGTGGATACATAAATTTGGCTATAAGGAAATTCATTTTTGCAGAAGCCCCTTAAAATTTTAGTTTTGCCACCACTTCTAGTACCTGCCATCATTCATTTCCTGTATTTTAATATCTGCTATTTGTATTAAATAAATATAAATGTATCTGTTTATGTAGCTTCTGGAACTCTTTGATAGCGAGGATCCTCGTGAGCGTGAATACTTGAAGACCATTCTACATCGTGTGTATGGAAAATTTCTTGGACTCAGAGCATATATCAGAAAACAATGCAACAACATTTTTCTCAGGTACATAACGAAATAATAATAGTTTTAATTTTTTTTTACCCTAGCGTTCTGTTTCAATTTGTAAAACAAAATAAATTGGCAGTACATTGCTTATACAGTATGCCAATATTACTAGCAAAATGTTATGTTGAAATGGAATGACCTCTATAATTTATCTGGTTAAGGAATCACAATTTTATCAATGTTAATTAATTCTTTCATCTGTGAATTTATATGCCAGTCTTTATTTATGTGCAGAAATTTATGTGCAGAATACTTAAATGAACTAATGCATAGGTGTCAAACTCTGGCCCGGGGGCCAGCTGAGCAACTGTCAAAGCTCTCTGTACAAGGACAGGGGGGGCCATGCTGGCTGGGCTTCCTTCTCTCCTCTCTCTCCTCATGCAGCTGTCATCCGTGCTGTGAGAAAATCTCTTACAACACAGGCTGAGAACTGCATGTTATGCATGTTTCCAGGGTCCCCATCAAATGCCAATTGATGTGCACTTTGGTGCACATTGATTACTGTTCGACTGACCCGCGATCAATCACAGCGTGGTGACGTCAGGTCGATTGCACAGGAATCTACCCATGTGTGCCCAGTGTACATTGTGGGAACTACACACAATGTACACACAATGAAGAGGGTATACATGGACTACACACACTGTACACACAGGGATGGGGCACACATGAACTACACACAATGTACACACAATGAAGAGGGTATACATGGACTACACAAACTGTATGCAATGTAAAGCTTATATGGAGTATATGTACATGTGTGGGTAGTGTACAGTGTGTGTAGTCCAGGGGTGTCAAACTCATGGGCCAAAAATGTCCCGCATTGTATGAAAAAATTTTATCCAAAGTTTTCATGTGTAATTGAGCTTGACGCCTGTAAACTAAGGTCACTACCATTGCTGTAATCATTGTTAAAACAGATGGACAAAATGTAGCATTCCATGTTGGATTACAACTATAGACACCCTATGTCATGCAAGGAATGAAAAAAGAGGTGCATTAACAGGGCAGGCAGGTATTGAAATGGTTAAAAGTGAGATTGAAAGGGATTGGGTTAGGCCTGATTAAGGGTTTTCATATGAGGGAGGTTCAACTTGTAGAGGGTTCTTTGTTCTATACGGCAGTCCCTCCCTTCCAGTGAGTGTATGTTCTATTCCTTTGTTATATCTTTGTTACTTTTGCTGTATTTTGTGTTATTGGTTTTCTCTTTGTCACAGCTGATGGCGGGCCCTTGACAGTGCCAAGGAGGTTAAAGTGGTAAATTTTATGTGATGTTGGTGACGTGTTGGTTTATTGTGACAGTCACTACACTGGTGGAAGGGTTTATAACCCTATTGGTGGTGTTAATGTGGTGGTTCAAAGGATGTACCCATCAAGCTTGTTGGCTGGTATGGTTGGTTATGTAACATGGTGACCTATAGGTGGCACTGTCAGGGACCTAGTTTTGTATCATTATTATTTTGTTATTTTTTTATAATTAAAATGTGGAAAATAGATCAAAGCTGTGCCCTACATTCCAACTATAAAATATGTGTTGTTTGTTTTGCCAAGGTTAAAAAAAATGGCCACGGTGTTCAGAAACACCCAAAACAAGTATGTTTTTATAGAGCAAGAAACTATCATTTGATGATAATTATATATCACACCTGCAGTGGTCAAGTGATTAAAAAAGTATGTGGGGTACAATAATTGAAATATCACGATTATTGGTCTCTTTCAACCACTCAAAAATTTATTATCCAGTTTGTTCTGCACCTGAATCTATTTCATCCACAATTGGAGAACAATGCTTTTATCTTTTTTGTTTCCTCTTGCAGATTTATCTATGAAACAGAACGTTTTAATGGTGTAGCAGAGCTTCTGGAAATCCTGGGCAGGTAAGTGAAATTAATGTTGCAATTTCTTAAGCTGGTCACAGATCAAAAGATTTTAGTTTAATCCAGGGGAGATGCTGCAGGAATGAACAGAAAAGACATGACCAAGGGAGAGAAAAGTGTCCGGGTGACCCAAGGCAGGACTGCCACCGATGTCTTTTCGAGGTGAAAGGCACTTCTTTTTTAAGCCAGACCTCTACTGCACAACTAGGGAAGCTTAGATTGTAGCAGGTCTTTCATCCAATCCTGATGCAGGACACCCCTACCATGCTGCCCTAGTGACGCCCTTGAACACTATCACACATTGTAATTGATGCACAGAGAATTTTTTAGTCTTTGTAATGGATTGCTATGCAAATCTTTGTCCTACATTTTTACATTCTTGATGTTTCAATTAACCTCCCTAACATTCTGCCTGTGCTTGAAATTTCTGTCCTTCCCCACCCCTGTCCCTGGCGTCCTCAATGATACTGGTGACCTGGGTTGTGAGACTGACTGCCACCTGGTATATCTCTAACATTTGGGACGAACCCAAACACTGGATGAACTGGGTTCTTCTTAAACGCTAGGCAGGTGGATGATGGTGGGTATCTATGCCCAACCGGTCAAAAAAAATCAGTTACATTTTATTGTACAATAAATACATATTTTCTCACCTTACCAATGAGATTGTTTTTGTAAACCCACCGCAGGAGTGGTTTTGCCTCCGATTTCTCCCACCGTACCAGTGACAACCCCAAGTTGTAAACCCAGAACACTGACTCACCATAAACAGTAAATGCTTGACAATATAATAGAGCACAATGTAAACACTGCACGAGGGCAGTTAACTGATTTGAATAAACTACACAATAAGTAAAGATAAGTGAGAGAAATGAGAACTGTTACAATAGTGACTTGTCCTATACAGGTATAGATATTACTACAATACAACCTACACATTAGTAAAGTGGCGGTGGCTCTAAATATTCATGGTCAATCATGGTCACACACGTTCATTAACCACTTGAGGATTAAACCCAAGTGCAGCTCGGGGTAAGGTTATTTACTACAAATACTCACCCCAAGCTGTCCCAAACAAACCTGCAGCTCCCTCTGTGTCAGTGTCTCAATAGAGTTGTTTTTAAGCAGCAATAAATGAATGCAAATGCCTGAAAAATTACTATGGATGTGTAGAGTATTCTCATTAAAGTCAATGAAGGCACTTGAGAAGCCAAAGGACCTACAAATGCAACATTCAACTATTAGAATCCACATCGCTTTAAAAATGAAAGGCTGCAATGATATCATAATTCATAAAGGATATTGTTTTTCCAGTGTTTAAACTTTCAAAATGTAAAAGTACTAAGTGACCGGAGCCTAAAGATCCCCACACACCAGTGGGGACTTTGGAGAGCAACGTGATGATATCATCATGCTGCTCTCCATCGCTCACAGCATCGGCAGACACCCTTGAATGGCCGACCGAGCTTTGAGGTCCCCACGTGATCCACGGCCAATATTGCTCTTATGTGTGTGGGGACCCTAAGTGTCCACAGAACAATGCACATTTGAATTTTAAAAAATTTGATGATAAAGTTAATAATTTTTTTCACAGTCTATATATTTTTTTTCAACAGCATCATTAATGGCTTTGCTTTACCTCTGAAATCAGAACACAAACAGTTTCTTGTCCGCGTACTGATACCACTGCACTCTGCAAAATCACTTTCTATATTCCATGCCCAGGTAAGAGATATGAGTGACTACATAATCCCATGTGGGTAGAGGATTCAAAAGACGGTTGAAATTGTCAAAATTTGATTCACTGAAATATTTAACCCCCCCGGTCTAAATCTGTTTTCGACTACAAAATTGCGACCACCCCAGGTATATTTCACATTAAAGTTGGATTTTCCACCACAAAATGTTTTTTGTAATAATTAAAACAAATGTAAAAATGAAATTGAATGAGTAGAGGTCTCCTTGCCCTATTACCCATTCTTAAAGGGTTAAAAAAAATTATGGAAAAAAACCAAACAGACTTTAAAAAAAAAAAAACTAATAGAGGTCAATGGCGGACAGGTGAGTTTGCCTATAGTTACTCTGCAGAACGCCCTGGAAGTTAAATTCTGCCTTTCCACATATCTACCATCACTGTTGCAACAATGTCCATTGATGTAATCTATTCAAGGTTGATATCCCTTGAAATCTCCGATGATGATGTACTACAGGTCCCAGCCAGGGCTGAGCAGAAGCAGCGTGGTGATGTCACCGCTGCCCAAACACACGGGAATCCATGCGTGTATGCCTAGCTTAAGCATCAACATGCCCTGGTTTAATCTGCTGGGCAGAAATAATTGTTTTAATTAGTATAGTAGGGGACATTGTTTGTTAGTATGTTATTCATTTTCTTTAAATAATGTGTTTGGTGTTTCATCTTGACAGCGGTTGTGTTTTTTTTAACCCTTTGGTTTCTAGGAAGAGATTAAAGAGACCTCTATACTCATTCCATAGGATGGAGGGGCTGGGTTTAAGTTATATTAATTGTTATATTTAATAACTTTTTAAATAAATATTAAAATGTATAATTTTTTATTGACTTACGTCATATTTTCATGGGAGATTATAGATTGTCTCATTTCAAAAATGTTAACCTGTTTGCACAGGGAACAAAGAGTGTGTTATTTCCGATGTGGTATTACGCTGCTCTGTTTTCCAGCTGACCTATATACGTTTTTCTTCTGTAGTTTCCACCATGGATCTGTTAGATCTTGGCTGTGGTATATGAAGACAAGCTTAGTAAATGGCCTCTTGCTTCCTAATTCCATGCATTCATTTCTTCTTCTTTGTTTCATAACATGTTTCCAATACCCCGACCGAGAGATTGCTGTTCAGGATTTAGAGTTTGCATGGCAAAGGGTTTGAATAGACCAGCTGCTCAGCATTTAGCTCACTTGTGTATTGAGCTGTGTGTCTAAAGTTTTCATTATGTCTTTACCCACCAGCAGGTTCACTTAACTACTGCTCTCCTGACACATGCTTAACTTTTATTTGCAGCATCTCTGTAGAGAAAAAAATATGAGAGGCTTCTGGGTATGGGCAGCACAACTAATTCCCTCAGTGAGGACACTAGTCTTTGTGTCACCTGGTGCACAGGGCAATCACATTCTATTAGGCTTCAGTGTGTAATTTAACACACTGAAAACATCAGGGCAAGTGTTGCAGAACAGTCCTCTGCACTTGTGGCTGTACAATTCACAAGGAGCAGGGGCCAAGCCAAAGGCAGTTATGCACCTGTTACACTGACATTGCAGCTTGTGGAAGATTATATACAGTGAATAGTCTACACTTTGTTAGGTAAAATGTCAGGTTCCTGCGCTGTACAAAACTGAGACAAAGATAAATTATTTTAGAACTTTTTCCACCTTCGATGTGACCTATACATTGTACCACTTAATTGACAACACTGCAAACATTAATACTTCTCAACAACTCAAGGAACACTGAGGGCGAACAACATGTGTATCCAGGGATTTAGGGGAAGTGCTGCAGGAACAGTCCTCGGGACTCCTGGCTGTACAATTCACAAGGAGCAGGGGGCAAGCCAAAGGCTGTGATGCAGCTGTCACACTGACATTGCAGCTATGGTTCTTGAGGAAGATTATAAAAAGTCTACAAATGTCAGGTTCCTGTGCTGTACAGAAATGAGACAAAGATAAATCATTTCAGAACTTATAAATTGTACCACTTAATTGACAACCTACTGAAATCTTTTGGGTGAAGAAAAAATATAAAACTAAAATAATATGGTTGCATAAGTGTACATACTTTGTTAAAGCACCTTTTGATTGTATTACAGCACTCTGTCTTTTTGGGTATGGGTATCAGCATGGCACATTGTTACTTGGCAAGATTTGCCCATTCTACTTTACAGAAACACTTGAAATCTGTCGAGGGAATCTCCTGTGCACACCCACAGATTTTCAATTGGATTCAGGTCTGGGCTCTGGCTGGGCCATTCCAAAACTTTAATCTTCTTATGGTGAAGCCATTGTTTTGTTGATTTGGATGTATTCTTTGGGTCGTTGTCATGCTGAAAGTTCCTCTTCATGTTAAGCTTTCTAGCAGAAGCCTGAAGGTTTTGTGCCAATATTGACTGGTATTTGGAACTGTTCATAATTCCCTCTATCTTAACTAAGGCCCCAGTTCCAGCTGAAGAAAAACAGCCCCAAAGCATGATGCCACCACTATGCTTCACTGTGGGTATGGTGTTCTTTTGGTGATATGCAGTATTGTTTTTGCACAAAACATATCTTTTGGAATTATGGCCAAAACGTTGAATCTTGGTTTCATCAGACCGTAACACCTTTTTCCACATTCTTTTGGGAGACTTCAGATGTGTTTTCCCAAAATGTAGCATGGCATTGAATGTTTTCCTCCTTAAGAAAAGGCTATCCTCTTGCCACTCTACCCCATAGCCCAGGCATATGAAGAATACGGGAGATTGTTGTCACATGTACTATACAGCCAGTACTTGTCAGATATTCCTGCAGCTCCTTTAATGTTGCTGTAGGCCTCTTGGTAGGGCTTATTCACTTAATGTGTATTTGTTTTACTGTTTATATGCCATGCCTTTCCTATGCTTTCCACTGTATATATGTTGTGTGGTGCCTGTCCCTTTAAAGGTTTTGCACCTGCTGCCTACATGAGGTTGGGTACGCGTCTAGACGTCTGTCTCCTTTTTCCCGCTTTCCACTACTCACAAATGTATCAATCCTAATGTGCCCTACTACTGGCCTTCCCCTCTGGGAGTCTATAAATTCTAGCTCCTGAGAACATTCTGGGCTTTCTGATGTTGCTGACCTGTAGATCCTCCAGATGTGTCCCCAGACACAGGATTCCTGGATGAATTATGCACTGGACCAGTGTGACTTCCTGGCAAGGACTGCCTATCTTCTCCCCTAGTGTGAGAGCCTTCAGCCGTCCACGGTACCCAACCTCGAGTAGGAGCAAGTTTGGAACCGTAGCGCCCTAAGATTGATGCCCCATCCCTGCCAACGGGTGATGGTGAAGTGCCTGTATATATCCTTCCGCTTATAAACTTAGTATTTTAGGTTAATCAGAGGCCCTGTAAATATTGATAGGTGTATGTTGACTCCTATTTACCATGATTTTTTAATGTGATTGCTTAATTCTGAACACAGCTACATCCCCAGTTAGAAGAGGGTGTGCACACTTATGCAAGCACATTATTTAAGTTTTTGTTTCTTCCCTCCACCTATAAGATTTCAGTTTGTTTTTCAATTGAGTGGTACAGTTTCTAGGTCACATTAAAGATGAAAAAAGTTCTGAAATGATTTATCTTTGTCTTGTTTTTGTACAGCACAGGAAGTCATTTTACCAGCGGTGTGTAGACTCTTTTATATCCACTGTATAAGAAAAATAGTTTAGGAGTCAAATTGTCTCACCCACTGCTAACCAACCCCCACACTACTGAGGGAACTAGTCCTAAACTTACTTTTTTCAACTACAGTGACCATGCTTCCTCTATCTTTACTTATGCATAGGTGATATAGGGACTGCTAGAGGACACTGTAAGCAAATGTACAGTTTTTATGAAAGATATACATCAAATTAAGAGTTTATAAACCCTCATGTAAAAATATAAAACCATGTACATACACTTGTATTGCTTTCATATTTTTCTTTGCTCTTAATTCAATAACCTCCCATACCACGTTGTTTTCAGGGCGATCAATCAAAACAGAGTACTGAGCTATGGGGCTTAAAACCGGCACCATGACTTTTGTAAACAAACTTACACCAAGCTACATTTGGGGTAACCGCCAAGGAGGTTAATTCTTGTAACAAGCAGCCATAATATGAGCACCAGGCTCTTCCAATATTGCTGCGGCTTCCTTAGCTATTGGAACTCTATAGAGCTCTTTATGTAACCACCACCATGTGTGCACCCTGAATCACTATTTTGTGGGTACATGCACAGCAAGTCACTCACCAGAGAGGATATGTAGGGTCCACATACGGGAGGTTTGGGGCAGCACTGAACCCATTCACTTAACATTCACAGTAAAATCACAGCGTGAAGTCTCATTAAACACCCTGTTATTACCCTGTTAATATGCCCGTGTAGGCCCGGCATTGTTTGAACACTCCCCTATCATTCGTGTTTTTCTCAATGGCTGATCGCAATATCATATGTAAAAGAAGAAAAATGCTTATTAAGTCAGTAAAGTAAATAGCTTAACTCATACTTATCCTCTACAAAACATAAAAAATGCGTCTTAACGTTAATTGGTTTTTCAATAGCGTAAATGACTAACCCGTATGCTCCCAGTAAGTGCTTAAAATGGTAATTTTATCCCCTGCAGCTGGCTTATTGTGCAGTTCAGTTCCTGGAGAAAGACTCCTCACTAACAGAGCATGTAAGTATAGCGTGGTTTGTATGAGGTATAAAATGATATTTCACTTCATCACAAATAGCTTTTTAACACCGTTATGTTAATTATATCTTTTGAAATCAATTTAATAAACATAAATAATTGTAGAAATAGCTGAGACAACACTGTTTCCTGTTTTCAAAATTGTGTTAATATTTGTTTAAAGTTACTATACCAAGAAGCATATTTTAGTGGAATAGGTCTTGGTTTTGATATGCAAGCCATGGTGCAGGCTTGTTTTTTTTGAGGATCCTGGTGGTTGAGAGTTATGCATTCAAGCAAGGGATTACTTTATTTTTCACAATATCAGGAGGATGAAATGAGTGCATTTTATATTGCAAATGCGAGACCATGCATTCTCAAGAGTGGATCATCCCTCTGCCTGTGTGTGTGAGCAGGGTGAAGCCTCTGATCACTTTCCCACCTCCTTTAACTCCAGTTTGAGCATGGAGCTCCGTCTAGCAGAGCGGCAGTTTCAGGGATCAGACGCTCCACTGTATAGGGTGCATTTTATACAGAGGAGCATCTAATGGTCAGCAAAGTCCGGTAAATTTACATAAGGGAGGATTAGCACAAAGGTTGGGTTACAGTGAGGTAGTAGGTTAAAAAAGAAAGGATTGTGGAAATATTACGAAAAAAAACTGAATTTAAGATTATAACAAGGAATGTTAGTGTTAGAGAGTGTTAGTGTTACAGATAAAGTTACTGTGATAGACCATGTGTACAGTAACACTTTATGAATCAGGAGTACTGTACTGACTAGGTGTACTAGCCTCAATTTGCGAGAGTATTTGAATCTTGTTTGATCCCTCAACTACTCTCTCTTGGTCCTTTGTGATTTTTAAAGCCATCTGTTTCATTTCTTTTTTATATTGAAATAATTATACTTGTGTTCCCAATAATGAAAAAATATTTGGCCACAAGCTCAATTATATAATTTTCATATTTTTTTTAGGTTTGCAAAAATATTACAATTTTAAGTAACAATGGGTATTTATTTCTACAGGTAATTCGAGGTTTGTTAAAGTATTGGCCAAAAACCTGCACTCAGAAGGAGGTAAACTATAGTTTTAATAAAAATTTTTTTTAATATTGTTTGAAAAATAAATACTAAAACATGGGGGTTAATAAACATTTTCCGCACAGGGTAATTTACCAAGCTTAGTGAGTATGGTTAGAAATTACTTCATGGCAAATGCCTAATCACATTTCAGGAAATATAAAAATTCCTCCCTCCACAAAGCTTCATATTTGGTGCAATATAGTCAAGTAAGTATAGTTCTCATGGTATTTGCCAATCACAGATTTAGCCTTCAAATTGACAAAGATGGTTGAAGCGTGGCAGCTTGATTTTCACCATTGCAAGTGACACCTTGCATCACACTTGGTGATGTAAGGCTTGGATATAGCTGTTATCCATGGAAGCATATTCCTTGAGGTTCTCTAGGCACCTCTTTTAAAGTTTGGGGGTCTGTAACTTCAAAAAGTTTTTATAACTTCTGTGTAATGGCACTGGCCCGCTCTGTGATTTTACGTAGCCTGGAGATGCTATGTTCCCAGCTGCTTCTATTTTATTATAATATTACTAATATTTGACTGTAGAATATCAAACAACAAAGAAGGTGTTTTCATGACTATGGAAGTGATGGAAATACAGGAATACAATGATTTGGTGGGGATAACCAATACATTTTTGCAATATGGTGTATGTGTGTGGGCCTCCAGCCACTCACCTAGGTTACCTTGTGGGTAATCTGGCTCTGGGTGGGTTAGTCAAGTAAAACAACCCCAACATTAGTTCATCACATTTTACAGCTGACACAATGCAGTCAGCCAGGTAACATTTTCTTGACAACCCCAAACCCTTCAGATTGCCTGGCAAATATTTATTTCGAATATCGCGAATATAGCGCTATATCTTCATAATCAAAATCTTTTACATCAGTACCTGGAACTCCTGTGCGTTGCATTTGCAATATGCGCAATGAAGGTAATGATGACTGGACAATTTAAGAATTTATTAGGCAAATTTTTTTGATATTTTGCGAATTCAAATATTGCCCTTGCTGCTCATCTCTAGTTATAACATTTCACAATCTAATTTATTGAAATGAAACTGCTGAACACAGTGATTAACCTCCTGAGTATTAAGCCAAGTTAGTGAGTTTGGGCTATACTCAGGCTTGATCACTAGCCCAAGGGGGGCCCGCGGAATCTTTCTGCGATGGCTATCTCGCCCATCCATATGGGTTCCACCTGCTCAGCATCACTGATGATGTCAAGAAGGTGGAATGGCGATCCATGCCATTGGCCTGTCGCCATCAATAATGTTTTAGAGGTGTAGCAGAGAGCAGTGGTGTATGGAGGATGAAGGCCCCAGCATGCAACAGGACCTCCAGAGGAGATAAGACAATGCTACCAGGAAGAGGCGGTGCTTATTCCGGGGATAGAGGAAGAAAGACAGGTTTACCCTGTGCCCCTCTCCCCTGCCGGGACTCCAGTATGGCTTCCAGCACTGGCGTGCTTACAGGCTGGGGAGCAGAATAGTATGCGGCTCTTCTGTTTGCCAGTTGCCTGTCCTCATGCCTCCAGGGAGTACTCTGCTGTGACAAGGTGGCCCC
>CM070041.1:35580626-35594993 GCA_036250615.1 Ptychadena robeensis | reverse complement strand
ATGCTTAATTGGAAGTAGGCTTTCGAGCCTATACAGCTTGGAGTAAGACAACATGCATAATGTGGTCAAAATACTAATTTGCCTAATAATTCTGCACTCCCTGTAGATATATACAAGCTATATAACTAACAGCTGGTACTATCATGCTGTGCCCATCTCTGATTTAACAAGTATAAAGAAACGCTACTGTAATTTTAAATGGAATTACATCCCATCAACTTAAATCAGGCATGTCCAAAGTCTGGCCTTGGGGCCAAATGTAGCCCGTGCTCGAGATTCCACCGGAAACATAGGACTCCATTCAAGTTAGCAATAGAACTGCCTTCTCCCTAAAGCACCACAACTGTAATGTCAGTGTGACAGCTGCAACACAGTCTTTGTTCTCCCCCACCCCCTATACATGGTACAGTCCCTAATTTACACAGCTCTGTCTTCAGCCATGTGTTGTACCTATCTGTGTTGGCTGTTTAAACATACAGATTATTAGAGATGGTCGAATTTGAACGATTTCAAGTTAATTACAAAGCCCCTGAGCATGGTATCATCACCAAAATTGCTGGAGATGTAGAGAAGGTATGGGGTGTACTACAAAAATAAAGTATGACTAACACAAATAGTTTTTGCATACATTTAATTTCCCAAAAATTTATTTCAACTTAGATTTTGAACTTAATTTATGCAAAAACTGTGCTAGAGCAAAAGGGTTTTTTTCATATGTTCCCACAACCCCTCTCTACATCTCCAGCAATTTTGGCTCACAAAGCCAGCAAGTACAAAAATCCAACCATCTCTACAGATTATCCCTACTATCAGGATGGCAGAGCAGTGCTGGGGAATCTTCTCACTGATTCCATAGCTAGAGGAATGGCCAGGACTTGTGGGGTTAGGTGAAATGTGGATGGACAGCTGGGAATACATGTTCCAGCCTGCATATGGGCAGCCTTCATCAATGGTATGGCAGTAAAAGGGCTAATGCGTTTCAAAAATGAAGACAGCTATGTGTGAAGAAAGAGATCTGCCACATGCTATAGTTCATTATGTTAATGGTTGAAACAATTTCAGGCTGACTAGTTGGCCCCCATACATTTTCACAGCAAATCGTTTTCGCAAAAAAGTTTGAACACCCCTGGTTTAAATAAAGAAATACAACTTGGATCTTAATTATAAACAAGATCCTAGTTGCATACAATTATTTGATGCGTTTCACCCAAAAAGGGCTTTCTCAGGACATTATTACAGATAGTGATTTGGTGGTGCCCTAATAATAGAGTCATATTCTCACTGGCACACTGGGCAGAGGTCAAAGTTTGTGTCTCCCTTCAGGACAGGAACGGCGGCAGAGGCAGACCCAGAGGTCCTAGATCAGTGATGGCGAACCTATGGCATGGGTGCCAGAGGTGGCACTCAGAGCCCTCTCTGTGGGCACACGAGCTGTCAGCCAGCACAGAGGAGAGAACTGCAGCCTATTGGCTCTCAATGCTGTAAATTCTCTTCCCCTCTGTTCTTATTGCACACAGTGCCCCATACACTCTGCTATTCTCTTAAGTATAAGAAAAGGTGGGGCTTGGATTTCAGTTTGGGCACTCGGTTTCTAAAAAGGTTCACCATCACTGTCCTAGATAGAAAAACAAAATCATGTAAAGACAATTGTAGGGTTATTTTTATTTTGAATAGACCTGTATTAGAAGGTTTAGATACTAAGAGAAAAATATTACTTAATAAACAGGTAGAATAATGTAAAACCAAAGGACTGAGCCTTGAAATGCAACAAATGCATTTTAGTCATTTAATTAGCCTGCCATGTGCTACCTATATTTGTAGATATAATTCCTGTTAATAAATAATCTGTTGTACAGTAGACCTTGGTTTTTTTTGGTAGCTTGCAGGATCTTCAGCGTACAAAATGAAAAAAAATACAGCAAATGTCTAATCACAGAGGATGGAAACTCTACATTCTTTGGTGAAGAGGACCTGAACCAATAACCTTCTGAAATTAGGCAGGATATGCTTGTATTGGAAGAGAACTTTCTTGCTCACTATGCAGAACTGCCGTTTAGAATTGTTCCTACAATCATGTAAATATTGCTCACACTGTATTAGAGAACCGAATATAATTGTAAAGAGTGTAACCCCAGGAAACAATGACTAAGCTGACACAACTTATCAACTCTTATCAACTCTAGAGGACAACTTATTTCAGGGGTTGTAGAAAAATGGAAGAACTATAAGCATGAGAAAACCTGACTGTCCTCTAAGACATTTGCATTGTAATCCAAATTGGTTCTGAGTGACATTCCCACAATGCAACAACCAACAGGACTCCAAAGCACTTCAACAGAGAGAAAAGGATGAGAACAAATCTGCTGCTTTCATTAGACTGCAGCTTGCCATTGCAATACGGGCAGGAGATGAAATTATACTGCCTTTTTTTTCCACATATGTGTGTGCATGGGGGGAAAAACACTGACCCTCTTATTAACGGTATAAAATAGCCTATTCTCAAAGAGTATATATAAATATATTGTGTGCAATGTTCTCATTTTTATTTTTATTTTTTTAAAACGATTATTTATGGTATTATTATTTATTTCGTACTTAATATGGTCAGCGTTGGATTTGTTTAGTTCACAGAGGGAAAGGGGGAGGAGTGGGGTGAATATGATATTTAACCTGTTCACTGCTGAATTAAATGCTGGGTCTCAGAAATATGTCCTGTCTTTATGTCGAAACTTTCTGGCAACCTATATTGAAACAGGCATTTAGCTAGCAGGTTGTAAAGAGATGTAGGTTCATCAAGGTTGACCGTTTATTTTCTGCTATTTTGACTACAGTATGTTTTGCATGATTTTTCTTGCTAAGTAAAATAAGGGTACTTCCAAGTCTGAGTGATGCTTTGTCTAAAAATAGAAATATGGTTTTGCTGAGGTTTATCTACGGCGTTCTATGCAAAACACTTTTTTTAAAATGTTCGTCTGCCTCTTCTACAATCACTCCTGGATCAAGGAAAAAAAAAAGTTCTCTTCCAGCATATATCCTACTAAAGACCTAACATCAAACTCAGCATTAGGCTATGCTTGCACTGAGCTGGCGATTAATTGCCTACAGAATCGCCTGCCAATCGCCTACACTACTTTCAATGAAAATCGCCAGCTCAGGCGATTAATCACCAGCACAGGCGGCTTAATCACATAAGTGGGAACATAGCCTTATACTATCACCAATGTTAACCGATCTGGGCCTCTTTCTACAAACTTTACCCACAGGGGTGATGCTCATTAGAATTTGGACAAGCTGACTGAGTTCATTGCAAAGCCCCTGACCATGATATTGTAATAAATAGGTGTTGGGTAGTGAACAAAGAAATCACCCACAGATAACTTTTCAACTTAACTTTGCTGAAAGATAATAATGGTACAGAGGAAAACCTCAGTTATCAGCATTAATAAGGCTATGTTCCCATTTTAATTAAGGGCGCGTAATCGCGGGTGGGCGCGATTGCTCACGCGATAGAGCGTGATTGACCAGGCGATTTTCACCCATGATTTATTTTTTTAAATCACCCCCATTATAAAAAAAAATCACTTCCATTGAGAGTGAATGGATGCAATTTTCGATCGCGTCCATTAATGTCTATGAACGAGATCAGAAAAGAAAGATCGCGACTGCCCGCCGCCCCCCATCATAAGGCGGGGAGATGGCCATGAGTTGAGTGGACGCGATCAATGGCAATTTTAGCATGCGAGCGTGAGGCGATTAATGTGGGAATATAGCCTAAGAGTAGAAGCAATAAGTCCACACTGCTCCTTAGAGGAGGCAGCTTTCTATTCGAGGACAGTCTCTGAACAGACACAAGAGAATACTTGCAAAAATTGTAGGGCACTATGCCCACTTGCCAGAATTCCAGAAGCCTCCACCTTTTCTTGGATACGCTCTCTCTTGAGCAAAGGTAGCTCACCACTCCACTGTTTCTGGAACCTTTCTGACTGGCTAGAAGAAAGGTCCTTCACCATAACCCCTTCAGCGATCCTGAGCCCCGAGCAATAAGAAACCAGAAATGTTTTTTCGTCTGTGAGCTGGCTCCCCCTAGTGGCTGAAGGGCTAAAAGCTGTAACTACTTACCCCAACCCCATCTTCTTGAAGTGTCATGCCAGTGCAAACTGTAAAATACTCAGGACACCAGGTTCTTTAGGGATGGATGTCCTATTGTACACTTTCCAGGCTGAGCTTTCACCCCAATAAAGTGAAGGTCCATGCAAGCCAGTAGGGGGCTATTTACAGTTTATTGTATTATTATTATGTACAAATGCAGCTCAGACTCTCGAAGCAGAGACAGGGTTCAAACGTAGGGAAAGCGTTACTGTGCTGCTACCGCGTTGCTGGAACCGTTCGGCTGGGTGTTAGTTGGACTGTCTGCTGGGTCCAGAGCTGAGGCTGTGATACTCCAGGGAGATAAGATAAGCCCAGAACATTCTGAGGACTGCCTATTTATGTCCTCGGACAGGGGCTGGCATAAGGTCTGTTACTGGCAGGAGTAACTCTGTTACTTTTTGGAGGGAAAAGTAGACGAAAACACCCAGCCATGTCAATGACATGGTTATGTGGCCATTTCTCAGGTCACTACATCCTCTCCTCACACTTAGGGCAGGCTTTTTCACAACCTCTGCCTATAGGGAGGCTTCCTCAATACAATATCATCACTACACTTGCTTAAGATATAGAGAAAAAAAATATAAAAAATAGTTCTAGCTTATGTAGTTTTTGCATAAATTAAGTACTAAGTAAAGTTGAGACTTAACTCCAAACTTAATTTATGCAAAAATTACATAGGCTAGAGCTTTAACTTTTTGCAATGTCTCCACCCTTCCCTACATCTCCAAATTTACAAAACTATGTATATTTCACAAAAAGTTGTATATTTACAGACTTATAGTCTTATAGTCCGAAAGATACGGTAAATTTGCCAACATCCCATTATCATCCAGAACCTACAAACAAACTGGTTGAACTATGTGTACCAACTCAATGCAGGTGGCTGATCCCAAGGACATTTAAGGCAATTTCAGTAAAGAAGGTAGGGTCATCGAGATTGTTCACATAAAATTAATTTTTATTTCCACACTTTAAAATAAATAAGTATAAAAGTAAAAGAACACTGATTCAATAAATGAGCAGCAAAAAGCAATAAGTCATTATGCAGTTACAAATCGCATGGTAGATAGTGTTGAGCGAGAATATACGAAATTTGAATATATTCGACGAATATCCGCCATTCGAGAATTCGCAATATTTCGCAAATGTGCGCTCAGATATTCGCAATGGCGAATGTTACTCTTATTATGCTTCAACATTGTTTACTGACATACATCGTGCATATTATATACTATATGCTGCTTAACACTAATGGTAGACTCAAATCTGTCCCATGTGGACTAGTACTGTGATAACCATTGCATCGGTGTGTTTCGCTCGATAAAAGCTTCCAAGAGAGTACGTTGTACATATTTAAAGTGTCCTAGTAGATCAAACAAAATGCTCCATGCATCAATCAGTGCCCCTATCTGTAATTGGAAAACCATATGTCAATTCCTATATACAAAGTACACAGTGTGAAAATATTTTGTCTGATATTGAGCTAAAAAACAAATAATGGTTTAGTTTTCATTTTTCAACCTTTACAAATAATAATAACTTACAATAAAACCGTATTGTTCGTAACGTAAGAGGGAGGAATGCCTGCATTTTATGGTCCATCTTTCATTCCCCGCTGGCGCCTTAGCAATACTCTAAGCCAGGGAGGGGGGGGGGGGGGGGGGGGGGGGTGGAGCTGTCAGAAGGAAGAGGGGACTCATGTTGCCTGCTCTCACACAGAGAGCCGAGCACTGTGTAATCTATCAATCTGGCTAATTACACAGTGCAGAGAAAAGATCTGCCTGTGGGCGGAACTCTCCTACAGCTCTGTTTCTGTCTGTGAGCTGGGCTGCTTGAGCCCAACTCACACACAGTGGCAGATTCACATGGGAGAGATGCCCACGGGCGGCTCTCCCTTCTGCACTGTATGTTCAGCTCAAGCTCAGCTCACATACAGGGGATGGAGATAGTTTCTACACCTCTTTAACTCACGCTCTGCCAGTTGGTGCATGGAGCTCTAGCCAGCATAGTGGGAGGAAGCCAAAATATTTTTCTGCTATCAGGTCCTCCTATGTATAGTATGTATGATCCCATACGAATTATACAATTTCTGTATCTAGTTGTTTGCATGTTTCAAGCAGAAATCAGGTTGGCAATGGAAACTCAGAGACAACCAGTTAACCAAGTGTAGGGAATATTAAAAATCACATGTCAGACTTTTAAAAGCTTCCGCCACTTTTCCTTTAATATCTGTGCAGATCTTAAATAAGTGTACATTTTTACTTACTAAGGAACCAGTATATTTCTGTTAAGAGTCTGCCTAATTAAATCTTACATCCATTTCAGTCTGTTAAACCAGTGGTGGGCAACTGAGTTGATATGGAGGCCCTCTGCATCACTAAAGGGCTGCACATAACATTTTCAATCTATACTGACTTGTATAAGCATTTTATAATGAAAAGAGGAAAGCAGAAGATTAGAATGTGTAGTGACATCATTGTCAAGCAGTAAAATGAGAGCAGTAACATTTAATAACCGGTGAAAGTATGCAATGCTCCTCGTAGTTCTCCTGACTATATAAAAGTTTTAAACACACAATTATTAAAAATGAATAGCAAATAAACTTCATAAACACAAAACTCAGCAGAAGCAAGAATCAATCTCAGCAATCAGTTTGTTGATGGACCAGGACCACTTCTCACTGACCTTCATAGAGTTGCCCACAATTGTAGATTTTTTTTCCAATAAATATCAATGTAAGTCTTTTACTTTGGCCCCCTGATTATTTGATTTGCACACCACAGTTTTCTATTGACATTGACTAATATGGAAACATCCAGGTTTTAAGAATTCCAAACTACATACTGTGTATATTTTCAAATCACCTCACTCAAGACAGCAATGAAAAAAAAGATTAAAAAAGATTATTGTGTGTGGTCAGTAACCTGATAAATGAACCCTTTGTCATGTATTCCTAAAGATAAGAGTATACCTATATGTCTATGGCATCATAGCTTTATTTATTAAACATCTGATTGAATGCATTGGGAAAGGTTGAGACAATGGAGAACAAGTTAACAGGGTAATGGGGGAAATATTAGCTGCAGTAAAAGTGCAGCCATTACTAATATATTTTATCTGCTACCTGTATTTTTTGTGTTACATCTTCCAGGCTTTCATTTAATGAATTGCAAAGCCCTATATATGGTATCATCACTAAAATTGTTTATCTATGGTTGTGTGGAATATACATTACATAGAAACATAGAAATGTTAAATTTTGACTTAAATTTGAACTTAAAGCGGTTTAAAACTTAAATGAAAAAAACACATCAACATATAACAGACACAATACTAACCTGTCAGCAGTTCAGATGCTGGAAAACTGCTACACAAAGAAACCCCGCAACATACTCACCTACTTTCAGCTATAAAGCCGGCATCTTAGCTCATGGAGACCTGCAGCTACTTCCGCCCTCACTAGTTATTGCCCTGAGTGGGGGCCGACAGATCAGCAATGGAGTGCAGCGTGATGACGTCATCATGCTGTTCTCCATCACTCACAGCATCAACAGGCACCCTTTGTGTGCCGGCCGTTAGTTTCAATGGAGAATCCAGTCTCCATTTAAACTAATGACATCGGCCAGAGATTATCGGACATGTCCGTTCCCTGGTCGACCGATATTTCCATGTTTCGACCTATGTTTCCATGTTAGCACACTACTCCAGAGAGACTCCATACAGGTTAAACACCTGACCACAGCTCCTACAGTCAACACCCTCTCTGACCATCTGAGCTTTTTCAGCCAGCCTCCCTGTCTGGCTTGGAGTATTCCCTGGGTGGAGTGTGAAGGGCTACACAGTTTCCTCCTTCCCACTCCAGAGTCTGGGAGTTTAAATGGTATCCAGGATGCTCCTATCAATCCACGGATTCCTTACCTGGAATGCACCTAGGACCATAGCCCATAATATGGGGAGACATACCTGATATCCACGACCCAGCCTTGGAATTCACTGTATATAATAATTATAACTAAAGGCAAACCTTTTTGAAAACTTTCAGATATTTTACTGATCTAGGTGATATGTTTGCTTTGACACTAAAACATGTTTTTGTTTTCTGACATTGCTGCCATTCATTAATGAGGCAACATATTATACACAGTACTTCTCAGATTTATTCATGACAGTTTGCATGTGCCTTGGATTTATATGCTACATTGGAAATACCATATTGTAAGATTTACATGAATAAAAACCATGTTCACACAGGTTAGATATTATATTTTATTACTTTGGGTGATGCAGGTGTTTGTTATTTTGTTGCATTTATATTGTATTGCTTTACAACTTTAATGAGTCTTTCCAATATCCCAAGAAAATAAATTACCCATGTCTGTATAAAAACACTTGCATGAAGTTTAAAAAACACATTTACATTCACTTAGCATTGAGTTGTGTTTGAATAGCTCTAGCACAATAGCAGTAACTGGAATAACAATAGGCAAATTGTATGTTTAAAGGATAAATCTGCTGTCATTGAAAGGTGCTGGAGGGAAAAGGAGCGGCATCTACGGGCAATGACACCCACTACTCTGCCCCCCCCCCCCTAAGCAGCTCAAGGTGTTCAGATCTGCACTGGGAGGGAGGGTGGATTAACATCTCCATCAATAGCAACTCCTTAAGACATAGGTGTAAAAATTTGGCCCGCCAAGCAAATATTCTTGGCCCTCTGCAGATCTGCCTTCCTGTCCCCTCATTCTGGGAGTAGAAACCTACAAGTACTGGCTGCTCAGCATTGGGGTTCATTGATAACATAGTAAACGGCAGATTCTCTGAGTATTCTGGGATCCTTAGTTCTCTACTATCAGAGTTGGAGGACAGAAGAGTGCAGTTTGTAGGGGGCTGCAGAGCTGGGGAGAGGGATACCAGTATTGGTCTGGGAATGACAATGTACACCAATTGTACGAACAGGGATGGGTGCACACAGTCACTGTATGCACTGTACAGTTTTTTGTGTCCATGTGTGCCCCCATTCCTGTCTATGTAGTGTGAGTAGTCCAGCTAATGGGTCATAAATGACCCGCAGTGTAACTATATTTAAAAGTTATCAAGGTTGGCCTACCACTTTGGCCAAGTTGTTAAATTTGGACCGCTGTTTATTTGAGTTTGACACCCCTACCTGAAGGCCGCAATACACCCGTAGATACTTGTGCGATCGACCCACAATCGATCGAAGCATGGTGATGTCAACACTGGAACGTGGGTCAATCAAATGGGAATCAATGTGCACCACTTTTCACACCAATTCCCATTTGATGGGGACCCTGGTCTGGTGTATATCTGGTGTTGTAGGCTCCACCCTTTGTCCTGACTCTCAGCTGTGTGCTGTGAACGAGTGAACATGGTGCTTGATTGTGCTCTAATCTAGTAAAAAATCAAGCTGTTTATGTGTAGCTTTAATGTATCTCTCAATAAAGGAGGATAAATATCCCCAAAAGTGACACAGATAGAAACATAAAGTAAAAGTGACGGATAAACTAAACACAGAAACTGTTAAATAACAAGATAAAAACACATGAAAGAACTTGAGCAATAATTCCTTGGAATTTCATCAACTGGTGATAAAAATGTAGAAACAATTCACTGCAGAGGCAAGGTTGTTTCTTCATCCAGAACTACTTCGATAGAACCCGAGTGAAAGAAAACTGACAAAAAAGCAAAATAAATAACTACACAACATTAACATTTATTTTTAAGCATTGAGTGCTTATAATTATCAGGCAATTTTTGTGCACACAATGATAATGATACTGTTAAATGTTCTTACTATTGTGTAAAAGGGAAAACTACCAACTGAAGCTCAGGAAAAAGTTGTATGTCCCTAAGGGTTTATTTACATGGGCAGTTGTTAACGAGCAATAAGCGTAACTGATCGGCGGACAAAACATGTGGCATCTACCAGTTGGTTTCGTCCAATAGACCTGTCATAGGGTCGTTACCAAAACAAACCACGAGCACCTGCATAAGTTTGAAACGAGTGTAAATCTAGCCTAAAGCAGGCTTTCAGGTAAAATAGAAGGACTATCTGTCCTTTCTCTGCAAACAAATATTAGCAGGGTATTTACATTACCTGTCTTGTCCATTTATCTAAAAGAGCATCGTGAGGTCAGGCACTGATGCTAGACAGTATATGGGTCCCCATCGATTGGCCGTCATACTTTGCACAGTAGATTCCCGGTTTGATACTTTGGATGGGGGCCAAAGTAACAGCAATCCAAAAGGATTTACCAACATGTTGGTTCCCTGTTCAACCGAGCTTTCTTCAAGCAGGATCGATCCCGTTCATAGAAAGGCTGGATGCGTTTGATACGCAATGGATCGATTAGAATTTCGAACCATGTTTATTATGATCTATTGTTTGGGAATGTGTTTGGCCACCTTTAGATGGGGTTAGGTCAGGGCTCTGTGAATGCCACTTCTACACCAAACTCAACCAACATGCCTTTTTGTTCCTTGCTTTGTTCTCTGAGACCTTACTTATACCGTTTCCAGAAAGTGAGAAGCATCTAAAATGTCTAGGTATATAGAAGCATAACAGTCCATACCCCTATCCCTCCTCCACCAATCACAGTCAAATAAATACAACAATACAGTCTCACGGGTGTCGTTATTTGGCATTTGCCAAACCCAAACTCCATCCATCAGACAGAGAAATATGATTTGTAAATACACATTTCCACTACCCCAGTGGAAACCATTGGTGATGTGTCACTCTATTCCATGCTTGTCGTTGTGATTGGAAATGTATAGATTGCATGCAACTGCCTGGCCATTAAAATATTATATGAATCTCCTGGCACTGTTTTTATGCTAAAGCTATACTGTGCAATACTGACTTTATGGGACAATAAAGTCCCAATAATAACTTTATGGGACAATGATGCCACCTTATTGCAAAGGTGGAACTCTGTAACAGTACAATCGTTTTTCACCAAGTCATTCAGAATGATCCAATCTCCCACAGATATTTGTATGTTCAGACTGCATGGCTCAGTCCTTATACACCATTGGTAATGGGTCTAAATAAGTGGTAGCAACCTGTGGGTCGGCATCCCCTTAAGAGTCGAACGACTATTTCATAAAGTTTGGCACGTTCACTAAAAACATTAGAGCTGCTGGTAAGCAGCTAACAAGCAAGCGGAGTGGAAAGTTAGGAGGGATAATGTCACAAAGTGTCACTTGCTGTATTTGGAACGCTAAGGTGCCAGTGTGGAGTGTCACTTTCGTGTTCCAAATACTGGAAGTGACACTTCGCATCTGCACTTCTGGGTATTAAATACAGGAAGTGATTATGTCACTTCTGGGGTCACGGATCTAAAAAGGTTGAGAACCACTGGTCTAAATGAAACACTCCAACTTAATAAATAGGCGTGAACCAATTTATACAGTATGAACCCTTCCAATTCAGAACATAGTCAAAGAAGCAGTACCTTTTGAAAAAATGGTCTGACCTTTCAATACCTGGTTAAATATTGTAGAAAACCTTGACCAACACCTGCCTGTGAGCATGTAGTTTTTGATGGTTGATCTGAGAAGTTGTCTTTCTGGCTGGCTCCATTGTCTGTAATAATATATTTCCGAGTTTCATGTTAAAGGGAATATGTAAAGGATTTTGTTTTTATTTTATTATGTTCATAATCAACCATAACATACCACCAGAAAATGATGAAAATTTCATGAATGGCACTAGAAGTGATGATAATAGGGAGGAAAGCATGAAAAAAAACTTACCTGTAGGATTATTTTAAGAAGATCCCTCCTCTCTCCCTGGCCCTGATGACGTGCTACTGCAGCGGCTCGTCATAAGAGAACTGTGAATGCCGGGTAATTCTATGATCTTGGTTCTCCATTGAAGTACACTGGTGACAATCCCCATAGAAAAACCATTAACACCCCCATTAGCCGCTCATAGTGATGGCCGAACATTACGGGCGGATCGGACTTTTAAAGAACTCCGCCGTCCGGCTGTTCGTGGACTGATTCAAATTCCCTGCCTCTAAGCAGGGAATTTGAATCGGAGAAAACGGAAGTGACGTCAGTGACGTCACATCCGGTACCTGGAACGCATAGTTCCTGGTTAAGGGAGCCGGATGTGACGTCACTGACGTCACTGCCTGTTCTCGAGCCGGTTTTTCATTAGGAGACCGGCTTCATGCCAGGTCTTCTAGTGAAAAGATTCTTACTCCAGCACGATCTTCTGTTCCTGCCGGAGGAAGAATAGAGATCTCCTTCTCGCCAGCAAACGGGGTGGGTCGAACACCCGTACTGCTTGCCCGCAAGAAGAAGGGCGAACATCCATGATTGCCACCGAACTGTCCGCCTTGCTCATGATTGCGCCTGAGTTAACCAACAAAATCCTGGAGAATAAATATGGAATCTCTCATACGATTACACAGAACAGCAGGTAAGTATACTATTTTAGGATTGTGGAGCCCTAAGCCTTCCATACCAGTTTAGAGGAGCCCTCTGTGTCAAAAGGCCACAGTAAGACAGGGAGTGTCAGATAGAGAGAAGAGAACTGCAGCATTTAGTTGCCTATTGGCTCTCCCCACTGTCAGTTCTTTTCCTCCTTCTGCCGAGGACACACAGTGCCCCCACCCTCCCCTACCATTTCCAGCCAATCAGAAGGCTAGGGGAGGGACAGGCATGAAGCCAACCATGGGAGAACTAGCTGCAGAAAGTAGTATGGGTGTGTATGATACATCTCTGTGCATGAATTGTGTTTATGATGCATCTCTCTGCATGATTTATTGTGTATATATAAGGCATCTCTCTGCATTTTTGGTATGTACGTGTGTCTCTATGTGTATATATGATGATTGTCTCTGCATGATTGGGGTGTGTGTGCATAGTAATGAGAAAAAGAGAATAATGTTTCTATCTAGAAAAGGGGAGGGCTGCAGTACAAGTTTGGGATCCACTGGATTAAAAAAAGTCATGCAAATATTACACATCTAAGCCTAATTAACCTACATAACACATTCAACGCTTGATTATGGAGAACTTGCAGCAATGAAAGATGGATTAGTAATGATGACCCAGGTCAAGCCATTTTGTTTTCAATGTGCTTCTGAGAAGATGTAATAGCAAGACAATGGCCCTTTGAATGCTGGTAGGTAGGAATATATGTAGGGGATGATAGAATGAGAAGGGTTGGGGTAACAGGTAAAAAAGAAAGGCTATGAGGGAGATGAAACATAGAAATTCTGGCTTTACTGGCAGAAAGACACCATGATGTCAGATGCTTCTATTCCTAAAATTACAAAGACAGACATACACAGGACCATAGTCAGTCAACATGCATACATACACAGGACCATAGTCAGTCAACATGCATTCAGGACAAATAAGATGCAAGGGCTAAAGCTAATCAGCACTGATAACCTCAAACTCAGGCATCATAGATTTCCTTTTCCACTACATTACCACTGATGTAATAACATTAAAGCAGAGTTTAGCAGACTAGTGGCTATATTTAACCTCCCTAGTGCACTGCTGAGGTCCAGATTTCTGTACCAAAAGTGCACCATAGACTTCAATGGTAAATTTTTCTTTATGTTGTAGGCCTGTAACTTCCCAAAATATGTCCGTACGAGGGTCTAATAGACATCCTGAATATAAAAATGTTTGAAACAAACAATTATGTAAAATAAATTTTTTTAAAAAATAAATTTATGAGAAAACACAAAAATTAGGGCACAAAGCTATGCTGCTATGTTCTAAACATCGGGAGGGGGGAGAGACGGAGGAGCTGGCTGCATGTCGCATCGGGGACACCGGGACAGCTCAAAACCGTAAGTATGCGCTGCTGGAGCCCCGATGTGTACTGAACTGCACCATCTCGTCCAGTGCTATAGTAGCAGCGCTGGACAAGATGGTGCCGTCCCGACCGCTAGGGCGGTTAAGGGAACATACTGTATATGGGGGTGGGAAAATTAAATATATATATATATATATATATATATATTATAAAATGAGGGTATTATTTATTCCCACATTTATTGATACCAAACATATTCCCTATCAGTTCAGAAATACAATAAATTAAAGCAGAATAAAAACTCATAACAAAATAATAGAACTCCGGACGATAAGAAGAAAAAAGGGCCCAGAAAAGGGATTAACCTCCCTAGCGGTTGTGACGAGTCCAGCTCGTCCAGTGCTGACATGCTGAAA
>CM070041.1:35560569-35580526 GCA_036250615.1 Ptychadena robeensis | reverse complement strand
ATGGTGCGCTTTTGGTACAGAAATCTGTACCTATGCAGTGCGCTAGGGAGGTTAAGTAGTTAACAGAAAAAAGCAAGGTAACTTAAAGGACGTCTCACCAACAATAATGCAGTTTTTGTGGTCTATGTCTTCCTCTTCAGGTGCATGCTTTGTGTGATAAAAGAAGAACACTTTGAAGAAACTTTGATACATAGGCAAATAGCGAATGTTTGTTATTGAAGAGCAGGGATTATGATAATATACAGAAAATATACTTGTACTTCTCCCTTACACAAAATGAGGATTAAATCACAAACAAAACAATGGAATAACATGGTTCATAGGGTGACAACACTTTATCCCTGTTTCCTAGTTATTCTCCCACTTCAGCCAGCTGCAAAGCATTTTGATAAAGACTTCAAATGGTAATTTATGTTCATTTTACATATTCATGGACCATTGCTTACACCTTGTGACATCACTTCAGAGAAAACTTCTCTTATTGTCAAATGCAGAACATGACAGGTCTGCAAGTGTAACAAAGATCATCAAATCATCAAAGAGCACAGATTATTAAAGGGTTTAAACTCCTTAGCATCATAGCGTACAAAAAAGGGGCCCCCAAAAAGCTAGATACAGCTCTGTCCACGATAAACATTGTATTGTGGTGAAGTCGAAAGGGCAGGGGACAGGAAAGGAGGTGCCTCTGAGGAGCAAACATTAACATAAGTAGAGTTTTTTTTGTTCTGTGCCCTTTAGGCCCGAATGAGAGATTAACATTTTAAGTGGGGGATGCTGGGGGGGAAGTGACTACTGCACAGGCTAGTAAAGGAAATACTGGAAATCAACATTACCAGTGCATGATATTTTATAGGTTAACCTACTTCACAGTTCAGTTCTTTAATCCCTCCAGAATTATCTACAAAAACACAGGTAAAATATGTAAATACATTTAGGAAGTTACTGAATATTTATTTTGATATCTATTTGTTGCTCTGTTTCATTATCAAATCAGATGTTATCAAAACAGGCAGTACTACACACTACATTTTTGCAATAACATTCAGACAATCAATAAACAGAAGATTTTGCAGTGGGTTATAAAAAACTGGTCCTTAACCACCTAGGTTTTATGTTGTTAAAAGTTCTCAGTTTAAAGTTTTACCAGGTAAATGACACAAGGGTCATGGAAGGCCTAAATGCTCCCATACACCTTACAATCTTAACATACAATTTCTGTACAATCAGCTTTTGTTCTATCAAAACCATGTAATATGAGGACCTTTCTAAACCTTCCCATCACTATGTATTCTATCAGGGAGAACACGGCACTACATAGCAGTGATATATACCTTCCAATCACTATGTATTCTATCAGGGAGGACCCAGCACTACATAGCATTGATATATACCTTCCAATCACTATGTATTCTATCAGGAAGGACCCGGCACTACATAGCAGTGATATATACCTTCCAATCACTATGTATTCTATCAGGGAGGCCACTATACTACATAGTTGTTGGTAGATCTAAAGGAAAATGTATGGATCAATCTAAAGCACACGGGTAGATCTGTAAAAAGATTTGAGTATGCGCATGCTCACGGTGATTGATTGTACTCTAATCTGTTTACAAACCTACCCATGTGTGCCTTCCTTTGAGTGGGATCAATAAAGCCCGCTCGAAGAAACCCATTTGAACGGGGTTCCAACATGTTGGAAAACCCCATTCAATCTCCATTACTTTGCATGGAGACACAAATCTACATGCAAAGTATTGGAACAGCTTCTGCCTCCTGCACAGCCGTCAGTGTGAAGGGGGCGGAGCCAGCACTCCTCACTTGGAATCTGTGTGCGTGAGAGGCAGGCTGGATTTCTTCCAGCTTGTAGAATGTTCTGATTCACACCCTGCAAGCTGGGGAGAAATGGTCCCCAGGGTCCCCATTGAACGGGAATTGATGTGCCCATGTGGTGCACACTGATTTCCGTTCAATTGATCCCCGATCAATCACAGCTTGGTGACGTCACCACACTGTGATTGATCGGGGGTTGATTGCATGGGAATTTACCCATGTGTGCCTAGCTAAGGATTTATGGGGGGCCTAACATCTATCCAGCCTCTGAGATGCTTGACAGGAATTTCTGTACTCTTCAAAATACAAAAGCCTAAAAAATTCTGAGTTTCAACCAAACTGATTTGTAGCCTACTTGTGCTCACTAGACTGTTGCCACTGAATAAATATCCTGCATTGTTTCCCCATCTCCCCTCTTGTTTCCCTAGTTTAATTCCCTACACTTCTGATAATACCATGTTGTATAATTGTATTAGTTGTTTTTGACCCTGACCCTGTATGTGTGTCATTGTGTCCCCCAACCATCAAATGATTTCCCACACACCTGGTACAATCAACCAAAAGTGATCGAGATCGAACATAAAATCAATCAAAAAAGTGATCAGACATGTTGGTAAATTTTAGAAGATCGTTTTTCTAGGTATTTCGATCGATTTTGTATGAAAGCGAAGTTAAAATCTATTGTGCAAACGTCGACTCGTGTATGGCTAGCTTTAGGCTTGGGAGGCATACTTTGGAATAATGGCGAAGGACCAGACAAAAACGGACATGTCCGTTCTCCGGCCAATCTCGATTTTGAGCGACATGGATCGATCGCTATGCAGACTGATTGCCCGCCTGTGGATCTATGCGTGTATGGGGGGCTTTAGCTGACTCTGTAAGCACCTAAAGTGTCTTCAATCCATGCAGGCCTCAAGGCAGATACATTTCAAAGATCCTTGACACTTAACGCCCCCACACACTTACCAAGCAGGGGCCAGGGGTACGTCATCATGCATGGTCAATCGGCCAAAAAATCGGGTCACAATCTAAGCGTGTGCACTTTTCCAGCTAAAATAAATCAATGCCTGCCCTAAATGGTTAAAATTAGTGTAAAGTGTACATTATTCGAGTAACATCTAGGACTTGTCAAACATTTTGCACTCACCATTAGGTGTAGAATAATGGGGTGTAGGCTCAACATACACTGTAAAGACATATGGAAATGGAAGCAGGAGTGTATGCCCATATTTAAATTTCAGGCAAGCTGCACTTTCCCATTTGCTCTTATCTAGGAGATATCCAGTCAAGATAAACAAGACTTACATATTTACACAAAACAAACCAAAAAAGTTTTAAGTTAAAAGTTGCTTGTGTCGGTGTATACCAGTAACATCACCTCTATTGTGTTTAGTTTCCTGGCTACATATGTTCAAAGGATACAAGGAAAAATTATGAAATGCCTTGTAGAAAATGGACATAAGTTGTCATGATTGGCAATTATAGCTCTGATGGTCTCCTATGCAATAAAATTGTAAAAAAAAAAGTCTGTTGTATGACATTAGAAACTAATAACAAAGCAAATACTTTTTGTTGGCACACTTTATTACAGTACATTTTAACAATACAGTACTCACCAATAATTCTTGTAGGATCTGTTTGCTCTCTAAAAGCTGATAACTGTCAAAAAATTGAAAGAAGATTCAAAGATTCAACAGTTTACAGAACCACGTTTGACAATAATGACCTAATGCATTTGTTAACCTTTGCTATATACAATGATGATAGATAAAATAAATAACAAAAATTGCATTTCTGGTGAGTGGTCATTCTAGATACAAACATAATTCAGTTAATCCTTATCCATTAAAATGTAATAATTCAGTCTCTGCAAAAAAACATTGTGTATCTATCCTGTCTGAAGCTAGGAATTAAAGTATATGTGTCATGATTACTATATGTGAAGTGCAAATGCTGACTAAAGCCCCCCATACACACATAGATCCCGGCGCAATCCTCGAATGGCTGATTGCAGCACAATAATGTCATCAGACTGTGGCCTGTCATTCAGAGAATCGGATTGCATCATTTGTGTGCGCTATTCGCCGGACGATACTATGCATGTAAAATACTATGCATGTACTCAAAAAAATAATACTTGTCTGTATTTGGCTTCAGATCAGCTGAGTTATCAATACCACTAATATTAAGTGCTAAATCCAAGCCACATCTTACTACTGTGTCCTGATAGCATTTTCCCACCAGATAGGATGATGGTGGGGATGTAGTGACCCGAGAAAGGGTCACATAACTATGATTTATGCACTGTTTAACATTTTCTGTATATTGTGTGTGTATCCCCGTAAGGGTTACACCTGTTGTTGACAAAGTGCTGGAAGCATGAGTCATGGCTGGGTGTGTACTTCATCTCTTCCCTCCAAAATGTATCTAATGTCCTCCTGCCCAGTAACAGGCCTTAAGCCAGCCCCTGTCTGAAGGTATAAATAGGAAGCCCTCAGAATGTTCTGGGCTTCTTCTGTTGATTCTGCCTGGAGAACCACAGCATTGGACCCAGCAAGAGAGACCCCCCTGCACCAAGCCTAAGGATTCCAGCACTTTGGCGGCAGCACAGTTACTATCTTCCCTACGTCTGAACCCCTTCTCCGCCCTCGGGAGTCGGAGCAGCTGTAAATAATCCTCAATAAAAACTGTAAATAGCCCCCTATCAACATGCATGGACCTTGGCTTATTGGCTTGCAGAAGGTGATTGGTGGCCAGACAAGAGGACATCCCCCTTAAAGAACCTGGTGTCGTGAGTAGTTTCACATACAGCACTCGCAGGACACTAAAGGGACTTGCAGCTTCCTGACGCGTCCACCAATAGTGGATAATATTGTAATCTGTTTAAAATTTCTATACTGCTAAAAATCATACTGACAGAGAAAGACAGAAGAAAATTAAAACTTATTCTGCTAATTAAATAAAACATTTTCTCTAGCCATACATTTGTCTATTTCTAGCCATACATTAAAAAGACCAGTGAACTTTCTTTATTATCATAATTTAATATATATTTATGAAATACCAACCGAAGTATGAAAATCATTGTAAATATTAATAAAACTCTTACTTAAAAGAGACTCCATATTGGATTTTGAACTTGTAAACAAACTTCGTACAGTGGAGAAATCGTGTTTCAGGGACAGGGAACGAAAAAGGCTTTATTGACATATTACTGTTGAAATAGAGCCCTGTTAAGAATAAATTGGATTTTAATAATAATTGCTTTAGGTAAGCACTCAGTTTAAATCTACAAAGTATTGAACAATTAGAAAGTATAATATAATCTCCAAACATTGTACATAAAAAAAGGAGCTTAAAGTCTCCTTAAATGTGAGCAGGGCAGGCAAAATATACCTGAGAACAAGGCAGGTGAAAAATATATATGAAAACTGAGCAGGATATGTAAGAAGTATATGAGAATAGTGAGCAGGAGAATTGATACGTATATGAGAATAGTGAGCAGCAAAGGCGATAAGTATAAGAGAACACTGAGAAGGACAGGTGAGGAGAATATGAGAGGATGAGGAGTATATGAGAACACTGAGCAGGACAGGTG
Organism: Ptychadena robeensis; assembly: GCA_036250615.1. Taxonomy (NCBI): domain Eukaryota; kingdom Metazoa; phylum Chordata; class Amphibia; order Anura; family Ptychadenidae; genus Ptychadena; species Ptychadena robeensis. The sequence goes on along the minus strand of CM070041.1, from coordinate 35,575,095 downwards.
AGGAGTATATGAGAACACTGAGCTGATTCCTGAACAATCGATCGCCCAAAACAGCAATGGAATCGTTCGGGAATCGCATGCAAAATCGGCCTAAGGGGATATTGGTACTGAGTGTCACTTGGAGTAGATTTTAAGTACCATCAGGGAGGAACTACTGAGTCACACTTGGGAATGCTACATATCACAGGCAAGCCGGCAGCCAACGTCTGTGTTGTCTGTATTCCTGGAGGCATCAGTGATAACTTTCAGAGGTATGGGGCTGCCCAAAGCCATCACCTGTATTGCAGGACAGACCTAGACATCCGGGTCTACACTCTTTTTGGAGAGATGTTTTTACAACTGTTGTGTATTTAGAACAGTAAGCAACAAAAATCCTTGCCAATGCGATAACTAATAGCATTGTAACCGTGCCATGTTGTACCTCATGATTACTCATGTTTCACTTATTTATTACATGGATATGTAAAACTTTGATCCAGAGGCAGATTCACATGAGTCTGACATATTAGGATGGCAGATGCTTAGAATATGTATTTGAACTATTAGAAAGTTTATTTAGAAAGATAAATGGTATAGCCCTATAGCAGTAGGTTATGAGCTGTTTAAATAAGTATGTATGGCAATAATGTTTAACCTCACTTAGCGCACTGCTGAGGTCCAGATTTCCCCCCGTACCAAAAGCGCACCATAGATTCAATGGTACATTGTTCTTTGTTGTAGGCCTGTCACTCCCAAAATCTGTCCGTACAGGGTCTAATGACATCCTGAATATAATAATGTTTGAAAAAAAACAAAACAATTATGTAAAAATAATTGTTTTTATAAATGAATGAGAAAAATCAGGGCACAAAGCTATGCTGCTAGGTATGTAGTGTATAAATCTCGACCCAATAAAGTCTCTGGTGGCCCCCACCGGTGCCCATTTGCAGTTAAACCCTTCTCTAACTGGTGTGATGAAATCATGTGACGTCATCGCGTCACACGGAGGGGGGGGGGGAAGAGAGAGGAGCTGCCAGCCTGCTGGAACATCGGGGACACAGGGACCAGCCGCAGAAACTGCTAAGGATGCGCTCCCGGAGGCCTCGAGGTGTGCTGGGACGGCAGCATCTCATCCAGTGCTATAGTAGCAGCGCTGGACGAGATGATGCCACCTGACCACTAGGTGGCTGCAATATTGTAAAAGCACTTTGTATCTTAGACCCTGGCTTATCAAAAGCATGTCCCAATTAGGCGATTAATGCCTGCACTGGCGATTTACAATCGTTGCGGAATCGCTGGCATGCGATTCGGCAGGCAATAGACCAGGCAATTTTCACCGGCGAAAACGCCACCATTATAAATAAAATTCTCTCCTAGAGAATAAATTGACATGATTTGTTACCGCCTCACGACCGATCGCAAAACCGTGCAGCGACCAGGAGGTCAGAACACGGTTACGATTGGATCGTGGGCCCCCATTGGCATACCGCGTGCGATCCTATCGTGGGGACAGCCCATCGAAACGTGTTTGTAGGCAATTGGCGGGTGATTCCATCGGCGATTGAAAATTGCAGCACAGGCGATTAATCGCTTTAGGCCAACGGCTGAAACGCATGCCATAAATGTCGCTCGTTTTCGCGAGCCATATTTGTAGGCGGATGCGGTTGGGGCGCGTGGATGCGGTTTCAAGAAACGCTTAAGCTAGTGTCAGACGCGCCCTAAACGCACTACGGAACGCGCTACAACCGACCCAGTGGGAAACTAATTGAAATTTCCAATGGATGCGGTTGTTTGCGGCGGAGGCCGCGCGGCGCAAACATGCGGGATCACATCAATGGAAAACAAGCCCTAAGTGGGAACAGCCTTAAGTGGCAATCAGGGCCCGGGACAAGGTCCACAAAATACGAGGGTGAGATGCCCAGAGTGCCTGCCCCATCCCCCCCCCCGTCATCATCCTCAATGTCCCATGTCTGGTAGGAATGAGAACCTTAAACCGACATAAGTGTCATCTGTGGAGGTGATTGTGGGGGAAGTGGTAGAGGAGACATGCTGGGACTCTGGCAGCAGAGGAGGTAATAAGATAGTATTTTTATATTACACCCAGTAACCAGTCATGTCTGTCATAATTCACTCCAATACCATGATTTGGATGAATGAGAACCTTAACTGACATGGAAGTGTCATCTGTGAGGGGATTGTGGGGGAAGTGTAGAGGAGACATTGCGGGACTGGCAGCAGAGGGAGGTAATATGATTTTTTTTTATTACACCCAGTAACCCAGGCATGTATGTCCTCATCCTACCATATACCATGATCTGGCTGAATGAGAACCTTCCCTGTCATGAAAAGTGTCATCTGTGAGGTGATGGTGGAGGAAGTGTAGAGGAGACATGCTGGTACTTGCAGCAGAGGAGATAATAAGGATATGATTTTATATGACACCCCAGAACCCAGTCATGTCGTCCTTTATCACCTCCATTAACCCATGATCTCGGGATGAATGAGAACCTTCCTGGACATGGAAGTGTCACTGTTTGAGGTGTTGTGAGGGGATAGGTAGAGGAGGCATGTGGGACTAGTCAGCAGAGGGATGCTAATACAGATATTTTTATATTTACACACAGTAACCCAGTCATGTCGGTCCTCATCCTCCATATACCATGATCTGGATGAATGCGAAACCTTCCCTGACATTAAAGTGTATCGTAAGTGATTGTGAAGGAAGTGTAGAGGCAGACATTGCTGGGACTGGCAGCGGAGGGAAATAATAAGATATGTTATCATAATTACACCCAGTAAACTCAGTCAGGTCTGTCCTATCCTCCATATACCATGATCTGGATTGAATGAGAACCTTCCCTGACATGGGAAGGGACTCTGTGAGGTGATGGTGGAGGATAGTGTTAGAGGAGACATTGCTGGGACTGGCAGCAGGGGAGGTAATAAGATATTTTATATTTACACTCCAGTAGCCCATTCATTGCTGTCCTCATCCTCCATTATACCATGATCTGGAATAAAAGAGGTAACCTTCCCTGACAGGAAGGTCCTCTGTGAGCGGTGATTGTGGAGAAGTGTAGAGGAGAAATGCAGGGACTGGCAGCAGAGGAGGCAATAAGATATTTGAATTACACGCCAGTAGCCATTCATGTCTGTCCTCATCCTTCCATATACCAGGATCTGGATGAATGAGAACCTTCCCTGACAGGGAAAGTGTCCGATGTGAGGTGATTGTGGAGGAAAGTGTAGAGGAGCCATTGCTGGGAACTGGCATCAGAGGAGGAATAAGATATTTTATATTACACCAGTAGCCCATTCATGTCTGTCTCAGTCCTCCATATATCCCATGATCCTGGTATGAATGAGACACCTTCCCAGGACATGTAAGTGTCATCTGTGATGTGATTTGTGGGGGAAGTGCAGAGGAGACATTGCGGGGACTGGCAGCAGAGGAGGTAATAGATAATATGATATTAGAGCCTAGATGCCACTCTCCGCCTGTCAGAGCAGGGGGGGGGGGGGCGAGGAGGAGAGCGTCACGGCCAGCAAAAGATCAGGGGAGCCCGTCCATGAGGGGGGGTGCCCGCCCCCGCCCAAAAGGCCGACCAAGCCCTGCCCCCCTCACCAGCAGCGTCGGTTAACTGGGGGAGGGGGTAGAGAGACGAGGCCAGCACAGAGCCCCCCTACCCACCCAACCCCCTGGGGGGTGGAGACCCAGCTCCACTGAGTGACAGCACGCTGACAGGAGTCAGTCGCAGCGCCAGACCTAACCAGCGTCAGAGGCTGGAAGTGTCCAGCCTCTGTGTTCTGACCCGTGCTGGCCCTACACCTTTTAGATCTCCTGTCAGAAGTCCTTTAGATTCTACCAACAACTAGGTCGTTATATGGTCCTCATGCGATTCAACACAAGGTAGAATTGATGGTTAGAAAGTCCTCATATTACACTGGTTTGGTAAACAAGAAGATTTCTAAGGAAATCGAAAGAGAAATCTTAAGGTGTATGGGCAGTATAGGGCAGCTATAGGATGGACAAAGCATCTTCAACTGGTAATGACTTTTCACAAGAGGTTAGGAGGAGGTTACTGCGAATTCCTCTATTCTCCTCTAGAAGTTACAGAAAATAAAACTAGAGCTGACTCTGTATCAGAGATAGGTGATCACAATTTTTTGGAGAAAAATAAAGTAGGTGTAAGTCAATGGGGTCCTCTAATCCTCCTGGTGTCACTAACCTTACATGTGTGTTATCTTCTGTTATATCTCCACTCGAATGTATGTTCAGAGCTGCGTAATATGCTGGAGACTATATAAATAAATGATAAACTAATAATATATAAATGCTGCCCACAACAGTTCATTTTTGTAATAACGTTCGGTTTTTTAGGGCTTGGAGGCCGAACTACGCAAATTAAAGACGAGAGAAGAAATCGAACAGGCTGCCTACAAAAGTCGTCTAACGCACACCAAGAATGCTGACACTCTTCACCAGGTACAGGATCCACCATAGCAATTTAGCATGGAGCTAAAATCTGTTTTATTGTATGTCTTCAAAAACCTAGAAAAGTGGTGGCCAAGGGTGGCCATCAAGCATGTATACACAATTCCTATTCTCGCGTGTATAGCATTTTAATGAATACATGGACAGCAGGAGAGGCGAGAAGAAATTATTTATTTCAAATAACAAAAAACTGTTGTAAATAAGATGGTCAAATTTCTTTTAAAAAATTCGACCAATTAGACGGTTTCGAATTAATTGCAAAGGCCCTGAGCATGGTATCATCACCCCAAACTTGTTGGGATGTAGAGAGTTGGGGGTATACAGCAAAAAAGAAAGTATGTCTCTAACACAAATAGATTTTTCACAAATTAAGTTCAAAGTCACGTAAAAATTTTCGAAAATACGGAATTTCGACTTAATTTTTAACTTAATGTATGCAAAAATGAATGTGCTAAGACAAACTTTTTTTTCCAAAATTATCCTCCAACCCTTCTATACATCTCCTGCAATTTTGGGTGGTGAGGGGGGGGGGGGGGGGGGGGGGGGGGTACCATTTCTGGCGTCTTTGCGATTAAGCTAACAAAGTTCGGCAAGTCGATAAAATTCGACCATCTCTAGTTGTTAAATGATACTAGCTTTTCATGATCGGTTGTTAGCGCCAGTCAGGGCTTAACACCCCTAAAACATGGCCAAACCGCCCATGGGCAAGTGTAGACAGGGACCTCAATGGCATGCTTGGTTGCACCCAGAAGATCTGGTGCATGACTGTTAAAACAACTGTGATGATGTAGAACAATCTTTGAGAAGGAAGACCTTAGTATCTGCTAAGTTTTGCAAGTGTGGTCTGTATGTATATATGCAAAGCTCCCATATTATAAATTTCAAATTTTTTGACGATTTCCGGCAGATGACGGTCATCTCATGTGCGGCACGATTCTGTCAAGATGGCCGGGCACTCTTTGTGGCAGGCACTTACATTTGGCACGGAGGGATGCATGGTCCCCACCAAAGCTAATAAATTGAGTCTTTAAGGCCCCCATACACGGGTCGGATGCCGACCGGATTCCGGGACGAGTGATTCGGGCGCGTGCACGCCGAAAACGATGTGCCGGAATCGCGTGCCAAAGCCCACCTTGCCCGATCGTTCGCGTTCCGATTGAATCGAGGCGGGCTCAGAACTCGGATCCGACAGAGAACAAACATGTTCGGGTCTTTCGGAGTACGATTCTGACACACATTCAGGGGGGTTGCCATTTGGGAAGGAAGCGATCGACATCGGAATAGTCTCAGGGATCCGTGGGACAAGGTGTGTATTGCAGTGATCGGATACTCTTAAGTGCGCCGATGATCGGAGCTCCGACTTCCCTGCTGATGATCGCCGGAATCGATCGGATCATGATCAATACGGACCATGGAATCCGACACGTGTAGTATGGCCTAGCTTTAGACACTTACGGACATGTCCCGGTAATGGCTTTGATCGATTTGGTGGCTGAATTAAAGTTTCGGGCTTGAGGCTGCGTCTACTATGACGGAAAACTAAGCAGTGTTCCCACCCAGGCGTTGGGGATCTGGGGGTTTGTCCCGTGTTCCGCTCCGGGGGAATATCATGCTGCTCCCCATTGGGAAAGCAAGGGGCGCGTTGTGTGACACGCGCAAACCACTACATGTGTCAGGCTTGCCCATACCTATGCAGGGATGCGTATTGCAGTCACGGCAATACGGCACACTAAAACAGCGCCCAATAAGCCAGGTGGGCGCTATGGGCATGCAGAATCCGCCATGCCATACACGCCCCCCGCATTTGACAGCGGACTGTTAGTGTAGACTAAAACCTAGATTTCCACTGATTTTTCAGCTGTCGCACCGATGTGTGCCGGGTGAAATTTAAGTGGGTCTGGGGGGCTTTTCGTGTTTGTCATTCAAACACAAAGGTGTGCATCTTTCTTATTGATCATATTTCAACACAAAGTTCTGTCTGTAGTTTATCACAAAACAGAGTATACAAAAACTGTAATACAATGACGACAGGGGTTGGCTGAAATATTTGATTAAAAAACTATTACATTTTGTCACTAACGAGTACTGAAAGTCTAGAGAAAGATAAGCCACACACGCAAAGAGATCAGAACTACAGAAGTAACAAGCATACTGGAGCAAAGTCTTAAAGCTCAACACAAAGATACCTGACTTACTTCACTCCTACTGCATTAAACGTTTTGGAGGAGTCCAAAAGGCAGTAACCTATGGAAATCAACCAAAAGTCTTTTGACTTTTATGCTGCAAAGGCCTGCCAAGAAAACCCAAACAGCACAGCACTAACATTTAAAGAATAGGAATAAAATGTATAGAAATACGCTTAGGGAAGACGGTGGGCTTGATGAAGTTCAGCCATGTTCAACACTGTCAAAGTAGCAGATCTAGGAGAAATCCGGGCTTCAATATCCTCGTCTGTATTAGCGAAAATCACGCAGTTGGGTTTTGGCAGAGAATGGATGCAGTAGTGTAGTTATCGTGCGAGTGCAATGTGTAGAAGTACTGCGTGACACCAGGTTCTTTAGAGATGGATGTACTCGTGTCCACTTTCCAGGCTGAGCTCACCACCCCAAGAAGTGAAGGTCCTGCAAGTCCAGTAGGCTATGTACAGTAGTGAGGATTATGTACGAAATGCAGCTCTGATCCCTAGGGCAAATGAAGGGTGGTAAAATCGTAGGGAACGCATTACTCTGCTGCTACCGCGTTGTGGAATCAATTCGGCTGGGTGTTTTTGGTTGGGGACTGTCTGCTGGGTCCAAAGCGGAGGGCTTGGTAATCCATGGGAGATGCAGATGAGAGACGCCCTGACATTTGAGGACTGGGCCTATTTAGGTCCTCAGAAAGGGGCCCCCATAAGGCTGTAATGGGGCAGGAGTAACTTTATGTTATTATTGGGAAAACTATTTTGGGAAAACATAAGCAGTAATACACCAGCCATGACTCATGGTTTTGCAGACGTACACAGCAGGTGCAACCCTAAGGGGATTTATACCAAGCAAATAAGTATTATACAGCAATATAATACAGCACATATAATAACATAGTTATTGTAGCCCTTTCTCGGTTACTACAGTAGCAGTAATGGGTGTGGGAGCACTTGCTCGGTGGCTGCAAAAATGAATGAAGCTATGGCGTGTGTTACCAGAAGTGCTACTACTAGGAACTACTGTGAGAGGGACACAGGTTTCCCTGCAGTAATGGCTGCAACCACGTCAACACTATGGTTTTCCCTAAGTTCACTGCGTATGCAAGTGTGGACCTCCCCAAAGTGCACAAAGCTACAAATTCACAAGTTCCTGCCAGGTGAGATTGAGGAGCAGTTTAAAACCGCGGCCATCATGTGAACATTTCCAACTTGACAAAAACACTGTCAGTTACCGGCAAACAAAAGCCACATTTGCACTGCGCTCGAGCTCCCAGACAAGTGAATGGGAGATGCTTAAACTACACCCAAAACACCTCCAGACTGCAGGGTGTATGGGGGCTTGAAGGTTAATGTAATACAGATGCGGGGCGAAAGGCACAGGTTTCCTGGGTACCTTGATTAACCCCTAGCCATGCATGCTGAAGCACAGCTAGTGAATGAGTCCTAACGACATCAGCGGTTTAGACTTTGTGTTTCTGTGCAGGCACTGCAATGTGCATAGTTGCATTATAATCTTACTGCTTAATGTGTGTATTTCATTGCACCCCGCCGCTATCGCCCTGTACTACACAGAGTCCCATGATGACCTTTCTCGAGACCCACATAGTCGATGCTCAGTGGTGACGGCTCCGGGTTACCTTTAATTCCCTTGTACTGTACAAGGGGACAAAGACCAAAGTAAAGACACAAAGACCACCATAAACCTTTAGATCATTCCATTACAATTTCATTAGATCTACCAACAACTATTGTAGTGCCAGGTCCCCCTTATAGAGGAAGGAATGCGGAATTGGAATTGATTGGAGAGGATATATATCATTGCTATGTCGTGCTGGGTCCCTGATAGAATACATAGTAATTGGAAGTAATATCCATGCATAGGTAGCTGCGGGTCCTCCCTGAAGAATATATAGTGATTGGAGGTGTATATCAATGTATGTAGGGCGGGGTCCTCCTGATAGAATACACAGTGATTGAAGTATATATCCATGTATGTAGTCCCGGGGTCCTGCCGATAGGAATACATACGTGATGGAAGATTTGGAAAGGTCCTCATATTACTTGGTTTTGGATTGTACAGAAAACTGTATGTATGATTGTAAGATGATGGGAGTGGCTGTAGGCTAGGCTACACCATGTAATATTTATGTGGCGGCATGCAGGTGCCAGCCTGATGTTTTAACCAATTTAGGGTAAATTAGCACCACTTCATTTAAAGCACCAATAATTGTGACCTTTTGAATTATATTGGCACAAAACGTTATATCTTTTTATTGCTTTCCAGTGGATGCATGCCTGCCTCATTTCCCAGGGTGGTCCAGCAGTTATGATTGATGCAGGGTCTTGCGTGCAATTGGCATGATGCAGGCTCCTCTCTGGAAGTGAGATCTGACCCAGGATTGGTACCAAATTACCCGCATGGGAACATGATGGTGATTAAAAATCAAGTGCCCCACTTCATAAAATTGGCCACTGGGGTACTTGGTACCACCTTATGCCAGCGAGAAACATGAGGACTGAGGGGGAGTGGTTCCCAATGTCATAGATCTGCCACTGGGGGCCACATTACACCAGCCATGGGAGGAAACTTGATCGTGCAGGTGATGAGTGGTACCCCCACTTCATGATCTGACCCTGGGGGGGTGCCACCATTACACAGCCCGCTGGAAGGGGAGGAAAGGTGAATACAGTGAAGAGAAGAGTGGTGCCCCCATTTCATAGATCTGACCTCCTGTGTGCCACCATTACATCAGCCTGGGGCGAGGCTGAGGGTAGAAGGCCACGCCGCCGGGTTGGACCGGGTTGAGTGCGCGAGCGCGGGCTGGGACTTGGGGGTGAGGGGGGGGACCGGTCCGGGAGTGGGGGGGCCGTGTACGCACGGTTCGGCCGTGCTCATGACTGGCGGTGGTTCGCGGGGAGTGTCGTGAGGGGGGGCGCGGGGAGCGGAGTTGGTCGGGGGGGGGGGGGGGGAGTTGGTGGGGGGGCGGGGGGGTGGGGGGGGGGGCGGGGGGGGGAACCTGAACATGAATGCAGTGAAGAGTGGTACCCACCTCAATGATATGACCCTGGGTGCAACATTACACCAGGCTGGAAACACGTGAATGCAGTTGGAGAGTGGTGGCCCAACTTCATAGATCTGGGGACCCCTGGGGTTGCCACATTACACAGCCGGCGGAAAACTGAATGCAGTGATGAAGTTGGTACCCCACTTAATAGATCTGACCCCGGGGAGTGCCACATTACACCAGCCCGGAAATGTGAATACAGTGAAGAGGGGTGCCCACTTCATAGATCTGCCCTGGGGTGCCCACATTACTCAGCCTGGGAAAATGGAATGCAGTGAAGAGTGGTTACCCCAACCTCAAGATCTGACCCCCTGGGGGTGCCACATTATTACCAGCCTGGGAAACATGGGAGGATGCAGTGGAGTAGTGGTTCCCAACTTTCATAGATCTGACCCCTGGGTGTGCAATTACACAGCCTGGGAAAAAGTGAATACAGTGAAGAGTGGTGCCCTATTAATAGATTGACCCCTGGGTGCCACATTACACCATGGCTGGGAAAAGTGAAGTGCAGGAAGATGGTGGTTGGCCACACTTCATAGATCTGACCAATGGGGTGGTGCCCACATTACACCCAGCCGGGGAAACGTGGACGCAGTTATGAGTTGTTACCCACTTCATAGATCTGACCCCCTGGGGGTGCCTCATTGACACCAGTCCGGGGGAAACGTGAATACAGTGAAGAGTGGTGCCCATACTTCATAGATCTGACCCCTGCGGTGCCCTCATTACACAAAGCGGGCGCTGGAGAAACGTGATACAGTGTGAAGATGGTGCCCCTCACTTCATAGATTGCCCCTGGGGTGCCACATTCACCAGGTCTGGGAAACGGTGAATGGTGAAGAGTGGATCCCCCACTTCATAGATCTGACCCGGGGGTGCCTCATTACACAGCCTGGGAAACGTGAATACGGAAGGAGTGGCTGCCCCACGTCATAAGATCGAGCCCCGGGGGTGCCACATTACACAGGCTGGGATAAGCGTGAATGCAGGAGAGTGGTGGTGGCCCACTAATAGCATCTGACCATGGGGTGCCACATTACACCAGCCGGTGGAAACGTGGACCTGTCCTAGGTTGATGAGTGGGACCCCACTTCATAGATCTGACCCCTGGGGGTGCCTCATTACACCAGCCTGGGACACGTGAATTACAGTGAAGGTGGTGCCCTACTTCATAGATCATGACCCCTGGGGGGGGGGTGGCCAGCCGGGAAGTGAATACAGTGGAAGAGTGGTGCCCCTACCTTATAGATCTGACCCGCCTGGGGTGCCACATTACACCAGGCTGGGAAACGTGCATTCAGTGAAGAGTGGTGGCCCACTTCATAGATCTGACCCCTGGTCGTGCCACATTACACCAGCCGGGGAAACGTGACTGCAGTGGTGAGAGTGGGACCCCAACTTCATAGGAGTCTGCCCCTGGGGGCCACATTACACCAGCCGGAAAATGTGATCAGTGAGAGGTGTTGCCCACTTTCATAGACTGACACCCCTGGGTGCCCACATTACATCAGCCTGGGAAACATAATGCAGTGAGAGTGGTACCCCGATCCTAAATGATTTGACCCTTGGTGTGCCCCATTTATACCAGCTGGAAACATGAGGATGCAGTGGAGAGTGGTTCCCAACTTCATAGATCTGACCCCTGGGTGTGCCTCATTACACCAGGCCTGGGAGAAAACGTGAATACAGTGAAAGAGTGCGTGCCCTACTTCCATAGATCTGACCCCTGGGGTTGCAACATTACACAGCCGGGGGAAACAGTGACTGCAGTGAGGTGGTACCCAACTTCATAGATCTGACCCATGGAGGGGTGCACATTACACCAGCCGGGGAAACGTGAGCAGTGATGAGTAGTACCCACTTCATAGATCTGACCCCGGGGTGTGCCTCATTACAACCAGGCCTTGGAAAACGTTGTGAATGACAGTGAAGGTGGTGCCCTACTTCTAGATCTGACCCCTGGTGGGGCCAGCCGGGGAACCGTGAATACAGTGAAGAGTGGGTGCCCACTTCATAGATCTGATACCCTGGGGGTTCTGCACATTTACAACGGAGGGGAAGGAATACGTTGAATGCAGAGTGAAGGTGTGTGGCCCACTTCATAGATCTGACCGCCTGGGGTGACCACAGTACACCAGCCGGGAAGACGTGACTGCCAGTGATGAGTGGTACCCCACTTCTAGATTGACCCCTGGGGGGTGCAGCATTACACCAGCCTGGGAAACGTGAATAAGTGAAGAGTGGTGCCTCTAACCTAACTTCATGTAGATCTGACCCCTGGTGGTGCCCCAAATTACACCAGGGCTGGGAAACGTGAAGGCAGTGAAGAGTGGTGGCCCACTTCATGATCTGGACCCCTGGGTGCGCCACATACACCAGCCGGGGAAACGTTGACTGCAGTGATGAGGGTACCCCATTTCCTAGATCTGATCCCTTGGGGTGCCACATTTATACCAGCCTGGGAAACATGAGAGAGTGCAGTGAGAGTGGTTCCCAACTTCCATAGAAGATGACCCCTGGGGGTGCCTAATTACACCAGGCCTGGGAAACGTGAATACAAGTGATAGGTGGTGCCCTACTTCATAGATCTGACCCCTGGGGTTGCCACACTTACACCAAGCCGGGGAAACGTGATGACTGCAGGGATGAGTGGTTACCCCCACTTCATACGATCGGACACTATGGGGGCTTGCAAATTACCAGCACGGGGGGAACGTGACTGCAGTGATGAGTGGATACCCATCTTCATAGATCTGACCTGGGGGTGCCTCTTACACCAGCCTGGCGAAAACTTGTGAATACAGTGAAGAGTGGTCCCTACTTCATAAGATCTGACCCTGGGGTGCCAGCCGGGGGAAACGGGGATACAGTGAAGAGTGGTGCCCTACTTCATAGATCTGACCCCTGGGGGTGCCCATTACAACCAGGCTGGGAAACGTGAATGCAAAAGTGATGAATAGTGGGGCCCACTCAGAATACTGACCCCTGGGGTGCCACATTACACACCAGATCCGGGGGAAGGGGGAAAAGTGACCGGCAGTGATGAGTGGTACCCCACTTCATAGATCTGACACCTGGGGGTGGTGCCTCATTACACCGCCTGGGAAAACGTGAATACGTGAATGAGTGGGTGCCCTACTTCATAGAATCTGACCCCATGGGGTTGCCACAGTACACCAGGCTTGGGAACGTGAAGACAGTGAAGAGTGGTTTGCCTCACTTCATAGATCTGGCCCCTGGGGGTGCCACATGGCACATCAGCCTGGGAAACGTGAATACAGTGAAGAGTGGTGGCCCACTTCATAGATATGACCCCTGGGGGTGCCACATTACACAAGCCGGGGAAAACGTGACTCGCAGTGATGAGTGGTACCCACTTCTAGATCTGGACCCCTAGGGGGTGCCACATTACACCAGCCTGGGAAATGTGAATACAGTGAATGAGTGGTGCCTCACTTCATAGATCTGGACAAGGGTGGGGGCGGTGCCCATTACATCCACTCTGGGAAAAATGATGCAGTGAAGAGTGGTACCCACTCAATGATTATGACCTTGGGGTGCCACATTATACCAGCCTGGGAAAAACATGAGGACCTGCAGTGGCGGTGGTTCCAACTAATAGATCTGAACCCTGGGTGTGCCACATTACACCAGCCTGAGGAACGTGAATCAGTGAAGAGTGGTGTGCCCTATTCATAGATCTGACCCCGGGGGTTTGCACATTAAACCAGGCTGGGAAACGTGGATAAGCAGGAAGAGGGTGGCTCCACTTCATAGATCTGACCCCTGGGGTGCCACATTACACAAGCCGGGGGAAACGTGAATGCAGTGAGGAGTGGTGCGCCCCAGTTCATTAAAACTGACCACTGGGGGTTGCCACATACAACAGTTCTGGGAAAGGTTGAATGCCATGTGAGAGTGGTGGCCTACCTCATGAGATCTGACCCCTGGGGTGCCACATTAACAAGCCTTGGGAAGGAAATGTGATACAGTTGAAGATGGTGGCCCACTTCATAGATCTGACCCTGGGCCGTGGTTGCCACATGACACGGACGGGAAACGTGAAAGCAGTAATTGAGTGGTCCCCAAGCTGGATATCTGAGCATTCCTCTACTCGCTATATTTGACTGGGCTTGTAACTATAAGATGCTGATTTAGCACAGGACTAAGCTAGGCCATACATGGTTCAATTGACATCAAATCGATCTTCAATTCGGATCGAAGTTTTCCAATCATTAAATCGTTTATGTCGATTGTAAGTGAATCGAAGTACACACCACATTGAGACTGCAAATCAAAGCCGACTTCGATTGAACGCTTAATTGTTTTTAAAGTAGTAGAGTAATCAAATAGCATCTATGTCACAGATGTGATCAAAAGGGACCAGTGATGTTAACAGACGTGATCAAAAAGGGTCCAATGGATGGTCACAGAGGGATCAAAAACCCATTAGGTCATATCTTTGCATTTAATTCCAGTACATTTTATAATCGTGGCAATAAAGGACATTTGCATGCTGTGTGTCAGTGAACAGAACAAACAAGCCCAGTTACAATGCAGGCTGCATGGTTTAATAGGACGTATTGCATTTCCCTCCTACAGAAGTAAAGTATGCTAATATTGTGTCTCATTTTTGTGGCTGTTGTTTGACCTGTCCAATTGAGATTTGACTTCAATGTGGGGGACCAATCAATCAAAATTTTCCAACTGGTCGATGCAAATTTCGATCGAGCAAAATGACAATTAAATAGAATGTTCAACGCTCGTACCATGGGACTGCTTCAATTTTCAATTCAATCGCCTGA
>CM070041.1:35538975-35552262 GCA_036250615.1 Ptychadena robeensis | reverse complement strand
CACTTGGGCAGCTCAGCCTCTGTTGTTGGTGGACCTTGTCCCGGCCCTGATGGCCAGCTTAAGGCTGTTCCCACTTAGGGCTTGTTTCCATTGATGTGATCCCGCATGTTTGCAGCCGCGCGGCCGCCGCCGCAAACAACCGCATCCATTGGAAATTTCAATATAGTTTCCACTGGTGCGGTTGTGCGCGTTCGGGTGCGGTTTAGGGCGCGTTCTGAACACTAGCTGAAGCGTTTTGAAACGCATCCGCGCCCCAACCGCATCCGCATAAAAATAATTGCGTCGCGAAAACGAGCGACATTTATGGCATGCGTTCAGCCGTGCCTAAAGCGATTAATCGCATGTGCTTGCAATTTTCAATCGCCGATGGAATCACCCGCCAATTGCCTACACTAGTTTCGATGGGCATGTCCCCACTGATAGGATCGCACGCGGTTGCAATGGGGGCCACGATCAAATCGTAACCGTGTTCTGACCTCCAGTGGTCCGCGGCCACGGTTTGCGATCGGTCGTGGAGGCGGTAAAAAATCATGTCAATTTATTCTCTATGGAGGAGATTTTATTTATAATGGTGGCGTTTTCGCCGGTGAAAATTGCCTGGTCTATTGCCTGCCGATCGCATGCCAGCGATTCCGCAAACGATTGTAAATCGCCAGTGCAGGCGATTAATCGCCTAATTGGGAACATGCTTTTATAGCAAGGGTCTAAGATACGAAAGGGCTTTACAATATTGCAGCCACCTAGTGGTCAGGATGGCAGCATCTCGTCCAGCGCTGCTACTATAGCACTGGATGAGATGCTGCCGTCCAGCACACATCGAGGCTCCGGGAGCGCATACTTACAGTTCTGCGCTGTCCCGGTGTCCCCGATGTCACAGGCAGGCTGGCAGCTCCTCCATCTCTTCCCCCCCCCCCTCCGTGTGACGCGATGACGTCACCATGATTTCATCACACCAGGTTAGAGAGGGTTAACTGCAAATGGGCACATGTGGGGCACCAGAGACTTTATTTGGGCGAGATTTATACATACATACATAGCAGCATAGCTTTGTGCCCTGATTTTTCTCATTCATTTTATAAAAAAAAATTATTTTACATAATTGTTTGTTTCAAACATTATTATATTCAGGATGTCTATTAGACCCTTGTACGGACAGATTTTGGGAAGTTACAGGCCTACAACATAAAGAACAATGTACCATTGAAGTCTATGGTGCGCTTTTGGTACAGAAATCTGGACCTCAGCAGTGCGCTAGGGAGGTTAAACATATATTGCCATAACATACTTATTTAAACACATCATAACATACTGCTATAGGGCTATACAAATTTATCTTTCTAATAAACTTTCTAATAGTTCAAATACATATTTAAGCATCTGCCATCCTAATATGTCAGACTCATTGTGAATCTGCCTATGGATCAAAGTTTTACATATCCATGTAATAAATAAGTGAAACATGAGTAATCAGGAGGTACAACTATGGCAGGTTACAATGCTATTAGTATCCCATTGCAGGATTTTTGTTGCTTACTGTTCTAAATACACAACAGGTTGTAAGAGAAATCTCTCCAAAAAGAAGTGTAGACCCGGAATGTCTATGTCTGTCCTGCAATACAGGTGAATGGCTTGGGCAGCCCCCATACCTCTGAAGTTATCACTGATGCATCCAGGAAGTACAGACAACACAGGACGTTGCTGCCGGCTTGCCTGTGATATGTAAGCATTCCCAAGTGTGACTCAGTAGTTACTCCTGATGGTACTTAAAATCTACTCCAAGTGACACTCGTACCAATATCCCACTTAAGGGCCGATTTTGCATGCGATTCCCGAACGATTCATTGCTGTTTTGGGGCGATCGATTGTTCAGGAATCAAACACTCCCCACCTTTAATGATCGATCCCACTTCAACAAAATATTGATTGAACAGGGAACCAACATGTCCGTATTTCCCTGTTTGATCAATTACTTTGGACGGGGACCCGTAGTTACTGTTTGTCAAATTTAGGGTCTCTTTCCCACTATACATATTGCACTTTCAGCAGCACACAAGTTATGCAATGCATATGGTATACTGGTTTCCACAGGAAACCGTTGTGCTGTCCATTTTCTAAAATTTACAGCAGAATGCTCTTGTGTTAAAGTACCAATACTTTAAATAGAAATGTGAGTGAAGCCAGAAATGCATACTGAAAAATGCAGCACATCTCAAACTTCACCTCATGCTTTTTGCAGTCTGATTTAATAGCATGAAAAATGTAAAGGTATGAACGCTTCTTATGCAGTTCGATATCTGCATTCGATCCACTTAAAGCGATTGATTTTTAGTTGATCGTTCTGAAATCGCTTCCCACACAACTGGTATCATCTACCTTAAAGCGAACCTACCACCAGAAAATTAGGATTTCATGAATGGAACTAGTGCTAATAATAGGGAGTAATACATAAAAAAACAAAAAAAAACGCCCTCCCTCACTTCCTGGACCTGCTTACGTATAGCCGCAGCGAGGAGTCACAAAAGCAAAATGTTCTGGCATCTCGGCTCTTCATTGAAAGTACATTGTATAAAATTCCCATAGAAAACCAATGAACGCCCCCCAGTGGCCACCCGCGATGTTGCACGCGGAATTAACCCTCGGAAGCCTGGCGAATAAATATGGAATCGTTATACAATTCCACAGAACAGCAGGTAAGTATGTAATTTTAGGATCACGAAGCCCTAAGCCACCATCATACCAGCTCAGAGGTAAGTCAAACTTTAATTTTACATATGTCAGTGTACATCCGCTTTAAGTGCTCAAACATAAAATCGATCGAAAAGTGATCAAACATGTTGGTAAATTTTAGTAGATCTTACAAGTTTCTGACTGATCTGAGTTTTTCTAGGTATTTCGATTTATATGAGATCGGACTATGGAGCATGTGCACCATAGTATGATAAGGGAATTGATTAAATCGATCACACTGTGTGGCAGTGCGATTGATCAATGTTAGACTAGTGATCCATGTTTAAATCGCATCTAAGATTGATCGTGCACAAGTATGGCTACCTCCTTAGCGTTGCGCCCGATGCCAGGACCAGTTGGAACGTGAATCAAACTTTGCCCGTGCCGGGATCGTGCGCAACCACTGTCTCTCTGTGAGCCTGCAGCATTTCTACAGAGATGCAGACTCACAGAGCCTTTCCAGCCATGTTTCTTCTGCGCGGGGGGGCGATGCCATAGACCTCCATGTTAATAGAGGGGGTGTCGCTTTTCTCCCCACACCCATGGGGGGGGGAGCACGGGCAGCGGCTTTTCGTACCATAAAAATGGCACAAAAAGCCAGTAACCCCCAGGACTTGATATAAAGTTGTAAGAAATATGCCTATTATGGAAAATAATAATCACACCTAATTAGGATATGAATATCATATATATTTTTATTATATTCAATAATAACATTCCTTATGTAGGTTCGGAAGGCGGCCGCCAGAAAAAGTTACACAGAATAATTGAGTAAAAAAACATATATTGTGTACAATATTATAGAATGCTGCAACAATGTATACATAAACATAAAATAATACATGAAAATAATACCATTGGGCACACTATGAATCATACATTATCATGTATACCTGACTTGGTGGACTGGCTGGGCTTCCGTTCTGTGTGGACGCCTATGCTGTGTCCTCCTTTCCTCTGCTGATCCTGCCTGCTGATCTTCTCCTTGGCCTTCCCCCCAAGCTGTCCTCCCTGCTCTGTGGGTCTTCCCTCTTATACCCCAAATCCCTTTGAAGTTCATATCTAGAATCTAGATTCTACTAGCATAAATATGTGAACTCCTAAATTGGATCTTCCCAGGATGTGCAAAAGAGTTTTCCTGTCTTACTGGATAACAATGAGTTGTGATCTCCATGCATACTTAGAGGGGATCTATTGTTCAAAGTACAGCTAATAGATTCGAGTTCCTCCACCCAGTGTACTTTCAGGTATATGCTAAATACATTCCACAAAAGACACAACAGCTGGTCAACACGGACGAGTTTGACAACCCCACAAACAAAGACATTGAATTCATTCTATATTAAACAAATACAATTCTAACTAATACCATTCTAATAACCAACAAAATACAATTATAATATTCTCCACATATAACTATCATATTCAACAAAGTTCTATGACAGATAAAATGGAAGCCAAAGTAACACTTACCTCATCATGTAGCTTATTAGTTGTCATCTTTGTTTCACAGAAAGCTTTGTGTCCTTTTTGCATATTTCCAGATTGATTTTAGACATATGGAGAAATGTTTAAAAAAGTTTTCTCTGTGAAATACTCTGTGTGGTCTGTAACCCAACAAGGCCACCTAAACATTAATGTTTCCCTAACATTAGTTTAGGAATAATACATCTTATCTAGTCATGCCATTTGCAGCTGGGCACAAAAATGATAAAATATAAAAATGTTTTTAAAGACTAAAAGCTGTTGTAAACCAAACTGTAGCTGTTTTGAGTGTTTTCTATACCAACAATAAATTACACAGTAGTGTTTACTGCTTCTGAAGTGTCTATTTCTTCTAAGAAAAATGAAGCTGCATGTTTACATGGAATTCTATGAAAATGACACCACGGTTTCCAGGAGCTGCTGCTTTCCCTAGTTTCGCTTTACCCTAACTGAATATCTTCTGTCAGAAGTCACATGGAGCTGGAATTTACTCATTCGTACACACCCTCTGCCTTATGATTGGTTGGTAAGAAGTGTAGTGTAAAGAGAGGAACATATTATACTGTACTGCTAATATACTGATACTATCATGCCTGTTAAGTCATTATGTGGAGAAGAATAAAGGCCCCCATACACGTCTAGATTTTCCTTTCAATCAACTTAAAAAGATTTTAAAAATTTGGATCAGGGAAATCTGTGATTGGTTGCAATGTATGCCAACTGTAGTAACAGATAATGAAACAAGAGAAACTTCATCCTCAAGGATAGGTGAAGCCAACATCCCAAAATTATATAGAAAAGAGAAATTCTGATTAAGGGAGAGCAGTTTCCCCTATGTGACACAGGGGCAGGGGGACTTTAGCGGCTTCAAGTTCATATAAACAGGTGAATTTAATCAACGAAGAGAAAACATGAATTTAATAAAGCAAAAAGCACCATATGACATGGATCCCAAAAATATCACCATAAAGCATTAGGTACATAAAAAAGATACAGTTTATCGACAATAGCCAAAACGGTGCTCATAAACTCGATATAATGGTCTCCTTAAAGACCAGAACTTTGAAGAATGAGGGCCATCCTCCATAAGGAACGCCACCCTGACGTACGTTTCGTCATTCGACGACTTCCTCAGGATGTATACGCTGGCTAGATAGATTTTGATCTGAATAGACACAAACAATGTGTATATATATATATATGAAAAGGATGTATCAAAAGATAAATGATCTCAGTATGGACAACTAAATTTAATAGATAAATAGATTTTACTCACTTCTGTATCAAGTAGGTAAAAACAATACGGCGAGGCGCATGGAGTAGACCAAATCCTCCCAAAGAACGGAGGGCCCAAGCGGGCACAAGACCAGCCAAGTCTTAAAGCAACGGCCATCAAGGAGATGTATAGTCATATTGGTAGGGTATATAAGCTCAAGCAGATAAGGTGAAGGACGTGAAAGAACAGGGCCGTGTAAATGTCCCAAGAATCCTTGAGACCAGATATCATAAAGTGCCTACAGTGCTGGATATATAAAGTAATAATGCATGTACATCTGTTTATATGAACTTGATTAAAGCTGCTAAAGTCCCCCTGCCCCTGTGTCACATAGGGGAAACTGCTCTCCCTTAATCGGGATTTCTCTTTTCTCTGTAGTAACAGATATTTGATTAAATTTTTTTTGGATCGACTAAAAGCGTAATTGAATTAAGGTTCAATTTCATTACAACTGATAAAAATTTTCCAACATGTCCTATCATCGATCGAAAGCGCTCCCAGTTTTGTAGTGTATATGTAAAGCCCCCCATACATGGGTCGATACCGTGGGATAGACCTGACGTCACCACGCTGCGCTCATTCTCAGATTAATTAAACGTTTGTACACCCGGTGTTGTGAGATATTTTCCTACCCATAATATATAGGAAAATATCATGGGGGTAGGAAAATATCTCAGAACACCGGCTGGGATCTGCTGACAGGCAGAGCTAAGAGAGGGACACAGAATGGCTGCAAGGAGGGGGGCTCCCCCCTGCAGCCCATGTTTGCTTCTGTCCCCATGTCCGTTCCCGTTTTTTTTTTTCCGTGCAGGGACGAAGAAAGGTTTTTTTGTTTACTTCATCGTTCAGCGAAACAAATAGAAAATTAATCCGTGTATGGGAAATTGCCTGTAACATGGTTTTAAAAAAGCATGTGAACACACAGTAAGGTAATGGTCAAAAAGAACCCAGAATGGGATTGTGCCATAAATGTCATACTGTTTTGAAGGGTAAACAATACAGTGGATATAAAAAGTCTACACACCCCTGGTAAAATGTCAGGTTCCTGCGCTGTACAAAAATGAGACAAAGATAAATCATTTTACAACTTTTTCCAACTTCAATGTGACTTATAACTGCACTGTGGCATGGGTGGTTACGCATTTGGACCATAAGGCACAAGCACTTCACCCCGCCCGATTATGTGGGTGAATAAGTGCGTCCTCTAGTCATTTTGAATTGATAGTGGTACCTGGAAAATCCCTGGGAGGGATTCTTCTGATGCCTGTTAAGCCCCCCATAGACGGGCAGACTCCCGGCCATAGTTGTAGCAGACCAACCTGCGTGCTCGCTCCCGCCGAGCACATCAAGGTTGGTCTTCCGCAACTATGTGGGAGCCCACCTTGAGTTATGTTGAAAAAAAGCCGGCAGGTCGGATCGCACACGGATCCCCCTCCTCCTCCTCCTCCCCCTCCCAGTTAATTGGCTAGTCTGACGGGAGTCCCGTGTGTCAGTGGAACACACAGGATTCCTGTCCGACATTTAGCAGACTGTAATCAGTCTGCTAAAGGTCTGCCATAGATCGAGGTGTCTATGGCAGGCTTAAGGTTTTTTATTTAAATGTAAATAAACTGTTATAATCCAAGTGAGGTCTCTACATGGCTGTGTACTTTAATCAATGATGCCAGGGATGTGAAGGGGTGTGGAGTGTGGGCGGGAAGTCGAAACATTACATTACTGCTTTGATAAACTTTTGCAATGGCACCAGTTGTAAGACTGCAAAATACTGCTAGAAGTATGTCAGAGGTAATGGGAATAAACAGGTGAAAAGGAAGGTTTTGAGTGAGGAAAACAAAGGCGCAATCCTTGCTTTACTAGCACTGATACAGTGAGTGTCAGGTTACTTTTATCCTTAGAATTTTTATGACAGCAGTAATCAAAGTCAAGCAACAAGCACTGGGGACAACATAGCTACAACCTGGCAGAAGGTGAAAACTGGTCAGCACTGAGAATGGAAACTTTTGTCTGATATGTAGGCTGACATCAAGTAGTCTTCAAAAACAATGGCAAACTGAAACTGAGGTAAATTGTATGGCATAGACTAAGATAGGCTCCTACAGGCCGAATTCATGGAAATCCAGAAATAGCCCTTCATCAGTGAGAAGCAAAGAAGAGGCAGGCTGAGGTACGCTGAACACTACAGAGAAACTAGTGTCATTTGTAAATAGCATCATAACTGAATTAGTTTCAAGTGATATTTTCTGTTGTCACCAATACTAAAGCAGTAATATTTTCATACTTTAAAGCCATCAGATGTTGGAGTTCACTTTGACCACTAGATGGTGCTGCAATTACACAAAGCAGTTGTAAGTTTTCCATTAATACCAGTTACAGTAAACCAAAACTACTTCAGTCTTGCCTACTGTATTGCACTGTTATACAGGACTCTTTCCTGTACTGATATTACCTTACCTTTTCCTCCAGAGTATTGACACATCGAAAGTCGTATTGAAAGTGGATCTATCACCATTTTTCTCAAAAAATCCAAAAATAAAACCTACCTTGATAGGGAAAAACATGTAAATCCAAGGTGCCCAACCTGCGGCCCCCAAAACCGGAGGACAAGTAAGTTCCTATGCTCTATGCAACTGTTAATGCAAAGAGCATAGGAACTCACTTGTCCTCCGATCCCCCGCTGACAGATTCCCGGCCGGGATCTTTTAAGAGTCGGAAGTGGAGGAGAGGCGATAAACTTTAGTTATAAGTGTGCGTTATAGCCAATCCAGGACGGTGCCTGAGCAAGTCCCTCGCCTCTCCTCCTCTTCTCCTCTGGTGTTGGTGGGGGATTGGCAGACAGGTGAGTGCCTATGCTCCCACTACTCCACCAATGAACATGGAGTGGTTGTATAATAGATATTGCGGCACATAGCATAAATCAAAGGTTATGTGGCCCATAGATATCATCATAGGCTTTGATGATATCTATGTGGCACATAACCTTTGACGATATATATGACATAAAATGTGCATTACCATACTACAGTGCTCCCTAATTATTATTATAATTTATTTATATAGCGCCAATATATTACACAGCGCTGTACAATACATTAGAGTGAAGATACAACACAATATAGTACACACAGGAACAGGTTATGACACAGGAGGAGTGGAGGACCCTGCCCAGTCGGGCTTACAATCTAAAAGGTTGGAGATCAGAGTATACAATAGGTTGGGGGGGACTGGCATGGTTGTGATGTTAGTAATGAGAAGATGGGTAGGCGAGGCTGAAGAGGTGGGGATCAGGGAGAGAGTTCCAGAGAGTAGGAGCGGCCCTAGAAAAGCCCTGAAGCTGGGAATGTGATGATTTTATGAGTGGGGGATGTCATTAGTAGGTCACTGGAGGAGCGGAGCGTGCGGTTAGGGATATAATTGTGTACTAGGTTAGAGATGTAAGCAGGACAGGAGGTGTGGAGTGATTTAAAAGCAAGGCACAGAACTTTGAGTTTAATTCTCTGGACAACTGGAAGCCAGTGTAGAGATTTGCAGAGAGGAGCAGCAAATGAGGAACGGTTAGAGGAGTAGATGAGTCTGGCAGCAGCATTCATGATGGAATGAAGAGGTGACAGTCTAGTAAGAGGGAGACCAGAGAGGATGATGTTACAGTAGTCCAGACGAGAGATGATGAGAGTGTGTACCAGGACTTTGGTGGTCTCTGGGGAGAGGAAGGGGCGGATTTTGGAGATGTTGCGGAGATGGAAGTGGCAGGATATAGCAATGTTCTGTATGTGGAGAGTAAAGGAGAGCGCAGAGTCGAAGGTGACACCAAGGCAGCGAGCTTGTGGAATGGGGGAGATGACCTTGTTATTTACTGTGAGTGAGATGTTAGGATGAGGCTTGGAAGGTGATAAAGGAAGGATGATGAGTTCTGTTTTTGCTCAGGTTGAGTTTAACCTAATGCTTGAAGTATAATTTAACCTCCCTAGCGCACTGCTGAGGTCCAGATTTTACCACAAGTGCAATCACAACATAGGGCTTCAGTGGATAATTATTTCTTTATGTCGTATGCTGTAACTCCCAAATATGTCCGTAAATTTGCTAATGGACATCCTGAATATAATATGCTTGAAACCACAAGTATGTAAAAAAAAAAAGTTTCAGTAAGAAATAAGTGAGCCAAAAACCACGAAATTAGGAGCCAAGCTATGCTGCTATGTACTAATATCGCCAAATACAAAGTCAATCTGGGCCCCTGTGTGCCCCATTTGGCACATTACCCTCTCTACCTGGTGGTTTAAAAGGGTTACTGGGCAAAGAAAGGGGAGAAGGACACGTAGCAGAACCGATGAGGATGTCGCCATCATAAAAAAAAAAAAAATTCAGCAGGACACAAGGTGAGTATGCTTCTCCCACACGTGATTTTGGATACTGGATGCAGCACCTCGTCTAGTCGATAGTACCAGTTGGAGCGCTGGACGAGGTGCTGCCATCCATAACGCTAGGGCAGTTAAAACAAGTTTTGTTATTTAACCTTCCTAGCGCACTGCCCGTATCGCGATACGGACAATCGAGGTAGTGTACACAGTACACTGCCTGTCATTTCCGGTTTCTCTCCGGAGCTCTTCACACAGCTGGTGTCATTACTGACACCAGCTGCGTGAGAGGGAAACTCGGCGCTCCTCCATTAACTTGGAGGTCTATGGCGTGACGGTGACGCGATCGGGGCGGTGCCGGAAACCCGGAAATGCTGCAGCGATGAAGACAATCGCTGCAGCTTTCCAGGGAGGCATCAGGTCTCCCCGCTGCCGGCTTCCCCTGCGGTTGAGACGAACCTGATCGGCGAACGAACAGGGTACGTCTCAACCGCTAGGGAGGTTAAAAATTAAAAATAATGTATTCTAGCTATGCCTGCTGCACTTGTCCTTATCAATTCAGTTGGCCACTAAATGATCTAAATCTTGTGATGCTCTGTCCCTCCACTGACACCACTTCATACTCAGAGGGTAAAGGTGGGTTTACACATGTAGATGTTTTATTCAATCAACTGCCAATTTCGATTTTCTGTTTGATGTCATTGTAAAAAACCTTGTTCGTTCATTTATCGAATGTAATGTTTTTGTTCGTCCATCCCAATATCAAATGAAAATACATTTAAAATTACGACAGATAAAAATTTACCAACATGTTTGATGACCATTTGAACTATTTTTTGTTCAAGGTCGAACTAAATGTATCCATCTAACAAATGGGCCATTCTAGATTTTTGTTCAATCAACCAAAAAATTGTTCATTCTTTGTTGATTGAATAAAAAAATCTGCATGTGTAAACCCACCTTAAGAGGACTTGGGAAAGAAGATGTCACAATGATTTCTAACTTCCAAAATCACCCTTAACCAGGCAGCCCAACGCGGTGTCACTGAAGGGGAAGAGCATCGCTGAATTTTGATGGTTGCCATACTTATGACATGCCTGGAGCGAAGAACAAGGAAAGGTAAGTATGTGGGTTATAAAGCACTTCTAAAGTGTTTTTACAGTATTCCAAGGGGTTAATAACTTTAGAAACCAGTATGGTATATTTGTTTTAATGCCAAAAAGATCAGTGTATACATACATGCTGATATGACAGCTTTCTGTATTGTGAGCGTGATAAACAAAACAAAAAAGAATGCAGCAGATGTGAAGAAGACATAAAAGAGAGAGGAGGGGCTCAGAGAGACATTCAGGAATATCTCCTTACAGGTAAGAATTTGTTAACTTTTTTTCAGATCCCAATAAATGGGGGTTTGCCAGTAAGGGACACAAGATACACCTGAGTTTAGGTGCACTTTAATATGGTGGAACAGTGTGCTCAGATCAAGACTACAGAACAGTAAGTATTTTGGAGGCTTTTTTTATTTATTTTCTTTCAATGTAACAGAAACTCTTTAATCTATGAGTGCTATTACAGTTTCCTGTTTTCATGGAACTATGTACAGCCCAGGTGCCCAACCTGCGGCCCCCCTCAGTCCTCCACTTTCTGCACCTGAAACCTAACTGTTAATGCATAGGAACTCACTTGTCCGCCACCAGCTCGTCCGTGAGATGTCCGTGGGAAGAAGAGGCAATAAACTTACGTGATAGGCGTACGTAAAAGCCTATCAACGATCCAGATGGCGCCTGAGCAAGGCATCTCCTCTCTAGTGTTGGCGGGGGATCAGCAGACAGGTGAGTGCCTAGGCTCCCACTAGTCTAGCTCTGTCTGCTGTAATTGTTTTTATAAAAAAATACATATACAAGTCAGTATAGATTGAAAATGTAATGTGCGGCCCTTTAGTGATGCAGAGGGCCGCACTTGTGGCCCTTCATATCAACTCAGTTGGCCACCACTGATGTACAGCATCCTCCCACCTTAATTTATGCTCCAGATTAAAAGGCAGTTTGGCATTAATTCAGGAAGCATAACAGAAAGAAGTCAACCTTGCAGCACTACTTTGCCATTATATCTACCAGAACTTTAGGTTTAATATTCAAGTCTACATCCAGAAACATAAATATGGAGCTGGTCCTACCACTGCAACCATAATGGCTTCTAGTCTGTGAAGTTTATTGATTGGGAATTGTGGTTGGGATTCTGTGGGCCAGTCAAGTTACCCCAAAGCCTCAACATTCATTGACACGGTTCTATTACTTTACATGGTCTACCATTTTGTGGGCGAGCTTCTGTGGTTCCTTAAAGCCCCCCATAGACAGGCAGACTCCATGCAACTTCTGTACAACCAACTTTTCTTCTACCAAAACCATGTAATAGGAGGACCTTTCTACACCTTCCAATCACTATGTATTCTATCAGGGAGGTCACTATACTACATAGTTGTTGGTAAGTCTCATGAAAGTTGTATGGAGGAGTCTGCCTGTCTATGGGGGGCTTAACACCCCCATGACAAGTTCTTCCACAAGTGTTTGTTAGTGTATGGCTAAGAATGTGATTTTACACATCAGTGGCCATGGGTCTCAAAAACCTGAATTCATTAAAAAAAGGAAAACCTTAATGTAATGATGGGTTGATTTCCAATGCTTTGTCCATGTAATGAACTGTCATTGCCATAAATTAGTACAATAGAGTTTTGTGGCTAAAGCCCCCCATAGACAGGCAGACTCCTCCATGCAACTTCTGTACAACCAACTTTTCTTCTACCAAAACCATGTAATAGGAGGACCTTTCTACACCTTACAATCACTATGTATTCTATCAGGGAGGTCACTATACTACATAGTTGTTGGTAAGTCTCATGAAAGTTGTATGGAGGAGTCTGCCTGTCTATGGGGGGCTTTACAGACCCCGAGTATGAGTAAATGTGATCTATCCAGAAGATGCACACTGTGAAATGTGATTTCTACCATTTAGAGAGACTCAATGAGATGCCTAAATTTGACATACGACCTGGAATGTAAACTTAAACTTCAAGCAGAGAGAGCAACTGTGTTTGATTGGCTCAGTTTCAGTCCTCATTTAGTTAGACTTCACTCAAATGTCCTACCTCCTTTTCTGGTTTCAATGGTTACATGAAATGGGCAATTTAATCTAGGAAATAATAACATTTGATATGGTATTACACACGTACAGGTAAAACATAACCATTTTATTCAGTTAGGATGTAATGTTTTAGTAAGTTTTATTGTTTTATTTAAAACACTTCAAGTAAAATATAATTCTAATTAAAATATAATTTTTTAACATAGAGTTAAGAATAAATATGTTTCTCAGGTAATGTAAGAAATAACTTCACTTCTCAAAAATCTATTATTTTCTGTGTTTTATAAGATATCACATGGTATAGAA
>CM070041.1:35488775-35515446 GCA_036250615.1 Ptychadena robeensis | reverse complement strand
TTTTGCGGGGCCGATGGCAGCTGGATTATTGTTTTTCCTTCGGGTGGCAGAGATTTTGTTGCAGGGCCGATGGCAGCTCGATTATTTTTTTCGGGTGGCAGAGGATTTGGTTCAGGGGCGAAAGAAGATGCATTATTTTTTTATGACACATGTCATAAGATTCTTTTTTTTATCGTGATGGGACTACTACGTGGGATAGGACATATAACTGTAAGTACATTGACATTTATTTATGTGATGGGGGGGTTGTATATTTCTTATATGTTTTGTTTGTAGTGGGGACACACCAACACTTCTGCAAAACATATATATCATATGTATATCAGCTACACGTAACAATTAATGTTATCATTACATGTAGCCAAAAGGGAAATCTATATACATGTTTAACTGTTATCAATTGTCGGGTTTGCTTGTAATGTATGTTATATGTTGTGTTGTTGGTTGTGTGGTTTTTCTTGCGTTATATGTTATATGTATTTCAATGTATATTTATGTTTCATGTTTACTAATTGTCTGGCTTCATTAATTGTGGGATTTTATGATGTGGCCAAAGTTTTATTTCAGGCTTTGACAATGGGCTTTGGGCTATTGTTTGGTTTTTCATGTGCTAATTGTGTTGTATGTTATTGGTGATTGTCAGATAGGGGTTAATGTTATGGTACTGATTATATGGTTATTCCTGTTTTTTTGGGAACATTTTTAGGGCACTTTGTATTGTGTGATGCATTTACTGTATGTATGATTTGGACACATTTATTTCATGTTGCAGGGTTTTGCTGGTGTGCTGGTGGTTTTCTTCCATTCTGTAATATCTGTAGGTGGTATTATGTGCGGTTGGTATGGCATTGCTTTGAAGGAAATATTGAATTGGCAGGATTGTGTTTTTATATCTAATAATTGATTAACCTCCCTAGCATTATCTGCTTTTCACACCATCAATTAGACACCGGAGGTGTGTGGGGAGAAAAGTGGCGCCCCTCCATTAACATGAAGGTCTATGTCGCCGCCCCCCACCCCCTTAGGCGTCACTGCTGTAATTGAGTCTGTAGGTGATTTTTAAATGGCAGGTTTTGCTGGTATCTGTGATAATGAATGTAATTATGACAGATACCAAGCCCTTACTGTATTTAGAGTGAGTGTTAGTAGAGTTAGTGAGTGTTTGTGCGCATAGCGGGCACAGGGAATAATGGATTTGGAAGTAAGGGGATTACAGATGACATTTAGGGGGGGGGGGTTAAATATAATTATTGTTTGTGTTTGCAGGGACATGTTTGAACTGTATTGGGTTGCATATACGCAATCTTTAGGGTGAAAGTATATTCATTTTGCAATTTAATCCTTATTTTGGAAGATCGGAGGCATTAACAAGAAGCAACCTTTTTTTTATTTTGCCTTCGATCTGCAGGGGCAAGAATCAGCTAAAAGTCTAGGTACTTTGGTGGCCTGCAGAGATTTACAGAAGACCTTTCAGCGATCCATTGATCCACAATGTGCTCACGCAGGGATCGATGGTCGTTTAAATGTCTGCTGGGAATCACCATGTCTATGGCTGGCTTAATACTTACCTTTCTATAGGCTTGGTCTATGCACACAACTCTACAAGTTTAAAACCTGCATACTTACCTTCTCCTTGTCCTCATTTCAGGCACCGCCTTACTTACAGGGTCCATTACTTTTACAAGCGCGATTATTTTGGTCTCTCTCTGCCATCTTAGAAAAGAGACAACTGGACCCAATAAGTTTGGCAGCCACCAATCGAGATCTAAATCCAGTGTCAGTGTGGCGTTAACCATGCCGTATATGGAGGGCCGCAGTATTTTTTTTCTTTTGACCTCCTCCCTCCACCAGTGCCCATAAAAGAGAGTGAGGAAGTGGATAATAGCTCACCTTAAAGCATTCTTTATCTCTTTAGGTCTAAAGGGTCCCAATAGTCTAATTTCCCCCATAGCCCATTGCTTCTGATCTTTTGAACCAATAGTGTGATTCTGCCGTGGGCACTTCTTTTTTTTTTTTTACAAAGAACAAAAGATTAAATCTGATTGGCCATTATAAGACATTTTACTATAATTTATAGACCAAAGGAATTCACAAAATTTCCATAAATTTCTCCAAACTTTTTAAAAACAGACAAAAACAAACATGCAAAATGCTTGAATGCAAGGTAAAGAACCTTTTTGATAATGCTACCCTGTTAGCATATAATACTTAACATTATAAACATTATTGATCATCTATATCATCCCTATGTGCTGCTTATTTGCTTATCAAATAGAAAATGTTTGAGTTTTCTTTGCTTCTGTTAGGGTAAGGCTCCAGTACGGACTAGAGAAAAAACACATGCGAAAAGCATGTTTTTAAGTCCAGATCATATTAATGAACTCGGTTGGTGCGGGCAAGCATTTGAGCCGTAGATTCAGAGCAGTGTAGGCGCAGAAAAAAAAATGTGGTTAACCGTGTATTTTTTTCCACAACTACAGGCAGTCTGCGACAGTGGAGCTAGCATGCACTCCTAAACCGGCCAAGTGGAGCCTTACCCCAGTGGTTCCAAAACTTTCCTTGCAGGGCCTCCCATTTCTATATTTAGGGACATAATCGAGCCCCCTCCCCATTCAAACAGATGAATGAGGGCCAGCGCCCCCCTGGAATACCTTCACTCCCCCCAGGGGGGCCCGCCCCCCAGTTTGGGAACCACTGCTTTACCCTAAGGGTAAATGTTAATGCAATTCTGTGTGAGAATTATGGACAGGTCCAAACTACTTGCCATTGGTAACTACTGTGCGTTCAGTCTATTGTCTGAAAATAGTCTATTGCACCTGCTCACTTTCTGGGCTGTTGTGTTGTGTGCTGCCGACTGACTGTGTAAATCTAGCCTTAAGGATGTACTCACTTTTGTTGCCACAAGTTTTACCATTACACCTCATCCCCATACACCTTACACTCTTAGCATACAATTTCAGAACAATCAACTTTTGTTCTACCAAAACCATGTAATATGAAGACCTTTCTAAACCTTCCAATCACTATGTATTCTATCAGGGAGGTCACTATACCATATAGTTGTTGGTAGATTTAATGGAAATTGTATGGGGTGATCTAAAGGTGTATGGTGGGGCTTAATGGCTGTGTGTCAAGATATTTTGATGGGATAGCAAATGTACACTGTTCTAGAAGCTGTACACTGTGAAAATAATGTATGACCACAAGTGCTGGTAGACATTTCAGCATTATTTCTTTAAGCCAGTTAGGATTGAGTAGTTCATTTAAATGCATGCACTACACAAAATTCGGAACTGGTTGAATTATTTGTGACCATACCAAAATATTTGCCCAGTGCAAAAGGAGGTGTGAAAAAATCTCAAAATCTGTCATTTGTATTTGCACATAATCTCTTTAGCATTTATGTGTACCATGGATGGGTATTTACATGAAGTACCGTATTTTTTCGGACTATAAGATGCATCGGACCATAAGACGCACACAGTTTTTAGGGCAGGAAATCCAGAAAAAAAAAAGATTTATTACATTTTCACATCAATTGGGTTAATGCAATGAATTCAATGAAGGCAATATTCAATTCAGCCAGCAGGGGTCACTAGCAGCAGTACACTCTCAAGCTCAACATCTTCACACTGATCACTGATCGGGAGGCGGAGGAGGGAGTGGGCAGAAATCTGCAGCCTTCTCCCTCTCTGCTCTAAACAGCTGGGTAGATCAGCTGTGGTTGTGTCCGTGGGAACTGCCGAGTTATTGCGGTTCCCACTGACACTGAGAGAGGGAAAGATGTCAGTCCATCTCTCTCTCTCTCTCCATTGCCTATGCCAGCAAAGCTTTGCTGACAGGCAATTTTACAGTACAGCTGAGAGAGCCGACACCAGCCGGTATCTCTCAACTGACAGTTCCTCCAGCTCCCCCGGCTAATCTCCATGCCGGGGGAGCTGGCGGGCAGCCAAGATGCGACCACCAGCGGCCGGGGGTGAAAAAGTGCGTCTTATGATCCGAAAAATACGGTATATGGCTGTATGGTCAGGCTTAGGTTTCCAGTGTTCACAATTCATGGGATTAG
Source organism: Ptychadena robeensis (assembly GCA_036250615.1). NCBI lineage: Eukaryota > Metazoa > Chordata > Amphibia > Anura > Ptychadenidae > Ptychadena > Ptychadena robeensis. Next base: position 35,511,380 of record CM070041.1, on the reverse strand, counting down.
GGGCCTTTAGCACACACATAAACGAGAAGTGACATTGTTAGAGTCCATGAAAAGCAAACATGTTTATGATGGGAGAATTGTTAAGCAAGTGGGCAGCTTACCATGGAGGATGATGGAATGTGTTGACACTACTCTGTTCTGGGTGATGCTGGCAGTACAATCTGCTGACATTCACGCTGCAAATGTAGAGAAATCACTTTCCTAAATTTGAATTTTCTGAAGTTCTTGTTTTTAAAAAGTAAAAGACTATTTCATATTTTTTTTAAAGAAATAGAATGTTTTTTTTATATTTTTCAGTAAAGCATATTGCTGTTTGTACAGTGTGGTTAAGGTGTTATTTGAAATGTAGAGCACATCCAGAGGTGTGGCTGTTCAGAAAACACCTAATGGTTAACAATGTGCAGTGGTACTATTTTTTTTAGCATATCTTTTTTATTGTGAAAAATCAGAGGCATTACAGTATCATATGTCAAAAGCAGATATGTAGGTATAGATGTACATATTAAATGACCATCCAAGCCCCTTGCAGAATATTAATACAAAGTATGAATAAACCCCAACAAGTACCCCTATCCTATCCTCGCCTCTTAAACAACATTAAACAAAAGTCCCTGAGCTACACGTTGTTTAGTCCCGACCCAAGCATACCTCTATCATGACCATAAAAGATAATGACATGATGGCCAATGTAATAATAGCAATACCTTAAGGTGTTATGGAACATGAACCCTAACTTGTTTTTTAGCCTGTAAATAACCTCTGGTATGTGAAGGCAATAGGAACATCACTCCAATCAATCTAATCTAACCGTCTCCCCCCCCCCCTTTCCACATAAACCAACTCTACCCTCCCTCCAGCATTTAATCAAAGGAATTAAAATCTGCCTAGCTGTCCCCTCAGCTTCTGTAGAACTTTCAATATGAAATTTTCCAAGTTTTAAAAAAGATGGTAGTGTGTTTGTCGGTCTGCTTGTGCGCATACAGCTGCTCCATAAACATAACCAAATGCAGATAGTTAAACACAAGGTGGGCATAGCAGGCAACAGCCAAGCAGACAAGATCGCCTTTTTAATACTTAGGCAGATGTGTTCCCACCTAGTAATTGGTTGGATCTCCTCCTCTTCCGTCAAATCAAGTCCCACTAAATGTAGGAGACCCATGCCAATTGACGTTGGTCTGTCCTGCCCAGATATGGTATTCATGTATTTAAGTGCTTGTTCCCAGAAGAGTATTTTTGGGCACTTCCATATTAAGTGTATGAAGTTTCGGCCACTTTCCCCACATTTGGCACAATTTCATATCCATGTTGTTGAGGAGGCTCTAGGGGCATACCAGAGACCTAAGTAAGCTCGATGACAGACCTTGAAGTGCATCTCCCTCCATGATTCACAAGTTATGGCTATTCTCACTGCTCCCCAGCTGCCTAACACTGCATCCTCTGTATCCTCGAGGAGGTAGAAAAAGGTAAGGGGACATTCTTACAAAATTATTGCTCTAGCAAATATAGTTTTTGCATAAACTAAAGTTTAAATTTAAGTAAGCATTTTTGGAGTAAAAATGTTTACTTAACTTTGAAGTTATTGTATTTTTCCTACCATAAGACATACTCCCTTATGGTATGCAGGCCTTAGCACCCCGTCTGCACCATCTTTACTGTATGTGAGTTAGGCTGTATGTGAGTTAGGCTGCAAGCTGACTCCTTAACTCCTGCTCTGCCAGCCATCGCACTCTCCAAAGTGTAGTGGGCCGTATAATACGGTAATGCAAAAACAATATGAACATGAACAATACTTTTTTCGTTATGTTCTTACAACCCTTCCCTGTATATTCAGTAATTTTGTTCAGGTAATGTTCAGGGGTGTTATAATTAGCTAACAAATAAACTAGTCGAAATTTCATATCTAGTCATGATAAGCAGTTTCTGTAAACAATGGTGATGGAAAGACTAATTCTAACTTCAATGCTCACTTAAGCTAGGAACACACGGCTCGATGCAAGCATACAATCGATGTAAGATTACATTTTGGTATTTTATCGATCGTACCGTGTGCGCTATAGTGTCATACAATTGTAGTACAATATCGATGTAGAAAACATTATTAATGAAAGTCGTCGATTCAATTCATCGTATGTGTTTAGTATACAATCGGAAGTGATGTAAAAATGGGTGTGTATTGTATATAAAGAGGACAAGTGACATGTCCTCTTCATTGTTCCTGTTGCACTGCTGCAGTGAAGATGCCTTTGTTCTTAATCAAACTATTATCGTCGATTGTACTATGTGTCCGGGCCATGATTTTGGTGCAATCGATGTAAATTTTCATTGATTTCCATCGATTGTATGCTTACGTTGAGCGTGTTCCTAGCTTTGAGCGTGTTCCTAGCTTTAATGTCTAGTCTTGTTTTCCAATCATGACTCTAATTAAAAAATAGTAAATGTAAATCATATTGATTCATACATTATTTTTGTATGACATTTATTACTCTCTAACTTTTCAGTGTTGCAATAGTATTTACCACTGACATGAAACTTGTAAATAACTCATGAAAGAATGAAGTGAAGTTTAAACCAAGCACATCATTGTTTTTCTTGTGAAATGACCCTTTTCCTATTGAAAAAACAAAAGTTGGATTCAAAACGGCCGACTTTAAAATGGCTGCCATGGTCACCACCCATCTTGAATAGTTTCCCCCCTCACATATACTAATGTGCCACAAACAGGAAGTTATTATCACCAACCATTGCCATTTTATTAAGGTGTATCCATATAAATGGCCCACCCTGTAATATGGTTAAACAATGTGTGCACAAAGTTTGTAAATAACGGAAAGCAGAAATAAAACTAATTGTCACGATCCAAACCCAGGGATGCTTTCATGTCTGGTTGCAGCTCTGTCTACTGAGCCACCTGCTAGTCTGCCTTTACACCTTGTTGGATCCCTTGGACTAACTTACCATGAAACGTAGTTCTCTTTGAACCCTAAACTCCTGGACCCTCCCTAGTACTTCCTGTATAAACCATGCTGCTGCACTTCCTCTTTGACTGATTTTCGTGCTCCTGCCAATATGTTGCTGTTTGCTGCTGCTTATTCCTTCGCCATTATCATCTATGTACTGACTCTTGGCTTGTTACCGACTACGCTTCTGATTACTCCCTCTCACTTACCACTGATCCTGCCAGCACCTGTGTTCCTGTTTCAGTACCTGGACTCCGAGCCTGACCTAGATCGTTTACTAATATACTGAGTATCATAATATCAACTGTGTGTATTAATTCCAATAGCCATCAGAATCCAATATTCATGCAAGCAGTTATAAGTCTTGTTTGGTTTCTATCCCCACCCAGGGCTCCATTAGAGACATATTTTTCATACCTTTTTTTCCAGAAACAGCAGTTTTACTAAAAAGGGAAAGTGAAAATCTGCAACTGGGACAGAGGCCAGAAGGATACTGAGGTACCCCCCCCCCCACCCCCCTCTACTACCTGAATTTTTTTTTGCCTGTGTTGCCTTTGAAAAATGTTTTCTGTAAAATGTTACCAACCTCTGAATCGAGCCCCAGAGAGCAGCAAATCCCCACAGGCATCTGAGAGTCATATTTAGCCTTATCGGAAGCTGACCATACAGGATTTGTATTTTACCTTACCTTGTTAAAGCAAAGAGATATTCCAGTAGAGGTGATGTATGGAATGCTAACATGTAAAATGTTTTGTGGTTTTTTTCACTTGTAGTGGTAAGCATTAAAGTGGTGTAAGTGGTGTTAAACAGAAATGATACACATGCATAATTAACATTAACTATTACATTAGCATGTTTATACTCTGGATTAAAGAATCAAAAGAAAAAATTCCCATGATAATCCAAAGCTCTGCTGCTAGACAATTTTTACTTAGGCTGGCCTTCAGTACATACATATAAATTATTATACCCATTATCCCAAGTTACTCAAACCACTTTCAAAACCAATCCTCTAGGACAAGATTTGGTATCAACATGTGCTAAAACTAACATTGCTTTACTATGACTTCACTCGGGGCATAACCAGCCTTAAGTGCAGCCTTAATGACTTCCTATGCGTTTCACCCTGATGTAGGCTTCTTCAGGACTATGTTGCTGACTGCCACTATAAAGGTGCACATATTACTGTGCTTGATGTATTTCTATTTTTTATTGCAGATTTGGTTATGACAGAAGCTGTTAGACATGAATTAATTCTTAAAGATTAGACCTGTTTTATATACATACAGTGGATATAAAAAGTCTAGACACCCCTGGTAAAATGTCAGGTCCCTGTGTTGTACAAAAATAAGACTAAGAAAAAGAATTTCAGAACTTTTTCCACCTTTATTGTCAACTATAAACTGTACCACTCAATTGAAAAACAAACTGAAGAAAAAATGTAATAATGTGGTTGCATAAGAGTGCACACCCTTAAACTAATACTTTGTTGAAGCACCTTTTGATTTTATTACAGCACTCAGTCTATTTGGGTATGAGTCTATCAGCATGGCACATTTTGGGTATTAGTCTATCAGCATGGTACATTTTGGGGATGTGTCTATCAGCGTGTCACATTTTGGGGATGTGTCTATCAGCATGGCACATTTTGGGTATTAGTCTATCAGCATGGTACATTTTGGGTATAAGTCTATCAGCGTGGCACATTGTAACTTGGCAAGGTTTGCCCTTTCTTCTTTGCAGAAACACTCAAAATCTGTCAGACTGTGAGGGCATCTCCTGTGCACAGCCCTCTTCAGATCACCTCAATCGGATTCAAGTCTGGGCTCTGTCTGGGACATTCCAAAACTTTAATCTTCTTCTACTATAGCCCTTCCTTTGTTAATTTGGATGTATGCTTTGGGTCATTGTCATTCTGAAAGATGTTCAGCTTTAGAGCAGAAGCCTGAAGGTTTTTGCCAATATTTACTGGTATTTCAAACTGTTCATTTTTCCATCTTTCTTAACTAAGGCCCCAGTTCCAGGTAAAGAAAAACAACCACAAAGCAAGATGCTTCCACCACCATGCTTCACTGTGGGTATGGTGTTCTTTCGGTGATGTGCAGTATTAAAAAGTATAATGGTAAGAAGAAATCCTTTACTAAAGAAGAAAAACCTCCAAGCCAGGCTACATTTGCAAAAACACGTCTGAAGTCTCTGAAGAATGTGGGAAAAGGTGTTAAGGTCCGATGAAACCAAGGTTGAACTTTTTGGCCATAATTCCAAAAGATATGTTTGGCACAAAAACAATACAGATTACCAAAAGAACCCCATAAAATTCTGAAATTATTTATCTTTGTCTTATTTTTGTACAGCACAGGGACCTGACATTTTACCAGAGGAGTGTAGACTTTTATTATATCCACTGTTTGTATATTATTGCAGGTCACTTTTGATAATTTTTTACCAGCACCTCACCCAACGGATATGTCTTCAGAAAACATGCTTTGAGAACATATATCATTGCCTCTTTGTATCCTGTAGAAGCATAGAATTACCAGAGACCACATGGCACAATTTGTTTTATTCATATTATAATTGAGACGTTGTTGAGAACTACACAGCACATCCGAGCAGTATATACCCCCATTGTTTTGTATGTTTATATATAGCATAAACCACACACATAAGTTCAAGATAACCATTTTGTATGGAACAAGAACGCCATCATAGATCAAGCATTGTCATGGCCAGGGGTGCACATAAGTGGTACTCTGGTACTCAAAAAGGGCCAAAACCTAGCTATGTGTACCTGCATTATTGTTACAAAGCTCATATGTGTACTAACAACTTGGAGGCACTCCATGTCTGGGTGGCTGCAGCTAAATGATAAATGTATACAATTTATGTCACTTAGATATCCACAGAGAAACATGAAAGGTTGTAGTTGGGGGGGGGGGGGGGGGTACTGGGCCAGCTAATTGCAGGCTCAATCAGGAACAGGGAGGTCCATCTGCAGCGGAACTTACCATGCAGGAAGCTGATGCAGAGGACAGTGAGGGAGACCACATACATATGGGGTGAGTACCAAACACCATCTCCTGGTACTCATCTGAGGAGCTCACTAAAAAAGTTATGTGCAACCCTGGTCATGGCCATAAATGTATGTATACAAATGTTTAGGCAGCTCCAGCACTGGAGCCACTACCAACCTGTACTATTCTTGGGCTGGCAGTCATCAAGTGGTCATCAGCTACCCTGACCATCCCTATTTATTGTTTTGGGAGATTTGATGGCTAAGGGTTGGAGGGGCACAATCTAGGAGCAATTCTCTCCAACCTGAAGCTAGGAGTATGTGAAAAGCACCCACACAGACTTTTGTGAATTGACCACATAAAAAGGGCAGCAAAAACTGAAAATTTATTTTGCAAGTTGTTAAATCCGTTGAAAAAAATTATAAAATAATCTACCATTTAATAGCATAGGCATTATATATACCACTTTGTTATTGCATGTATTAGGTATATTGAGGGCAGTTTTTGTGCATTTTTTTTTGGGGGGGGGGGTGCCTTTTAAAATAAATGGTCCACATTGCAATGCACAAGGAAACATTATACCACAGGTGTGAATTCAAGTATGAACATGAATGGGCAAGTGTAAATGCAACCCTTATACATACAACATTCATCTTAAAGAACTTTTTCTCTTTCATTAAATTATAATTAGTAAACATCCTGTTTTTTCCATTCTCTGCATTTGCTGGTAATCACTTCTTCCATCTGTACTGCATTAGGTTTCCTTATCATCCAGCTTAGACCAGCATTTGGTTATTGCAATACTTAGTTTACCATAAATCCCAGGATTGTCGTGAAAGTTTAATAGGTCTTTGTGGTTTGTCAAGTTGCAATAAAGCATCTTAGCAAAAAAATATTCCTATATGTTGTGAAGTCACATGACCTGGATATGGATACAGAGATGAAATTATCAAGATCAGCATGGGCCACCTGTTGATAGTTAAGGTGGCTGTACATGATTCAAATATTCCTAACAAAACAACTTTTAAAGTTGTTTAAGTCTATTGTTTGAAAATTGATTGATCCTTTTTACCTGAATTGATCAACCTAATGTGATCCAAATAGAACATAAAATTGATTGTGTGATGATCAGACAAGTTGGTAAATTTCAGTAGATCGTTCAAGTATCTGAAAGGTTTTCTTGGCATTTGATAAATTTTATATTTGATGGTTCTATGGAACATGTGCACAGGACTTTGGAAAGGAATCGATTGAAATGACTTGAAATTAATCCTACAGTAGTAATATTTAAAAGGGTGTTTAATAATACAACGGACCAAAAAATGTTAAAAAAGCATATACAATCCATATATACAACATTAATTACAGTGGGTTGTTTGCCAAGAGTACATAGTCAACCTAATATTGCACAAAAGAAACATATTCCAGCATAACCATTATTATCCTTCTCATTTATGCTGGAATATGTTTCTTATGTGCAATATTAGGTTGACTATGTACTCTTGGCAAACAACCCACTGTAATTAATGTTGTATACACGGATTGTATATGCTTTTTTAAACATTTTTGGTCCGTTGTATTATTAAAGACCCTTTTAAATATTACTACTGTAGGATTGATTTCAAGTGTGCCTATAAAATCCCAGTAGGGAAGGTTATCAGGGGCTGCCCCTTGAACAGACTTAGCTTTACAATCTTACTTATGTTGAAAAAGCGCGAATGATCAAAGAAAATGAAGCAACATCAGGACTTTTTATTTAAGATTAAAGGTAGCCATACACGGGCGATATGGTTTAAAGAGCTTAAAGTAGTTTTACTCCCTGAGCTACTTATGTACATATTTACTGATGATTAAACTTCATTACTGTTTTCACAGACTAGTGGAGTAAAAAATATGGATGGCCGGAGACTGGCTCGTTATCCACACTTGTCCAAGATAAATCGCCAGTCATGAAGTATTCTCTCTAGTCTGCTCCAATAAGTAAGTGTTCACTTCCTCTGTACTAAGGGTGGAACACTAAGTAGGTAATCATTTTAAAATTCCTGCTGGGACTAGACTGTGAATAAATATCAGTACCTGGAGGTGATTACAAAACGATAGATGTAATGGACCTTGTACATTGACAGGTGTAGTCCCTGAAGGTTTTACCCCCAAAAATATTTCTGAGGCACAGGTGCAGCAAACCCATATGCACATGGAGTGATTTACATCATATCGCATGTTTGTAAATGGGGCAGAACTGTTGCATGGTACTTAACCTAACCTAATGAAGGCTTTCTGTATTTGACCTGATTTCAGAGACAACAGCATATTGTCTTCACCCTTTCCTATAAAAGAGTTGTTCTTTTTCCCTTTTGTAAATCTTATGTCCAGGTAGGGTATTCACCATATTTAAAAATAAAGCTAAGACTATATTGGTTTAAGATAATATTGGAACATTCTGTAACTAAACTATACTTAATTCAATAGCATAATACTGCTTACCATTTTCATTGAGGTAATCTGCTTTACATGTCATGTGTTGATAGGCAGGTCATAGGTAAAAATACTACTTCCAAACCTTATGTATTGCCCTGTCTCTTTATTAACCTCCCTAGCGCACTGCTGAGGTCCAGATTTCTAGACCAAAAGTGCACCATAGACTTCAATGGTAAAATTTTTTATGTTGTAGGCTTGTAACTTCCCAAAATATGTCCGTACACGGGTCTAATAGGCATCCTGAATATAATAATGTTTGAAACAAACAATTATGTAAAACAAAATAATTTTTTTTTCTAAAATGAATGAAAAAACACAAAAATCAGGGCACACAGCTATGCTGCTATGATGAAATTACACCAGGAAAGAGAGGGTTACTGCAAATGGGCACATCTGGGGCACCAGTGACTTTATTTGGGTGATCTTTAGTACATAGGTGCACATTGAAAGCAGTTTTCTTCATAGAAAACTGCTTTCATACAATTTACTTTTCAAATCTCCCACCGCCCCCCCCCCCCCTGATGTGACGTCATCACGTCACTCGGAGGGGGAGAAAAGACGGAGGACTTGCCAGCCTGCCTGTGACATCGGGGACAGCGCAGAACTGTAAGTATGCGCTCCCGGAGCCCCGATGTGTGCTGGTTGGCACCATCACGTCCAGTGCTATAGTAGGAGTAGCAGCGCTGGACGAGCTGGAGATGCTGCCGTCCCGACCGCTAGGGCGATTAATATTATGATTATTAACTTTTATTTTTTTAGCGCCAACATATTATGCGCTTTACAGGTTGCGACTGTTCAAGCAGAGTGTACATCTCCATAAACTGAACACTATTACTACATAGTATTCGCAAAATTTCGACTAGTTGATTTTGGAGTTCATTTCAAAGCTCCTGAAAAGGTATCATCACCAAATTAGCTGGAGATGTATAAAAGAGTTTTGTATAAATTTGGTTTAAAGTTGATAGTGATAATACCATGTTTAGGGGCTTTTCAATCTTTAACTATTAACATTTCTATTAAAGATTTTAAGAATTTCGGCAATAAAAAACCCTTTTGCACTTGTTTCCACTGTGTGTGGTCGCTGGTGACGCATCCATTGAAGATCAATGGACTTTTCACCAGGACAATAAAAAGCTATGTCCGATGCTGTTTTTCTGCTTCTTTTCTATGCAAATGAACAGGGCACGTTACCACCAATGTTGGGATAATGCACCCTTATGTTTTTCTGAACTAAGAATGTCACATCTTGCAATTGTTTTTTAATGAGTTGTGGTTGTTTATATATAATATCTACATCACTCTCTATGTGTAATTTAGTTATAGATATATATATGGAGGATAGACTTATTGTTATATTGCATTGAATCATCCATTTAGATATTTGTATACATATGATTTGCAAGCAGAGGTATAATGAAAAGAGGTACTATGACTGTTATACAGCCTTATTTAAGGCAAAATGCGTCGGAGTAGTCCACCACAATATTCTAAAAGTACCTACTTGAAGTAGCTGTAACTTAAGTTTTAACTGTCCGTAATTTTGCCATATATTAACAGCTATGATCCTTATGTCAACAATGTATATTTTAATACGGAGCTCCATATGTTGGAGTTCCACACTTTTATTAATGTGAAGTCCATGTATCATCAATAAAGATTTTTTTACTTATTTACTCATGTTTGAAGCACGTTTGCTGAACTAAACAGTTAGGGTCGCTCTTTGGGGGGAATTGGACTTGTTTGTCCCTTATTCAACCCCATAGGGTTTAATTTTGTTTAATAATAAATAGGGGTGCAGCAGTTGATAATGTAATGACGACGATTGAGGCCCCTACCGATTAATCATTAACCATAATGAGGTCTCCAAATTTGCCCATATAGTGTATATCATCAGTCAGATTCTCTGAAAACCTGTTCATTCATAAAGCACTTTTTCCCTGAATATAAGACACTGTCTAATATAAATTTTAGGTGCGAAAAATGCACTAGGGCTTATTTCTGGGTTTAGAAGAAGTGACAAAACGCCTCCTGCCATGTCTTTTCTAAATGTGGAAGCTTTCTCTGGTAGGTCTTATTTTCGAGGAAGGGCTTATTTTAGAAGCACAGGGGGATATAGCAGCTAGGTTTTTCGGGGTAGGTCTTATATTTGGGGGAAACAGGGTATCGGGCAACCAACAATTGTAAGAGAGTTGCTAGCTTTCTACAGCATAATATGTTGTGGTTTATCTATAATATGTGCCTCTAAGCTATAGCAGCAAAGTGTTTTAAGTCAAATCAGAACATTAATAACCATATAGTATTGGGATGCTATATATATTAACCTCCCTAGCGCACTGCCTGTACCGCACCATTTTTAACAGTGTGGTACAGGCAATGGCAGCAGTGTACGAGGTACACTGCCTGCCATTTCCTCCCTCCCCCCTCCCCTCTCCATACAGCCAGTGTCATTCATGACACCAGCTGGGAGGGCTGGAAAGCAGAGGCCCCTCCATTAACATGGAGGTCTATGGCACTGCTCACCCTCGCCCCCTTCCGCGTCACCGCGACACGATCAGTGAAGCCGCAGAACCCCGGAAATGCTGCAGCTTTCATGGGAGCACAGCTCATCCAGAGTTTGTTCTTCACACAAACTCTGGACGAGATGGGCTCGTCATGGACATTAAGAAGGTTAACAATAGTAGAGTGTTATACCATGGGAGCCATTGATGAATGCAGAAAGACTGGAGTTTAAAAGACCATTTATTGTCTAACTGAAAGCATTAACCTCCCTAGCGCACTGCTGAGGTCCAGATGTCTGTACCAAAAGCGCACCATAGACTTAAATAGATTTTTTTATGTTGTAGGCCTGTAACTTTCTAAAATATGTCCGTACAAGGGCATAGTAGACATTCAGAATATAATAATGTTTGAAAAAAATGATATATTTAATTAAAGGTATTATTTGAATGATAAAATCTCTAAAATACGTATTTTGTATGATAGATATTAAAACAGTATGTATGCATATTTAGTATCCAATACAATGACCTTTGGCACCCTCTTTCCCCTTGGTGTGATGAACACACCAGGGGAGAAGGGGTAAACTACAAATGGCACATCTGGAAATCATACTGGGAACTTCTTCTGCAAAGAATACTGTTTTGGTGTGATTTTCATTTGAATCTCCCATCGCCTTGTTTAAAAAAACAGAAATGTATTAAACCTAAAGAAGGAACCTAAAAGCTTGCTTCTTTAACCCTAGTCAGCCCCTACGGGCGATCAAAGCAAACTACATCATACTCTGCTTGTTTTTCCCACCCTACCTCCTCTCCTGTACACATAGTAGGCATCACTGATGCAACGATGTGTTGATGAAAAAGATAATGTGGAGGTCTATGGCGTCCCAGCCTCTTTCAGCAGTGCTGGAATCAATTGGCGGATCCGCTGCCGTTCAGAATTGCCGCACGCTCACTGAGCATAGGTTAGTATACGCAAACCCAGTTTGTCTAGAATCTTTTTTGTAAACAAACTCTTGACGAACTGTATTTTTCTCAACTTTAGGGGGGTTAAGGACTTCAGTTAGCTAATAAAAGCATGATATACATTACAACACAAGGTTCTCGGTCACAGTGGGCTTATTGTGTATTTTGTTAATGCACAAAATTTTAGGTTTGAATACAAAAAAGGTAGCATGAGACTAAAGGGTGGCTCCCAACAAAAGTGATTGATTATTGAATACAAACAGTTTTTAAGACTTCCCAATATATAAACATGTAATTCTGGGACAAATACATTTTTAGTTTAGAAAAATTCAAGAAAAGGATGTTACTGCAACTCACTGTGCAGAACTGGTACTTCGAGAGGTATAATTAAACAGAATTAACAGTGTAGTGACCTGTTTACTCACCTTTATGAGCCTCCCACATACTCTCTTCCCCCCTCTTGTTAGAACCCAACTTTATCTGTTGTCTATTTCACGCATTCAACCATGATTTTGGGGGGTTAAGGGGTTAAAAGTTTTCGAGATTTGTCTGCAAAAGAAGACAAAGGGGTAGGTTGTTTTCATCCATCTTTTCAAGCGGAGAAAGCGTGGACGAGGCGGTATAACAGCGGAAGGGTGTGGGTGAGGAGCGGCACGGATTCTTCAAACAAATTTCAGTACACAACTCAACTATTTAATAACAGAATTAATTGTCACATTCCACTTTATATTCAATGTATTTAATGAACAAGTAGTTTGTTAAGGTCCGTTCATTCTTAATCAGATTCATTTTTTAGCAATTAATGTGCAGCATGGCTGAGTAATTAAAAAATACAAAATTTTTCTAATGCAAGTAAAATTCAGAAACCCATCTGACTATAAAGCAGAGGGCATGTGTTAAATAAAAGATATCTTTTGAAGCAAAGATTACAAACTTAAAATTTATCACATTTAATTTAGGGAATTGGGGGGTTGGGCAAAATCCCTAAACTGAGGATGGCCATTTTGCTTTTGTTTTACCTACAGCCTGGCACGAAAACTGACCAGATATATGCATGAAATCAAAAGTTTAATTCTTGGCGTATAGCAGTATAAGATTTGAAGTCAAACAGAGGGAAGTAAGGTGGAGGTCAACTGGTTTCATAATAAGTTTTCCATAGTGAGAGTCAATCAATTTCCTTGGTCAACTGACTCTCATGTGAATCAGACTCTAACCCCTGTGTACAGGTGGATTGGTTGGGCTGGAGATAAAAAAAAAACATTTTTATTCAACTATACACAACAGACATTAAACTCTTGAATTGGAATAATATATTTGGCCAGCTTTACAGCCATAATCATACATAAAAATGTAAACCCATTACTACCAATAAAGTAATAAGCTATAAACATTATACACTTTTTTTTATTCTCTTTGAACCCATATAAAAATAATATTGGATGAATTTCACTGATATTATTAGCCCACATTTCTAGGGTAGATTTCCATACATACTCATTAAGCCAGAAACTCTAGAGACAATGGCTAGGCCATTCCAAAGGGGGCTATTAAGGTTTTGTATCTTATAATCTCATCGTATAATGTTGTAAGCATAAAATGGCAAGCCTTGTATAAGGGATACGGATTCCTGGCATTTAAGAATGAACAGCCTTGAGTTCACAAGCAAAAGGGGAAAAGGAAAAAACAGCTGTAGGAGGAACGGTAAAGAAAGTTCGACAGAGACCGGATGCAACGGCATACTGAAACTAGGCAGCGTCACGGGATAGAGGAAAAGCACCATGAGGTATCCTCCAGAAATATATCTTTATTGCATCTTATCGTCCGAGCCTTGTGAGTAATGGACAAATCTTGTTCAGTGGAAGGGAAGAAATGGGTCAAGGAAAGGGAAGGAGAGAGTGAACCTGGTTCGGAGACGGAGGGTAGCAAACAATGTTTTTGGCAAGACGGATAGAGGGTAGCGTTAGTCGGAAGTAACTCATATTGTTTTTTCCTAAAGAAATGGTGTTAAAGAAATAGTGCATGCAGGGTGTACATCAAATTGGTCAAATAAGCTGTGCTATCAAGTCTTCGGAAATCTTTCACATTATTTATAATTATTTAACAGTTTGCTGTCTATCATAGTAGCTCTACATTTAAAAAAAAAGATGAATTACTTTTTCCTATACATTTCTTTGAATGGGTTATCAATTTTAGACCACTGCCTCTGTTAAAACTTACAAGAGTGGAAAATATAAGTTTCTTACTTATACGCACTAATTAACGGTTGGTAATTGTCAGATTTAGAGGTTCCAAGCTGCCCCTAGGATACAGTCCCATAGGACCATGTTACCTAATGACCATGACTATGGCACATATCCAACCAGCTAAGCATCAGCATGCATTACCATTATGATTGTGCTATTAGGCATCATTTTTATCAGTGCTATAATCAGTAAGAGCCCTAGTTTGTACGGAATAAAAAAAAAAGTATAGATTTGTTGCTATGAGAGGGTTGGCACTAAAATGGATAGCCCTTTAGCAAAATATGCATTTTCTTAAACATTACCAGCCACCAACTGCACTGGTTGGCATGAAAACGAAATGTTTTTTTTTTCGGATGCATATTATATTCTTTGATTATCTGCCAACTAAACCTTTACTTTCTGAAAAGCAACCAGCTACAGCATGCACCAAAAAAGGGTAAATAAATATACATAATTTAGAACTAGCTAGGCCTAGTTACTCTATTTTATTAGAACTATATTTTTATTACACCTATAGTATATGTTGCAAACTCAACACATAAACAGTCTATTACTTCTTTGTTGTATAATCTAATGTTATACATTTTATGCATCTGAACAATTTTAGAACTAACTATACAATTGCTAGATCTCTATACATTTAGACAATTACTGAATTTACATCTGTCACAGATTGTGAAGGAACACTAGTCCTATGCATCACAATGGAAGTATATTTCTCTATAGTTTCTGTTAACATAAAGAATAGTGCAATGAGTTTACATTTTGTTAAAAGTATTACTATAGCTAAAACTGTCTATTACTATATGAAATATACATTCACAAATATATTCATATTGGCTTCTACGCTTCTAAACAACATATAATAAACTGAATGTGCTTTTACAATCACTATGCATTTCCTTGCTCTCAAAGATGTAACGCTTAAGTAATCCTAAGACTCCGAAGTGCTTAGAAAATTAGGCCTTTACCTAATTAGGCAAAGAGCAATGAGCAAAGTGCCTCAACCCATAGCAAGTAATCCGAAATCATTTTCTGACTACACTAAAAAGCTAGAAGCCAACATACGATTGGCTATGAGATCCATTGCATCATCGCTCTTACCACCACACTGTTAAATAAAGGCATTAGAATGAAGAAGTCAAACTGCCTCTGCTACAGAACAGTTTAGGCACTTGTCTAATTTGCTAAGTGTATAATCCTGTTATGCACATTAACTTAGATAGACTCTATAGCAGACTATACAAACAGCTGCATATTGTGCTAACATCATTTTAACATTTCTTACACTGATTAATAAATTATATGAATATACACATGTTAATAAAGCTACGTGAACTCAATGGTGCAATTATTGCAATTCTTTATCAGTGTTCTATGCACGTCCTTGCAGTGAATATGCTCACATTTACAGCATGCTGATGTTTATAACCCTTATAACTTTCTCAACTGCATTGAGACTACATTTACCTTTCTGGTGTTCTGCTTTTTTCAAGTTGATTTTTACATTTGGCTAACCAGTAGAGAAGGTTGCAAAATTTTGATTAGTTTATTGCAAAGTCACTGAATAAGGTCTTATGGTCAAAATTTCTGGAGATGTAGAGAAGGGTTGTGAGAACATTAGAAAAGGGGGATTGATTAAAATGTTAAAAAATAAATAAAAAAAAAAGGGATTGATCTGGCATATGTACTGTATATACTCGAGTATAAGCCAACCCAAGTATAAGCAGAGGTACCGAATTTTATCTACAAAAACTGGAAAAATGTTCTGACTTTGAGCATAAGCCAAGGGTGGGAAAAGTCAAATATTGGAGTTTTCTAAATGAGAAAGATATAGAGAGAAAGAGAAAGCACCCCTAGTAAAAAATCTAACAGGATAAATCTTAGTGCCACAACCTCTATAAAGTTAAGAGAACACAGATTTATTGTTATTACAGGATGGGTTTTTTAAACATGGAAATACATTTCCATTTAAAAAGTATTTTTTATTATTATTGTTGGGACCAATACATGAAATGGAAGCTTATTTTCATTTTTGAATCATAAGTAGTGGAGTGTTCTATATTTTTTATTAAATTACTTTTCCGTTAACAATTAATAAAAGGGTCACCAGTAACAGTAACCTTCCACACCACCATGGCAGTGTGGTGCTGTTTGTTTACATTACATCATCGGAAACACTGAAGCTTCACAGAGGCTGCTGGTGCCTGGGATTCAGCGGCCTTCAACCCGTGACAGGTATGTAAACCCTGACTATGACATTAACTTGAGTATAAGGGGTATGGGCTGCAAAATTTGGCTTATATACAAGTATATACGGTAGTTTTTGTATAAATAGATTTCAATGTTAAGTTGCAATTTTAACTTTGAAATTCATTTATGCAAAAACGCTATGTCATAAATGAGGGGATGCAACCTTTAACCTCCTTGTTGTGGCTCCCTGGCTGGCAGCAAGCCTCCTCCCTCCCACACTTGAAGGAAGGGAGCAGTAATGAAAAAAGAGAAAGTGGACTGCAGAAACAGCTGTGGCTTCTTGTGCTCCTTCCTCCCCAATGCTGGAGCTGACAGCTGCCACCGCAGGGGAGAGATCTGCTCCTACCTTCCCTCGCAAGACACAGCTGCTGGTAGGAGAGGAGTAGCCACGAGAGAGAGACCAGAGAGATCGGACCTGAGCCACTGGACACCTCAGGCTGTCAGTAAGCCAGCAGCACTAAGGTAGGAGTGTGGGTTCCTAGAGGGGGGGTCGTAGCATAACCCTTCTCTACATCTCCAGCAACGTTGATAATGATAATATGTTCAGGGTCTTTGCAATTTACTCACAAAGTCAGCTGGTCAAAAAAATAAAAAAGTAATCAACCATCTCTACTTACTGGTCAGTGTGTCTGTTTTTTGCTATCTGTGCCTGCTGGGGAGAATTTCCTTATCCTGGCACACATCTATAAATGTTACATGCATTGGGCAGCACGTTATGCATAAATGCGCATTATATCCAATTGCCTTGTTCACATGAAAATGCATGTCAATGGTTTTAAAGCGGATCAGGTCTAAGGGCTTGTTCACATGGTTGGTTCTGCACAGGAAAGTTGCACTGACCTACCCCATGCAGCTTATCATTAAATGGATGACAGCGTTTAAGTAGTGAATGTTTATAGTGTTAATCACAGATCCTCTGTACATTGAAGCTACATGCAGCACATGACAGCCTATTCCAGCCATCCCTTTACCTGTTTACCTACTCCAACCATTTTGGCAGCTGAGTTTTCATGTGACTTTGGAACCCTTCCATCACAACTGTCTGTACAAAAAGGAATTCAAAGGAGAGACACAGGTAAAGTAAGTAAAGAAAGTGTCCCTCCTAGACAGTTGTAACCAGGCTTCTTATAATAGCAATACAATTTTTCCATCTTTGTTCTGGTGACCAGTAAAACCAGGAAAGAAAATGAATTGATTCTCCCCAGAACAGACCTTGACAGTTAAAAAGAAAAACTTCACAGAGCTTAACTAACTATGCATGTGCTGTAAATATTGTTGTGTTTCTTATATTAATCTTTTGTTTCCCTGTAACACATTAAAATATTAGTTTCTAATGTTTACAATATTATTTTTGCAAAAACTTTTTCAAACTGTCATAAGTATTGGATCTGTTATCCAGGACTCCAGTTTCTGGAGAGTTTTATATACAATAACTGAAAATAACTTTTTTTTTTTTTTTAACGTGTCACATTGACATGACCATACGCTGTCTACTGAATTAATGTGAGCAGTACTGTAAAATAATTTGAAATTAAAATAATAGTGCAAGTGGGATACTTTTGTAACATTAACCTGAAAGCTATTTTCTTTTTTATTAAACATTTTTATGTTTATTTTTATGAACATATAAAGATCTGTTAGATAATCATTATATATAGTAGTAAGGAAACAACTGTTTCCTAAAGAAGCTCTCCACTTACAGCTGTATTTTATTGTAGGTATATGAGCATGGCAGAACATGTTAAATATTTATATATATTTACTTAATGCATGCTGCCACCATAACCTTCCACTACAAATGTCATCTTCCTATTTAAAGAAGGCAATGAGGAATAGGGACACAAGTGTCCTTTACACTTTGTGATGCTAAAAACTCTCTCACATTGAGGACCACAGATCCAATACTGACCCTATCCCAGACCTTACAACCTGCAGTTGAAACTTCAAAAATCTCTCTTTAATTAATCACTTTAATAGTATCTTCCCTTCTGTATGTGAATATAGTATTGTTCAAATGTTATCATACATTCCTTGTGTCATTGTATCAGTGTCTTGGTAATTGAATTTGTTACTCTCTTTTTAGGTTTTCTTCTGGAAAAACCTTCCCAGGTCACAGGTAGTCTAGTGCAGCATACTGGTTGCCAGCCAGCCAGCTTCTTTTCTAATCCTCTGTTTCTGCAAACAGGGTATTCTATATAACCAGCATTATATAATAATTATACGTAATATTATTTTACAACTAATGCATGACTAAAAGATAGGAGTTTGTAAAGGTAAAGGTATCTATGATACTATCACTCCTTTTTCTGATAAGAGAGACATGCTATAATATTGGCCTCTGACAAACTATTTCAATGATTAAATACCTTGTAATTATGTAGTAAACAGTTTCCTATTTGCTGCTTCCCTCTCCCAGGTCGTTTATACAGACTGAAAGGTTGAAATCCCACCAGTCACCTGAACTATAATACTTTCCTTTCATCTCCCTGTATAGGATAAAAGACGAAGCAGGCTGAAAAAAGGGGGTGTAGGTGAATTGGTGTAGCTTAATAAGTTTGGCTGTACTGGCCTGCATACCCGTTTGCATATTTCTCGTAGTACTCAGCGGGACTGTAACCTGCTGCTCCCAAACTATACTGAGAGAAAGCAGAGGCGTAGGCTTGGCTGTAGCTCTGGCTGTAAGCTTGAGATGCTCCATATGGATCAGCATACTGTGCCATAACAGCTGCCGCTGCTGCTGTCCTCCTGCCAACAGGACTTCTGTCCCTGTATGCTGCGGGGGCCAAGGCTGTACTGATTGATGGTTGAGTTGGTGGAGCAGCAGCTACTGGAGTGGTTGGAAGGTTTGCCGCAGCTGTAGCCACTACTGCCGCCGGGGCAAGGGCTCTGTCATATGCAGCACGAGCTCCAAGCCCACTTCTGTCGTAGAAATCGTATGTGTATCTCTCATAGTACTCCCTCTCGTACCAACAACGAGGTGAAAAGGGTGAGAAGGAAGCTGGAGGTGGTGGTAGGCGTCCACGATGAAAGTAATAAGCAGGTGGTGGTGGAGGAGGAGGTGGAGGTGCTGTTTGAACTGCCACAACAGCAGCAGATGCTAACTTGGAGCTCTTTGGGGCATTGTTGCTCTTGGAAAGAGTAACAAAGATCTTCTGGTCCTCCAGAGGAGTATCATTAAGGTGCAAAATTGCATCCATGGCTTCCCTCTCCTTGGCCATGTGAACAAAGGCATAATTCTTTACTATATCACATTCTACAACCTTTCCAAACTTCTCAAATAACTCCTTTATTTGGGATGTGGTTGCTCTGCTTGAGACATTGCCCACGTATATTTTGGTGGCGTTGCGAATCTTTGACGTTGCATATTCCACAGTGAGATGGGAGCCATAGAACTCCTGTTTGTGCAATTCTCCAATGGCACGGTGAGCATCCTGCTCTCTTTCCATGTGAACAAAGGCATAGTTTTTGAGAATGTCACATTCATTCACCTGACCATACCTCTCAAAGAGCTTCTTTAACTCTTCAGGGGATGCAGATGGGGAGACACCACCAACAAAAATCTTCACCATGGCTCGGGGATGGTGTTTCAGAATATCCCAACACTTTGTCCCCCTTCTAGTTAAAAAAAAAAGAGAAGATTAGGCTATTTTATGGTATTCCGATATTCTGCAAAAAAAAATTCATTTGGCTTAGTAATGAGTTAGACAACTACTGAAATGTATGTAATATATAAAGATGAACTTTTATTTCATTCTTTTTTGATGATGTGGTTTGTTTTATTTGTTTAATAAAAAGTACCTGTTGGCTATGCTAGAAATTCACAGCTTTACTATTGTCTTGCTGCACACTTCCTGAACACACCCCAAATATACAGTTACATTATAACATATTCTAACGATCACAAACAGCTTTACAATAAATTTGTAACACACTGCATTTTTTGGACTATAAGATACACTTTTTTTACCATTAAAATCAATGGGAAAGTGTCCTGGCGTGTTATCATCCGAATATGTAAAAAAAAACATTTTTTGTTTAGTACCATTATGGGATCAATTGCTATGAATCCCAGAAGGCAGAAATATGTTCCTTTCCCTCCAGCCAAGCCAAAAATCCACCGCAAAGAAGGATATCTTAGCTGCATTAGCACTAGCAGTACCCATACTATCAACACACTGACCAACACATTTCACAATTAGATATCATGAGTTGTTTATATACATTAACATTCTACATTGCAATAAATACATTTTGTGACAAAGATTCATACCTCCTCCCATGTGTAAATACCTACTCATGGGTAAGTTGTTCAGTGCCAGATTGTAAAATATGTCTCTTCATTAGTTGGTCAGTGTGTTCAGGGAATAGGTCCTGATAGTGTAGAGACACATGCTAAAGTATAAGCCTTGCAGCCAAACCTCCCTCCTGGGATTGGCCTTTTGGTTGGAGAAATGTAGAGTGAATTCTGCATGGTCCAGTCCTGCCTACTTTGCTGGAACATTCTGTATATTCACTTGATATGAGAATGGCTGTGTTTCTGTTTTTTCCCTTAATTTACTTTTCAAAACTTTGGGTGTGTCATATGGTCCAGTGCGTCTTATAATCTGAAAAATACAGTATATCTTATGGCTTCACAAATGCATGCATGCAATCCTTTCTATGTCCGATTGCCTCAACCACCGCTACCCAGGTTTGGGTGGTTCGCAAGCTCAAGCGCACTGTATGCAACTGCTGAACACACAGAGGTGTGGCGGGCCTGTCAGGTGCCCTGAAACCAACCATTTAAATTGAACCTGAAGGATATGTGTATCACTTGTCTTCATCTTCACTTATCTGACATTCAGAGTTGTATATAAACGCCTATGCACTCAACTGCGCAATAAACGTTCCACAGACTTCTATTGGATTTCTGTTTGAGCGTGTAGTTGACAGGAGAGAAAAATGCAGAGCTGAATGCCAACAATGGCATTGCACCTTCAGTACAGTAAGTATAGATCTGGGGATGGAGAGGGTCGGGTAGATTAGTGTAATGTATGGGAAGAAAGAGGAGTATTATTTATTAATATCCATGGTATTCTAATATGTAAAGCCAGGCGTATATATGTCGTTTTGCTGACGATTTCTGTGCAGATCGACGCATGGCCGCTAGTGCAGAGAATCAGCCCTTTGTGTGCCAGCCATTACTTTAGAAGTAATGGGATCAGCCGGGAATATACCGGCATGTCACATCACCATGCGATCCAACATGAGGCAGATTCCTGGTAGTTCTTGCCAGGTGGGTTCATCCGATTTAAGGCCGACTGGTAAGAATGTGCACAGCAGTCGATCGCATGGAAAATCGTCCAGGAATCTGCTTGTCTATGGCCAGTTTAACACATAACAAAAAAATGTAATTAAAATTTCTTATAAACTATAAAATAATGCAAAGTTTTTTGTGGTCTCAAAAAATTACCCACTTTAATTTAAATCAAACCTAAATAAGTGTCCAAAATGTATATATGTGGTTATGGATATTGATTTAGCTTTAGTTCAGACTGTTTGGGGAAAGTGATATTAATTATCTTGGATATAAATATAGTTTTGGGTGGAATAAAGATATATATTGATATTGTGCAAAAATGAATATGTGTTTGGCAAGCTATGGAAGACAAGGCAAGCAAGGAAAGAAGCTCCCCCCACCTCAAACATAGAGGATTTTAACCAGTATTCAACAACATAACGCTTCATATGCTGGCAACATATGGACAGAAAGGGAGTTTCTGAGGTTCTTTCCCTTGCCAAGATAACAAACTTTAGCCAGAAAACTTCGAAGTACACTTAACCCCTAGGGGGTGCAATTTATTGAAAAAATATATTGATAAGGACAACAACATTGATCTTTTGTATTAAAAGGACAGGTAAACAAACCCACCATCAAGCCCTAGAGGTAATACAATACTAATACTAATAATTATTTTGCAATGCTGTTTGGTATTTTCAGTGTACGGGCGTTCTTGACAAAGTCCATAAAAGTCGAAACACATCGAACAAATCCCAGTGCAACTGAATGTGTCCTGACCCACCAGTAATGGGGGTTTGAATAACAAATTTGACAGAAAAAACAGGGCCACCGTTTGTAGGAGGTCCTCATTTTTTCTTGGGACTGTACCATTTGTATTTATACGCCTGTTTTTGCGTTGAAACAAATTGACAGTTGTTG
>CM070041.1:35477106-35488675 GCA_036250615.1 Ptychadena robeensis | reverse complement strand
TCATTGGACAAACTTACAAAGTCAGTGAGGGGTCAAATAATTATTTCCTCCACTGTATATTGATATTATGATTTTACCATACATTCCATGGTATTCAGTACAAAGATATTAAAATAAAATCTTTTAAACACCAACTTGGGACCACTCCTCATTGGTCACATGCCCATTGTAGCCACTTTTAATGGTGGACAGGGGTTCACATGGGCACTGACTGGTCAAGGGTTAACCTTGGGTTAACCTTAACCAACCCCATACATAAGCTATTATTATGTTTTTCAGCAATTACCATATATACTTGAATATAAGTCAGATTTTTCAGCACCTGAAATGTGCTAAAAAAAATAATTTGTGGCATATTGCAGGTGGAGTTTGTGAGTGAATTGCAAAGTCAAGCTGACATTTTTTACGTTCCCTTAAATTTGAACCTAATTCATGCAAGCTACAGCAATACTTTTTTTTACAATGTTTGCACAACCCTTCTCTACATCTCCAGCAATGTTGGTGATGATATCATGTTCAGAGGCTTTGCAATCAAATTACTAAATCAGCTAAAACAAAAGCACATTTGTTGTGTGTTCCTGTGCCTTAGCTGCTGCATTGCCCCCCCCCCTGAATTCTCCCCCCCCCCCCATTCAGTTTTTCCAGAATGTTTTGTACAATTGGGTGCCTTGGCTTATATTCGGCCCAGCTTGTACTGGAGTACATATGGTATTTCTTCAATGGACCAGATAAACTACCCTTCAGCCCACATTCTTATTAACCTCATTGAAGGTATTCCCGAGTGTGGCTCAAGGTAGATTGTAATTACCAAAAGTGGACACCCTGAACAATTTTGGAATAGCTTACATGGTCCAGACGAGCCAACGGCATCCTCCAAAGCAATGCATCTTCAAATGGCTGCCTGTTTGCCTAACAAGCATAGGCATGCCAAGTCCCTATTGCATTTAGGGCTAGAACAGGCAGGACATTTTGCAATAATTTGCAAATTATTTACAAATCCCCTAAACATGACATCACCCCCACAATTCCTGAAGATATAGAGAAGGGTTGTTAGCCTGCAAGTTAGGAGGGAGGGGACGGTACCCCAGGGTGGGAGCATTGTGAAGTCACTCCTGGGAAAAATTATTTTAATGCATGTATACGGGTAGGGGTTGGGGGGCCTGGCTTGTCTTGGACACAGGCAAGGGGGGCTTAAAGGAAAACAGGTTCTAGACCACTGCTCTAGTATATATTGTTTTTGCATTAAAAATTTAATTGAAATCAAGGCAAATTTTGTATTTAAAAAATCAGGTAAAGTTGCCACAATCTTTCTTTATATATCCAGTAATTTTGGTTTGGATGTAACCATGTGCAGGGGATTTGCAATTAAAATAAAAAAAAATCTAGGAACCAATAGTGCTGTAATATTTTTAAAGTTTTAAGGTAGGAATACATGTATAGATTTTTGCACAATCTAATGTATTTGCATTTATCAAATGTATACACTGTATTTTCGTTCGACCAAATGAAATGTCATTCGAATTAAATTAGTTTTTGTTCCAACGATTAAAAAATTTATCTCTTTAAATCTATCGAACAAAAAAATCCACCCATGTATTCCCACCTTAAGTGTCAGTGTTAGGACTAGAAGGCAAAACTTATAAACACTTTCATAGGAACATGTATTGTATAAATCCATATATCCATATATTACTAACAAAAGCTTTTATATGAAAATATTTAGTTAATTAAAGACAATTATAATGTGCGGATTCTTTAATTCTTCACACCCCACCTCTTCCTAGTTTTAAACACTTATCCCCTGTACATACCTAGTTCCTTTACCCCATATCTTATTGTATCCACCAGATCCTATCTGTATTACAGGATTTTAAACAAAGACCCAACCCCCCACCCCCCACTCTGAGATCAAAATACAAATACCACATCTCAGTTAAACAAGTGTTTGCCCTGTCATATGGTCTATTACCCTGATCTTTCCTATTCTGATTTCCAATATTTCAGAAATGCCATAAAAAAATGTATAGCAATAGGAAAAAATATGGCAGCCGAAGAAGAGACATTATGCTCTGCCTTATAGTATTAATAAAAATCATGGTAGAAAATATGACCTGTCACAGCGGCAAGCATAAATAAATACAAAGTAACCAAACAAGCACCTTCCGGCCATGTTTCTTCGGCACACGTCTCCTTTTCCTTGTAACATAAGTGTAAATGTGTAAGTTATGGAGTTTGCTGGAAGGATGTCAGTGATCACTCTCCCTGTCATCTTCTAACATCCAGTCCCTGCTTACAGCCCCCTCCCCTCCTGTGGATGTTCAGGTATCTGCCATCTCCCCGCCCTCCTTTGTTCTGATCATCCCTCGCCCTCCTTTCCTGTTGAAGTTTTCTTCTCTCCCTCTCTGTCTATGCTCTCTTCTCCCCTCCATGGCAGCTCGTGTGAGTTTATTGTTTTGTGTCATTCTCCTTGTCTAGCACGGCTTGGAATCCATTCTTCCATCAGATCTACAGTCACATTGCACACGGTGTCTCTCCCGTCCCCGGTCACTCACCCGTATGTTTAGTCCCCTTCCTCTCGCCGCCTCCACTCTTCACAATCACAATCCGACACACAAAAGATGGCCGCCCCGCCTTGTCATACGCTGACAACGCTGCGTCACCTAGGCAACCATCGGCCAATGACAGGCGGCTGGTACCCTGCTTTCACAAAGCTCGCTCCCGATCCGGTCAGAGACCGTGTGGTGCCCTGTGCCGTGTACACTCAGGGCATTGTCATCGTTATTTATCAATAAAGTGTTCAATAAACACTTTCATCATGAACCCTTTTCCTGCCAGGCCTTCACATACCTTGTTACATCGATTCTTTCACAACAAAAGACGCACCTAAAACAGTTTTACAGACTGAGAGCTCTTTCACACTAAGCAGGCTACGTTGTGTACCAGCATGCTAAAGCGTATGTTGCACGGTACACACCACACACTAGTGCATATGCGCTGGGTCTTTAGTCAACATGAACCCAAACACTTTTTGTTGTTTTTTTGTTGATGACACACACACAGGTTACAATCTACATACAGATCATATTAAAGCATGTGTTGTTTAATCCTCTGAATGTTGAGCCGATTCTGCATAAAAAATTTTTAAACATTATTATACATTCCCCCGCCGCCCACTCTCCTTCCTTCACATCTTCGGCATTAGCAATGAGGCCAGGGATGTGAGGCCCCACAGCACCACTGCCTGCAGTAGCATGCAAGTAAAAGAGGCAGCCCCCCCCCCTTCCAGCGTCACTGATGATGCTAAAGGGATGGGACAAAAAAGGTCGGCGGGGATGCTGACACCCAGGAAAGCTGTGGGCTCTCTACGGACAGGAAAATGTAGCTTGTGGAGAGTATTTAGATCTACCAACACTTATGTTGTATCGGGTCCTCTGCGATTGAACAAAGGTAGACTTGATTGTTAAGAAAGTCCCTCATATTACATGGTTTTGGTAAAACAAAAGGAGATCTAAAGGAAATCTGACAGAGATATCTAAAGGTGTATGGGGACCCTTAGGCTAGGGCTCCACATGCGCTTAAATCCTTGCGTTCAACACAGGGATTTTAGTTCAGTGCACAAGCCACCAATTGATGGCAGGAGGGCCGATCTGCAGCTGCTGCCCAGGATCTCACATTGGGACAGGCCTGGAGATCTGCAGGATCATCTAGGACAATGTGAGTCGATCTTCATCCCCAAAGAGCTTAGGGTAGTTCTGGACAGATACTCTTCATAATTAGGTGCCCTGGGAAACAAGTGCATTTCTTAGTGGCTGGGCATTAATATAGAGACTATTTGCAACTGTTTGCACCCAAAAGTCTGTACATATTCCTACTGCAAGTAAAGAAAGACCCCAGTTTGAAGCATAACTAGTGTGTGGACTTTCCTTTATTAATACAGGGGATTGTGTATTGATTACACCAATCAATAACCGATCTGTGTAGAATGAGGAACTGCGGAGGTAAGGTGCTGTCTTCCCACCTATGCCATACAAAAGTACCCCTACCTTTTACATCACCCAAGATGGCTGCTAAAAGGGGATAGAGGAGGGTATCAGTTTGCCAAGAAGACAGGTATATTTGCACCTGGTGTCCCAAGTCACATACTCTTCGGGGGCGTGCCCCTGGCAGGTTTCACCAAGATCATCTCCTAACCACTCCATTATACAGACTCACAAGACTTTTTCTACCCTTACAATCTCATATATGTCTGTAAATTATCAGGTAAACATTCAGCCACATCTATGGAGCTCTGGATACAAATAGCAGCAGCAGCAACAAAACTAAATTCTGATAACTTTGTACTTATATCATTTTATTGTTGAGAACTCATGACGCCATAACAATAAAGGAAACTCTGTTGCTGTTGTTTTCAATTGTGTTATTTTGTGTTACAAACTTTTTTTTACTTCATCATCGTCACCATCAAATGATTTTCTTTGTTGACTACTTGATGATGATGCGCCCTTCTATGAAATATTTCAAGTTGGTCCAACAGTGGTCAAACAAGGGAACACAAAAATAAGACATCCTAAATCTGAATAAATTAAATACTCTTATTTAATATGGTACTTTGTTCTTTACATATTCGAATGTGCTGACAACAAAATCACACAAAAATTATTAAAAATAAAATATATTATTAAATGGAAATCAAATTGATCAACCCATGGAGGTCTGGATTTGGAGTCACACTCAAAATGAAAGTGGAAAAAAACACTACAGGCTGATTTAACTTTGATTGTCCTTTAAACAAGTCGAAATGAGGCACAGTAGTCTGTGTGGCCTCCAAGTGCCTGTATGACTTCCCTACAACGCCTGGGCATGTTCCTGATAAGGTGGCGGATGGTCTGCTGAGGGATCTCCTCCCACACCTGGACTAGGTGAAAAAAGAAAAAAGGGTCTGTTATTGTAGTGTTTAGAGGCGCTACCAGGAGACAGGCCAGTACATCAGGAGATGTGGAGGAGGCCGTAGGAGGGCAACAACCCAGCATCAGGACCGCTACTTCCGCCTTTGTGCAAGGAGGAACAGCTCTGCCAGAACCCTGCAAAATGATCTCCAGTGGTAAACAAATGTGCATGTGTCTGTTTAAACAGTCAGCAACAGACTTCATGAGGGCGCAACCTCCACAGGTGGGGGTTGTGCTTACAGCCCAACACCGTACAGGATGTTTGGCATTTTCCAGAGATAACTAAGATTGGCAAATACAGTGCCCTGTGCTTTTCACAGATGAAAGCAGGTTCACACTAAGCATATGTTACAGATGTGACACAGTTTGGAGACGCCGTGGAGAACATTCTGCTGCTTGCAACATCCTCCAGCATGACCGGTTTGGCAGTGGGGATGAGATCCTCAGAACCCTTGTGAGACCATATGCTGGTGCGGTTGGCCCTGGTTCCTCCTAATGCAATACAATGCTAGACCTCATGAGGCTGGAGTGCAGCAGTTCCTGCAAGACAAAAGCATTGATGCTATGGACCGGTTCCACAGACCTGAATCCAATTGAGCACACCTGGGACATCATGAGTTGGACTACTAATGGTACTTTCTAATTTAAAGATGTGAAATAGCTAGGATGAACAATTAACTGTAAATGTAATATCTCTGACTTACATAAGTGTTAATATGAACCATTGCCACAAGCTCTACATTGAAGCCCCCTCCATAGGGCAAAATGTGTTGTCTGTAGGAGCTTTAAAGAGTGTCTTAAATTTCAATATAAGAACTTTCTCTAGAAATACTATATTGAAAAATGTTCATGGAAACGGTTCTTTTGTCTTTTTTAACTTTACTGGTATGTGGACTTTTTTAACAATTTCTCAGCCTTAAGCATTTACATGGCAGCTAAAAGTTCCTGGGGACCGGCCTCCCCGTACCTAAGTCTGTGAAGGCACCTCAAGAATTTAGAGTTTAGAGGGAGTAATCAGCAATGTGGTGATTATGCATCCATTGAAAGCCAATGGGCATAATAACCAATACACACCCATGTACATGTCAAAGAGATGTGCCCATTGATTTTTAATGGACGTGCCCAGCAATAGACATGCAATGGTGTAACCCATTTTTTTTGTCTTTGACGCAGTATATGCACAGACTTTGGTGCACATGTGTATAGGCACATCATAGCCTCATTACTTTTAATGGCCAGTGTTGCTCCCGTGAAAAAACTTAGCGTAAGTATGCCCTTCCCATTGTGAGTGATCACATGACTCTATCCAGTGTGACCCCAGAAATGTCACATGGCAGTCAAGGAGGCCTAGACTCCATTTGCATTACATGTCCATCACTCTCAAGAAGTGCTCAGGCCAGGATTATGGAATCCAAAATAATGGGCAGAAGGATAGATGAGTGTGTGCTACTGGGAGCAAAGTATGGCTAGGTTTCCACTGCATCAAAATCCCTCCAGAGACCTTGACGACTGAAAAACGCAGTGAAAACCTAGCCTGTTTACTGCAAGGGGAAATTAATGGGCCTCTATGGGAAAACAGATTCATCAGGCCCCAGCAAGACTTGAGCTCACAACCCCTGGTTTACAAGACCAGTGCTTTAACCCCTGAGCTATGGAGCCAACTGAAAGCTACCATCACACCTTTATTTGTCATTCAGGCTGCAGCAGGTGAATTAGAAGAGCAAACAATACAACAGAGTTGTACATTCCTCTGTAAACATTAGCAGACAAAAAAAGCTGTAAGCATTTACATCCTTGAGGTGTAGGTTTGAAATGTGTGTATTTCTGGAGAATAGGTAGGAAGGCCTAAACAGGAGAACTAAATGGTCAGGTAACACTGATTGTGACATCGAAATTCATTTTTTTTTTTCATGGAAAACAATTAAAAAAATACTAAATAATAAAAACAACTGACTAAATGAATAAATACACATATGAACAGGAAAAAACAGTTGTGGACATTTAAACCTGGTAGAGGGGGTGCATTAGAGGACTAGATGTTGGACCACGCTACCCACCTAGGGGTTACAGTCCATATTGCTGGGCATATATTCCACTCCTGAAAATGTTTTTGGTATATACAATGTTAAATTGAAGAGGTGAAAATGTAATAATGCAACTTTGTTTTACTGTTAAAATGTGTTTCAAGGCTATGGAAACATTCCTGTACATTTACATCTTGGACTTTCAAAACAAGCACACAAACACACCCTCATGGTTTCCCAAGATTAACAATCCCGCCTTCTACTTTTGTCTAATAAAATAAATATTGGAAAACAAACTTTGAGATTGGTACCGTTTTAACTGTGTGTGTATCAGTCTCCTGGCACAGAGGAGACATTGCTAGACAGATTAAGTTATATGAAACAGTCCGGGGACCTCCGCCACCAAGATGCCACTTGGGCTCTCGAAGGTAGAGTTTTTCACTGCCGCTTCTTACTGCCGCTTCTTACTCACTCTTCTATACCTCTCCCTTCATGCTTATGATGCCACCCTCTCCAACAGCATAAATTTCATAGTATATTGTGTTATCCTGAAGGCCAAAGTTATGTTCCCAATTAGTTGTTTTTTATAAAATTGTGGTACGTTTTCAAGATCTTAGTTCTTCTAACAAAGCTATCATACAAATGTTAAATTGGAAACTAAAACTTTCTTTGACTCACTAGGCCTCATATTATATTGGCCATGACATCATATGGCAGATATGCTTGGCTCCCTAATACATAGAGCCTATATTTTAAAATGTTGTTTTATTGTAAAAAAACGGAAATATCTAAGACCAATACAAACTATTTCATATATTGTGTATGCAATATATAACGAGTTCGGCGTTGCAACAACCCCGCAACTTCAGTGTCAAGTGACAAATAAAGCTTTAGGAATCAAACATATCCGTTTCCTAGGCGACTCACAGGAGGCCTTTTCTATTGGCAGTGCTGTGCTAGAGGCCGGAAGTGGAGTACGTGGGTGCGGCAGTGGCGTTGTCTGTGATTGGTCAGGTGCTCCGGCAGACGGCATTGATAAGGAAGAAGCGAGCTGTGAGGGAAAGATGGTGCTGCTGACTATTCTGAAGAAGTTGAAGCAGAAGGAGCGGGAGGTTCGTCTCCTCATGCTGTATCCTGTGTGTGTATGTGGGGAAGGCCGGGTCGCTGGCCTGCTCGTGGCGTTATACATCTATTGGAGATGTCCTGAGGTGTGACAGACCAGTCATACTACAAAATCCCGCCTACCCCTGTCCGTGGACTGCAAGCCCAACCGTGCTCCAGCAGGACGTGGCTGAAACATTAGGGCTTGTCCCCACTTTGGGCATATTTCCAATGAGGCTATGTTCCCACATAGGTGATTAATCACCTTGCGCTCGTGCGCAATCGACCAGGCAATCTTCACCCATGATTTTATAAAAATAAAACGCGCCCATAGAGAATGAATGATCAAAAATCATGTCCATTCATGTATATGGGTGCGAGCAGGAAAAAAAATCACGGCCATCAGTTGAGTTGGGACAAGCCCATGCAACTGAATGTACGCGATCAGTGCCGATTTCTGCATGGGAACATAGCGTAAGGTGATCACTACTTGCGATTGGGTGGGATTTGGGCGTGTTTTTCTGGAGGCGATTGGGGCAGACAGGCTTGCACCCGATCCTGTTTGTCCCATAGAGAATGAATGGGGGCGCGTTTGAAAATCACGATTTTAAACTGCGGCCAATCATGTCTATGGGCGTGATCGTCTGCAACCGCCTGGGATCCGCAATCGAAAACGAGGTAAGCAGGCGGATGTGGAATTAACCCTATTGAAATTAATGGGCACGATGACCGTGCTGCGGTTAAAATTGTGGGTGATCGCAGCTGTTCGCTTAAGTACAACCCTTTGGCGACAACCATTTGTCACATTTACCCATGGTCGTGGACGCAGTTCTTTTCTTCATCGTGCATGTTGCTGCAATCGCGCCCATAGAGAATGATTGGAGGCAGTTAAAAATTGTTTTCTGACCGTGTCCATTTATATCTCTGGCCACGGCTTGTGGTCAAAAACACAGCCAAGTGGGGACAAGCACATTTAAAATAATGTAAGCAGTCTGCCACCAGCCGCCAAAGTAGGGTCAAGCCCTTAGGCTTCTAGTCCTGGGGTGAGGGGTGTTCAACATTAATCGTTATATCGAAGTTTAATTTAGGAAAGATAAAGCTGAATAGAAAAGGGGAAAAAGTAGGAAAGGGTTAAAACCTGTTAATGCTTACAATGTATGGCATTTTCTGTGCCAGAGACACTTGGAATACATTTCTTCACAAGAACAAGGCTTTCTGTGAAACATAGTCAGGTGGTTTGTGATCCTCCGCACCACATCTCTCCCTTGTCGTTGCCTGTGCAGAACAATCCCAATACATTTCTGTTGTTCCTTAACTCCTTTCTACTCCAGAGGATTAGATAATGCCGGCAAGACGACCATTTTGAAGAAGTTTAATGGTGAAGATATAAATACAATTTCTCCAACGTTGGGGTTCAATATCAAGACTCTGGAGCACAGAGGGTAACGTCACTTTGATCTCCCTTTATGTCTGTTTAGTGTTAGTTTTGTGTTCGTTTTAAATCCTCACCACTACCCCATTCTGAAAGTTCTACAGTTTCTCCAAAACAACAAATTTTTGTAGAAAAATATTTGCGTATCCCCATTTGGGTGTTGGGTACTGGATTCCGCCTAATTGTGACTATTACTAAAGCCCCCCATATGCTTAGATTTTTATCGAATTTCTATTGGAAATCTAAAGCTTAACCTTAAGCCGCCAAAGCTATTATGGACATGTCCCCATCCAAAGTAACTGCCGCACACAAAGAGTGCCTGGCAGATTTTTGGAAGGACCAATCTGCTGGGAGATTGGCAGAAAATCTAAAGGTGAGTGGTGGGCTTCAGGTATAGAAACAGGATGTCGCCCTTGATAGGAAACCCTAAAGTGATTACATGCATGCTTTGATTAGCTTACTTTGGTGATCTAGTCCCTTCTTTTTCGTCATGAAAAAGGCAGCTAATGGGTACCTACAGGTGTGTCAGCTGACCGAGTTGCCTTGTATCAGTACAGTGTCCATTTACAAAAAGCTGGACGCATTTCAGAACATTAACAAATTTTTAGATGGGACTTAACGGTCCTGATTTACACTCCAGATCAAAAATAATATATAGAATTAAACTTGGACTTGCCTCTTCGCCAATACGATGGTGGAGTTGTGCTCCACAATCCCAAAAAAATAATTCCTGTCTGTGGTTTACAGGAATCCTAGGATTCTGTATTTTTCAGACTAGAAGACATACTGGACCATTAGATGCACCCAGTTTTTAGAGCAGGAAAACCGTAAAAAAGACATTTTAAATGTTCTAATCAGTTGGAAAAAAGCACACTTCCTCATTTTCCTCACACATGGTAAACAGAAGGGGGGGGGGGGGCAGGGTTCTGCTTGACAGTGCTGCAACACGAGTAGGAGGAGAAAACAAAAGCATTTTCAGTGGCTGCAGTTTGACATGTGAAGTGTTCAAATTCCAAGCAATGCTTTAATTGGATTTTACCTTTTATGTTGTATTCTTACTTTACTTTATTCTGTAGATTCAAGCTCAACATGTGGGATGTTGGAGGACAGAAATCTCTGAGATCCTATTGGAGGAATTACTTTGAGAGTACGGATGGCTTGATCTGGGTGGTTGACAGTGCAGACCGCGCTCGGCTCCAGGATTGTGCGCAAGAATTAGCTGGGCTTTTACTGGAAGAGGTGAGTGCACCAGTGCTTTGCCTGGTTGCTTAGGGTGCCCATACATTGGTCGTTGGTGTCGCCACATTGCACTCCAGCGTTTGCCAATTGATCGGTTCCTGTTCGATACTTTAGATGGGGACCAGGGATCTACCAACTGCTTGATGCCGCTTGAAGAAACGGACGCCTTTGATTCCCAAACAATTGATCAAAGCACCCAGCAATTGATTGTTTGTGCATGGAACTGAAAACTGGCCTGTGTGTGGGGTATTGCCACTGTTTAACAGTTTGATGAGCTCTGACTGGAAGATCAGCAGCATTTGCTGTTTATTAGAGATTGTCATGAAATACAGACTAGCAGATTTGTTAGTTAATTGCCAAAGCTCTGAACATGGAATCATCACCAAAATTGTTGGAGATTCCCGATTTGTGGTATTATGAAAAACTAATTTATGCAAAAATGTGATAAAGCAATTTTATTTTATTTTTGTGAAGTAATTTAAATTCAGCTACAATGGTTGAGATGTTGCTGTTTGTTGCGTTAGGTTGCTTGGCAGATCACATTTGCATCCAGAAAAGATGGCATTAAGCTAGCCGTACGTGGGTATATTTGTACAATCGAGCACTGTGCATGCTTAAATGTGCTCTAATCTATTTACAAATCTACCCGTATGCCTTCCTTGGAGCGGGATCTATTGAACCAAAGAAACTCGATTGAACAGGGTTTCAACATGTTGGAAAACCCTGTTCAATCTCCATTACTTTGAATGGAGATGTGAGTCTCCATTCAAAGTATTGGATGTGCTGCTCCTACGGTGCTCGGTGTGAAGGGGGGGGGGGGGGGGGGG
>CM070041.1:35455551-35477006 GCA_036250615.1 Ptychadena robeensis | reverse complement strand
ACAGGCTGTCAGATCTTGTAGAAGTTCCAGAATAGATCCCTAGGCACAGTAACGCTTGCTCTGGTAGCAGTTGGAATAGATCTGGAGAAACTCTTCAGGCATGCTGCTTCTGAGCCCTGCTGCTGTATGGATGGGATTTTCTTTGGTTTCTCTGTTCCCAGTTTGAGGGGGTTGAGTAAAGACAAGGGGGGTTAATGAGCACAAGAATAGCCAGGATCTCATTCTGTCCTCACAGCTTCCTCCCACCACCCCAGTGCTGTGTGCAGAGTGGAGCTTACACAGCTAGTAGTGGCAGTATACACAAGCTGACACCCTGGACAGAGAGCTTTCTCTTTTTTTCACTCTTTAAGACGCACTATCTTATAGAGCGAAAAATACAGTATGTAAGTCACTATTCTACAAAGCCCTAGGTTTGTTGTAATTTGATTTGTTCTGCATATAATGGAATTATTTATGGTTTTTGATTCAAAAGTGAAAGTTACATTATTTGTGCCATCTACCTATCCAAATACAAAGTGGTTTTCCTTTCAATATGCTGGTTAACCATTGATTACAAAAAGTAATTCTGCCAGGACCGGTTACAATCCACTTGATTAGAAGTATTTTTAATTGATTATAAACTTTTCATTGTTTGTCAGTAGATCTTAAACTATCCATAATGGACAAGTTGCGGATGTCTATGTAAATACTCATTTCTGTTTAATTTATGTGTTGCAGAGGTTATCTGGAGCAACATTGCTGGTATTTGCCAATAAACAGGATTTACCTGGTGCATTATCAAAAGATGCCATTCGTGAGGTGAGTAGTGTGTCGTGTTACGTTTTAAATAAAAAGAAAAAAACATTACTAAAAGGGCTTATGTAATGTTGCTATATTATGATCGTGTACTCTGCAGGATACAATAACTACCAATTAGATTTCACTGTTTAGTTTAGTGCTGTCCTAATAAATGAAGATTATTGGCTATGTACAGCTTTAAACCTGAACTCCAAAGAAAGAGAAAAAGGCAAAGCTTAAGCGTGTCTATTATTCTCTTACAGCACCAACCCCTCTCTTTCTCTAGGCTGTGGCTAGTCATTCTAGTGTAGAGCAATAGGCCATGTGTAGTATGTAAGGCAGAGGCTAGACCACAGCATGGTGCCCCAAACAGAAGATGATGCTGGGCATTGGCTGCCATCCCCATCCGAACTAATGGTATTGGCTCTGAATTTACCGGCATGTTGGATCACTGTGCGATCCGACATGTGGCAGATTCTTGGTCAATATGACCAGGGGGTGCACCTGATTCTCTGCCGACCTGACCACCAATCGATTGCAGGAACGTGCACGGCGGCCTATCGACTGTGGAATTGGCCAGGAATCTATGCCCAGCTTTAGACAGAGAAAACCCCTAAACCTTGCAGTCCAGCGTTAGCAACAGCAAGGGTAATCCTGTTCATTGTTGTCTGTTTCCTTGCAGGCGCTGGAATTGGATAATATTAAGACTCATCATTGGTGTATTCAAGGATGTAGTGCAGTGACTGGAGAAAATCTTCTGATCGGAATAGACTGGTTATTGGATGACATCTCCAGCCGCATCTTTACAGCTGACTGAAGAGAATCCGGGAGATGGAAGGAAGCAAATGGCTTATTTATTAAATATTTATCAGCTTCTTAAATTTGTAACACAACTGAGAGTCCTGCATGACTAAACAATAAGCAGGTTTAGTAACAAGTCAAAGATGATGCCTTTTTATCTTACTGATGCAGTTCTGTAACTAATATTTCTGTATGGTATGTTACATTGTGCATAATGCAGGACAGGTTCTGTTTATTCTGTTATCAGTGTAGTTTGGCATATACACAGCCATTGTTATTACAAACAACTGTACAGAAGCGCTTATTTTGCATCTAATTTTGTCTTTCAGATAAACTGAAATAGTTAGTGAGTGGAAATATTATTAGATGGTTACTGAAAGATTGAGCAGTCTGCGACACAAAAGTAATTCCATGTTAAAAAGAGATAATATGATGTGGTCTGTCACCACCATTAGCCTTTCATTTGATCAACAGCAAATGACATGACACATGCTGTTATTAATCTATCACATTTTCCTCCTCCTGTAACATAATTTCACTACTAATGAGCCTTTCAATGAGACCTACCTTGTTCCACAGACTACTCTGTCCCATAAACATTGCACTTAAATGGTTAGGTCATATAGTACTACTACAAGCCTTTACAGTAATTGTGTATTATTGTTGTTAAACCTTTTCTCTAAAAGAAAAAAATACCACATAGCTAAATCTCAATTTACCTTGTGCAATTGGTTACATCAGTGAATGGGAATGTGGGACAGGTGAAAAGCCAAAGTCAGATTAGCAAATTTCAGTTTTGGGTATTTGAAAACAAAATATTTTTTTTTCTTTAAAAACTGCTACAGCCAATATATAAAGCCTGTCCCCTGCCAGCATTCTGCAGAGAAGGGCCCATGGAGTGTCTGGAGAACTGTGCCACATCTCCGATCTGTTAGAATCTATGATTCAGCAACTAGCAAACTCCTCTGGCTAACAGAGGTAATGTCAGACCTCTGAAGATTGACTCCTGCTTTGTGGGATCAGTGCTTTGTTATTATAAATTAAAAAGAGGAGATATTGCTTTTTGCTATTTCCAAAGCAATATCTTTCCTTATTGGGTAACAAGATGGAATATTACCACGTCTCATAAGACAGTGGTCAATATTCAGCCATTTCCTTCCTAGCAAGTGGTATATTATCCTCAGTTATAACTTGGCTACAATATGTAATAGGTATTCCCAAAAATCACTCAAAACTATGCCGATATAACATAAAAGACACCTTTACTTAGATTGTACCTAGTGTGTAAGTACTTAAGTACCTATCATGGTCATGAAAGTACACGCAAAATGTAACTGGCCTATACATTAACAATATAGACCAAATGCTACTTAGCCAAGCTTGATGATGGTGGCACATCCTCTCAGCCCACTTCCAAGTTTCTGACTGCCCTGTCTGCCCAACACTTCTTCATCCCATTGTTGCCCCCCCCCCCATGAACAGGAAGGGGTGGGATCTTGGCTATGGGAAGTGATGTAATGACCATGTGCTGGCTTGATCACTTCCTGTGATGTCCATAAACGGGGCTGAAACTCCTGCCCTGTACCAATAAACTAGCAGACAAATGCAGGTTTAGTTTGGAGCTGTAACTTGTTTTGTTAATTACCAGTGCCTAATTCATTGTATTTAAGGTAAACATTTCATTTGCACTTAGGATATAGTAGTAGTGAGGAACGAGATGATCTGTCAAGTGTTTGTTTGATATAAACTTCAAAATTTTTTCCTGTATTCTCCACGTCTTTTATAAATGAATACACAGGACTCCACTTTCTCCCATTCAGAGTGGAAATGCAAATCTTTCAGTTTTGTGTACAGTGGGAAATGGTAACCTGTTTTGTCAGGTTGTTGCAGACTGTATCTATGGTTGACACTATGAATATACAGAAAATATTATTTATACTTCCAACAAAAGGTGAGAAGCCAACATCCCAAAATTTGTAAATACAAAAGGATCCCAGGTTATAGGGGAGATACTATAACCCCAAGCAAAGATGTCCTCTGGTTTAGCAGAGGCTAGGGGACTTTAGAGGCTTCGGTTGTAGATGTTTCAATCATAAAGAAGGTTGTATCCAAAAATCCATTCAAAAACATAAAAGAAAGGTTATTTAATGTCCATAGGAACAGCTAGATATTCCAATCGAGGTACAGTAGGTACCCCTGGTGGCTTGACGATTAGTTTTCACTATCTGTCACCTTATTTCCCCCTATCCTTCTGGAGAGGTGATGAAAACAGGGTCTGGTGATCCACTAGGCGCCGTGTCAACTGTACCTACTGTCCCCTAGTCCCCTAGCCTCTGCTAAACGAGAGGACATCTTTGCTTGGGGTTAGAGTATTTTCTCTATATCCTGGGATCCTTTTGTATTTACTATGAATATACACTTATAGTCATAAAGCCGTTATGTTGGAATTTCCTTTTACACCTTTATGATGCGGAATGTGAATCCAGTTAAATCATTTGTTGTGACAAGGTTAATTTTACACACACTGTTATTTTTCAGTTTAATTAAAGTCCCATTATCGCCATAAAGCAGTGTGGTAAAAATTGGTTTGTAAGAAATTGCAAAGCAGTTACTTTACAGGTAGCAAAATGGAAATCTTTTATTCACATGTCATTGGTCTACTGCCTCTTGTTTGCCAAAAGAGAACAAAAATGGACCCTTTAAACTATATATATTAATAATTGTGTTTATGATAATTTGAGTGGTTAGTGTTAATAATATTTTCTAATGTTAAAAAAAAAATCATCTTAATAAAAAAAACATGTTTTGTGTGTTTTATTTGGATGCAGTGTACTCAGTGCAAAACAATGCATTGTAGTTAGTTTGTATTTACTGTACTGCTTTAGGAAGTAAAAAAGCTGAATTAATGGTATCACCAGGGAGGTATAAGCATAATTTCCCAATCCCCCTTCCAGGAGCTGATGCTAGGAATTCCAGCTTTAGGTTGCTGGTTCGAAGGAGGAAGTAGGTTTAATCAATCATGTGTAAGTAAGTTGTGTAGAACACAATAGTTCCAGTTTTATTATTTAGTGTATGTGGTTTATGTCTGTCTTACTTGAGGGAAGCATTATCTGCCAACAGAAATAAAACTGAAGGGTTGGTATGTGTGTAAAATGGAGGGTATGCATTCTTAGGTAAATGAACTAACAACATTCAGGGTTATACTACTATGGAAGTTGGAGATCTCAGAGATCAAAGAATAGAAGGCATCTATAAGGGTAGCTGAGGGAAGGGAAGCATTCACAGCTGAAATATGAAGGATTGCAGATAAAAATTTGAACTGCATGTAGACAGGTTATGTATGCTTTGTGGTCAGTGCATAGAAAATAAAGGCGTATATGCATCTTTTTTATCAACACATTTATAATACTGAAGGCCAAGAGGAGAGGAACTGGTTATACCAGTCTAAAGGTACCTATAGACGTTTAGATTCCTGTTAGTTTTGCCAGCGACTTATCACAGTGTTGGGGTGGATTGTGCTTGCGGTCAGTGATAAGAGGTGCGCATCCGGGGGGGAGAGACACTCCTCTCTGGAGGAGCACCTCTCATCACCCATCGCTCAAAGTCTTGCAGATGTGACATCACAATCCCGCAGGACTGGGCAGGTACCCAAGGATGTCCCCTCCTGCTGTCAGAAAAGTTTATTGTTTTTATCACACATTCCCTTATTATTGGTTGCTCTAGACGATACTGCAGAGTGACCTACGAGGTGGTAGGTCCACTTTGAGGCCAACCGATTTGTTCATCTTGACAATTAAATTTTTTGCCAACATGCCCATGTCTGATCAATATTGAGTTAACTGCCTGCTCCCAAAGTTCAGAGGAGGAGGGCAAGGAACTTTTATATGCCATTTCATTAATTTCAATTAAATAAAATCTGCAGATTAAGGAAATTTGGGCATAAAAACAAAGTTTTCATTTTCACATTTGTTGCAGTCTATTATAAAGCTTGTCAGTGGAGTCAGAATGATCCATCTGACAATGGTAGCTCCATCTATAAATACATTGTATGTCTAGATACTTTAAGACATGTAGAATTCTACCTGATGAACAATGCAAGAAATAAAGTAGCAATGTCACTCTGCTGTATAATAATTTTGGCTGCATTTTTTTATTACTATACTGCCATAATAGAAAGACATGAAAAATATGCTTCCAATACCTTTAGGTATGTTTGCTAATCCTAAATATTACTGTATTAAGGCTATGTTTCCACTTAGGCAATACATTTTCAATCGCCTGCAGAATCACCAGCTGGCAACTGAAATTTTTTTTTTAAATAAAATCGCCTCTATAGGGAATGAATGGCCGCGATTTGTGATCGCCTGCACTGGCGATTGCAAATCGCCTCCATTCATGTCTATGGGCACGATTAGAGGAAAATAATCGTGGCCGTCGGACATCAGAATGCAGGGAGCAGCGATTTAATCGCGGCCGCAATCGCGCGATCCAATCAATGGGGACAAGCCCATTGAAAGTAGTGTAGGCGATTCTGCCGGCTATTGAAAATCGCGAGCACAGGTGATTAATCACCTAAGTGGTAACATAGCCTTAGTGTGTGGTAAGATTCATATCAGATCTTAAAAAAACTTCTATTTTTTCTATTCACATATA
This sequence comes from Ptychadena robeensis, assembly GCA_036250615.1. NCBI lineage: Eukaryota > Metazoa > Chordata > Amphibia > Anura > Ptychadenidae > Ptychadena > Ptychadena robeensis. The sequence continues at coordinate 35,470,775 of CM070041.1, read as the reverse complement.
GAGCCAGTGCAGAGCTGAACAATGCAGAACGTTTTAGAATTTGCTTGTATGACCCATCTGAAGAGACTGCAGGGCTGTATCATATTTAATATTGGCTTTCACTAGGAGTAAACCACTTTTCAGAGCCTAGACACTAACTTTTAGAGACTTGCTTTACACTGGCAGCTCATCCTGGAACATTAGTCTCTATTAGTTAGTCAATTTTTTTTTACATTCACCCTATAAGACATAGGGTGACATTTTCCCCAGATTTATGTGGTAAAACAATGAATCGTATAAAGCAAAAATATGGTCTTTTTTAACATCCCTCTTAATATCTCTTCTATGTTTTATTTATTCTTTCATCATATTCACATGTGGTGAGAAGAAGTGTCATAATTCTGCATGTTTGAGCATGCCTCAGCTAGTCCCAAAAGACTAATTCGCTGATCTGCCTTTTCCATTTGCTTTTTTATACTGAGTGGTTTATACTTTAATTGTAGCAAATCCAATAATAACAAGGGCAAAGCTTCTGAAACCCTGATTTTTTTAATATAGTTCTATGCGTCTGTATTCCAGCTCCACCATTCATGAAATATTTCCAGTTATCTTTATTTTTATATTGTTTCTTTCCCAATTAAAAAATGAATGGAGTCGGTGGAAGCAACAGAAATTTTAATGGTAATATTCCGGTTCCGGCGCCGCATGTAAGAGCAGCTCCCTGACGAGCTCCTGCGCCTCTGCCACAAAAATCATATTACAGCAGCATAGTGACACGATCCATGCCCCAACAGAACCGAAAAGGGGGTGATACCCTCCTGCATGGATAAGTTCCTGTGTAAGCAGTCCTCCCGGTCCCGATCAAGATCCGCAGCGTGAGGGGCCTGCTCGGCACCTGATCCGTCCAAGATGGCCGCCACTCCATCTCACCACGAGGCAAGTGAATGTGACTCATACCCTGATCACTTTTAGTGGTGTCTGCTCTGCCCTATTCTGCAAGAAGGTCAAATTCCAGCTAGCATACCCAGCGATTCTGCGAGTGAAGGACCTGCAAGGTGCGGAGCGCGCCTTCACAGACCCTAAAGAGGCGGAAAAGTACCTTCAGCAACTACCGGAGACATCACCGGTGCCTACGACCCGTATACCGAAATCATCGACGCCGCTGAAAAGACAGGACAAGACTCAGCCTTCACCCAAGACCCAACGCTTTGAAACCCCAAAGACGGATACGAAGAAGGACACTAGACTGCAAAAAGGACATTGACTTGCTGCACACCTGACCTGCTGGATCCACTAGCTGACGGGGGTTGATGGTTTGACGTGTGGGCTATGAGTAAGGGACTCTCATTCTATCTATACCTTCCCTAATCTTTCGGTGGGGATAGTACGGGTCACCCTTCCTCCCCTCTTAGACCCTTTATGGCACACCATGGAAGGTAGCGCCCACGCTGCTTATGGGCACGGTCTCTACACCCTGCTGGCTCCGGGTGGGGGTGCGGGGCAGACGGGAAGGTATTACATGGGGAAAAAAGAGAAGCCCCACAAGTTTGAAATGTCTCACGGGGATGTGGGGACACCCGCAGCACCGGGAGGTTCCTCCTGGCCTATACGGCCTAGGAGAGGTATTTACCACTGTTTATTGAAGTTATATTTTATGGTTTGTTTTAGTTTATTTTTGCTATTCCTGTCCAAGTCTAAGAGGGGTCTGGATGCTAGAATGGTGTTGGAATACTGTGAATGCCTGGCATTAATGTTTTATATCTGCTGTTACATCGCCACAAGCGAGATCACTTAGTATGCCGCGGACCCAAATTGGCTCGCTGAGGGTGGTCTCCTGGAATGTGAAGGGCCTCCGATCTCCCGCTAAGAAGGGTATGGTTTTAAGACACCTGAGAAGACTAAAAGCGGATGTGGCCCTTCTGCAGGAGACCCACCTCGACAAGTCGGAGGCAACAAGGTTAAAAAAGTTGTGGGTGGGTACTGTTTTTGCGTCCTCAGCAGACGGCAGGAAGAATGGAGTCATAACGCTTCTACACAAAAACTTACGGTATACGGCTGTCAGCCAATCGAGAGATGATAAGGGCTGGTTTCTGCGCATAACGCTGAAATTGAACCTCCGAGAGCTCAGCATATATAATATATATGCCCCAAACTCCCCCACTAGAACGTATTATGGAGACTTAGCGAAGACGGTCTTAACAGACCCTGCCCCGCTCAAGATTGTTGGGGGCGACTTTAACGACGTGATGGTGGTGGAGGAGGATAGGAAATCTGACTCCATGCACACAATGACGAGACCTCGACGAAACCCTCCCCCAACACCACTGCATGACTTCACTACCTCCACCCACCTTAACGACTTGTGGAGGCAGCTCAACCCGACAGAGAGACAGTACACATCTCCCATGCGCATGATTCCCTATCCCGGATTGAGTATCTGATGGCCACTGACCCCCTCTTACCGACCTGTGTTAGTCCAGAGATTCACAACGTACTCATCTCTGACTACGCCCCTATCAGTGTGGACCTGTTGGAGCGGGGCCCTAGGGAACCAGATATCATCTGGAGATACCCCAGTCACTTAAAGGAGGACAAGAAATTCCACGACTTCCTGTCAAGGAAAATTGCGGAGTACAAATGTGACAATGTACGGCACGAGACGGACCCAATACTATACTGGGAGGCAGCCAAAGCCCATATACGAGTGTGATGGCCTTCATGGCGATCAGACGTAAAACCACCCTTCACAAATACAGGGAGGCGATAGGGCTATTGAGAGGAGCTCAGAATAACTTTACAATGTGCCCCACACCTATTCATAAGCAGCAATACCTCCAGGCCAAGGCTACGCTGGAGTATTGGCTGGATCAGAAAGAACTCCAAAAGTTATCCTATCAGGCACTGATGTACTATAAGCATGGTAATAAGGCAGGAAGATTGATGGCCAATTTGGTGAGGGCCTCGAAACCCAATAATTTTATCTCGGCAATGCGCAATGGGAAGGGTGATGTTGTGACAGACCCGAAATAAATTAATGCTGTACTGGCTGCCTTCTATGATAACCTGTATAGGGAATCAGGGGTGGATACGACTGCTCAACAGAACTATATCGACCAGACCGACTTATCGACACTGACAGATGACCAGCTGGCGACGCTAAATGCTCCCATTACTGCTACAGAACTGTTGGATGTGATTAACACACTCCCAAATAATAAGGCTCCGGGGCCGGATGGCTTCCCCCCGGAGTTTTATAAGACTTTTAGTACGGATCTTGTCAAGCCCCTGCTGGGAGTATATCAGCACCTGTGGCAGTATGGCACGTATTTTCCTACGGCCGACGGTGCTCATATAAATCTAATCCACAAAAAGGGGAAAGACCCTTCACTCCCCGGCTCATACAGGCCGATTTCGCTAATCACGGACGCAAAAATTTTGTCCAAATTACTGGCCCGGAGACTTGCGCCTATCATGCCATCCATCATACATGAAGCCCAAACTGGATTTGTACAGGGAAGACACGGAGTTGCCAATATCAGAAAAACGTTGATGGCACTCGACTTTGCAAATAACAATATGCAAGACGATGTGGCCCTCCTCACGGTCGATGCCGAAAAGGCATTCGATAACGTGAATTGGGAATGGCTTTTCAGGGTCATGCACAGGTTGGGGTTCTCTGGCCCCTTCCTGGCGCTGGTCAAGGCCATGTACGCTGCACCTTCAGGTTTCCTGTCCAAAGCCTTCTCACTACACAAAGGCACTAGGCAGGGATGCCCTTTGTCACCCCTGCTGTTCAATCTGGATCTTGAGCCTTTGATCAGACGTTTGGAGGGGGCCAGACAATTTGTGGGTATACCGATACAAGACCATGTCATTAAATGTGCTCTATTTGCCGATGACATCCTCTTGTTTACTAGACACCCCTCCAAGGACATCCCCTTCCTGGTTGAGGCTCTCAGTACTTATGGGCGTCACTCAGGCTTTAAAGTTAACGTACAAAAGAGTGAGATTCTGTTGCTTTCAGGGCATAGGACTAGAGACTGGTTAGCCAAGACAGATTTTATGGTGGCGGAAAAGAGCATCACTTACCTGGGGATCAACATGGGGAAAACTGCCTCCTCGTTGTATACCCTTAACTACGGTAGACTCATCCCGCATATCATCAAGGAGCTGGAGTCATGGGCGAACCTCCCGCTGTCTCTCACGTTTCCCAAAATATTGTATCCACTACAGGCGATCCCATTGCTGTTTAAGCATTCGGATGTTCAGAGACTTGATGCAGCAATTACGAAGGGCGCGGATAGCTCTAAAGAAATTGCAAAGTCACAAGAGTGTAGGGGGGGGGGTCAACCTCCCAAATATTAGGAAATACAACATAGCCAGCCTGATGAGACATGCCATGGACTGGCTAAAGGGGTCTTCCCTCCACTCCAACTATCACCTAGAACAAGCCATGGTGTCTCCATGGCATTTGAAAGCGCTCCTGCACTGCCCAGTGGCCAAACTTCCTGCCACCATTAAAACCAATATCTTAATTAGAGATACTGTGCTCGGGAGGCTAGGAAGATTTTTGGCCTGCCCTACTACCACTCGAAGCATCTACCGATAGTGGGTCACCCACTGTTTCCTTGGGGAGTGAAGAGAGTGTACCACAAGTGGAAGGAGAAGGGCATTGTGCACTTTAGGGACTTACTCAATGATAAGGGTGAACTTCTCCCGCAGCAAACGCTGCAATCACGCCACGGTCTGACAAACGAGGAAATACATCCGCTATTCTATCTACAAGCGACAGCTTACTGCAAAGACTTGACTAATAATATGGCACTACTGACCTGCACGGACGCATTTGATCGTATGGTAGCGGCCCCAGGTCACACTCTATCTGGTCTTTATTCATGGTTGTGCTCGGGGCGCTCCGGGAAGCCTGTCCCTGTGGTGAAATCAGGGTGGGAGAAGGAGTTCCCCTTCGATGATATAACGGACAAAATTATCAAGGGGTATGGTGTGGTTCGTAGTTGCACGGTCTCGGAGATCTGGAGGGAGACACAGTACCGTATATTACACAGAGCGTACAAACCCCCAGGGACTAAGCGCCCCTCTCAAGCGGAAACGGGTACTTGAAACTCTGTATGCCCCAAATGTAACATGGCTAACCCCACCCTGATGCACTGTTTGTGGACCTGTCCGAAGATTTTCCTATACTGGGAGTCGGTGGTGATGTATGTAAATGGTATCACAGGAGCGAAAATCACCAAAGACCCCCTTCTGCTGCTGTTTAGTTATGTCCCGAACGATGCCCCCTATACAGTACTGATTAACTCACAGTGGACACACACGTGCCTTTTAGCTGCCAGACACACCATAATGCTACAATGTCGCTCCTGACAGGTATTCTGCAAGATATATGCAAAAGGTTCCCGGACACAGTACACGGCAGCACGACTTAAGACACTGGACAAATGGCAGGCATTTCTACTCCGTTACCCGCACCAGGACTGACACAGACTGACCTGGGTGGTGACTTTGATGCGCAGACCCATCAGATATACCGACTTAGTTTAAAGATGGACGAGATTAGGGAATAGCTTTATGTGTTTAAACTGTTATATTGTTATGGATATGGTTTTAGTAGTTGTTAAGAATGAGGTGTCTGTAACTGTATGGACACCCTAGAGACTCTTGTATTACTCTGTACAGTGGCATCTGATCCCACAAAATTTTTCTATGTTGATCTGCACCATGTCAACTGTACGATTGGTCTAAATCTGTTTTGATGAAGATATTTTTCTTTTTGATGTATGTTGCTCAAAACCCAATAAAAATTATTAAACAAAAAAAAAATGGTAATATTCCACAGAGGCTCCAGATCTCCAAACTTTATATGGCATTCAGGTGAAGTTTTTTTTATCGAAGCGCCCTCGGTGTGCGTGCACGCACAACCCGTGATCACTAGACACCTCGTGCAAAAAAGTGAACCACACAAAAACATGGGTGTCTTCAGTTGCACCGCCTCGAAAAAGGCTCGTTCCCTGAAAAGAGGTTTCCTTGGTCCAAGGAGCAGAAGCCCCTTGACCCTTGGGGACTACAACCGGAGTCCAGTGTCCCAAGTACTAGGGACGCATTGGGCCCTGTAAAGAGGGACCCTCGTTGTAGGGTCCGCCGCAGCAAACCCTCCCCACTTTCTAGTGTTGAGCGAGAATATTAGAAATTCGAATATATTCTACGAATATCTGTCATTCGAGAATTCGCAATATTTAGCGAATGTGCGCCCGGATATTCACAATGGCGGATATTAGTCATTCAACATTCTTTACCAGCACACATCATGCATATTTGTGTGCATAGCGAATGGATACACGCAATACACACAGTGCTCGTACTGGCTAACATCACAGAATGAAGAAGAGATGTAAAGCTATATTGCAAATCATTGTGAATAATTGCGAACAGGCACGCACGATGGAAGGCAATAGAATACAGTCGAATCGAATTTCATGAATTTCGAATGTTCCTATGTATAGGAATATTTGAATATACCATATGCTGCTCAACATTACCACTTTCCAGGGTTAAGCCCGTACTAGTGAACAAGATGACAAACGTTAATAGGGTGTTTGTGGGGGGGGGGGGGGGTTTAAACAAACACTATATATAAAAAAATTAATAAATAAAGTGCTCAGTGACAAGTGTGGCCGGCTAAAGGAATTCATCCGGTCATGGCAGAAAGGCCATCCCCTGGAGGCCGTGCCTATGTGTGCTGTCAACATTAAGTGCATATAAAAGTGGGTGGTATTCCCCAAACACTGTGCAATACTTGTTTGGGACCTCCTATTCTGCCACACTAGGGTTCACGGTACACGGAAGGCTCTTCAAGACCCCTGGTCAGACCACAATTTTATTAACCAGTACATCGCCATCGCTGCTCCCGTTTAACGCTGGACTTATCCTACTTGCCATGCTATTTCCCTGATTAATAGCATGACGTTATGGCCAGACTAATAAAAACAGAGACTACACTTAATTGTAGCCAAAAGGCAGAGAAGCGATGACCTCACAAATATTTGTTCTAAAAGTAAACAGTAATTTTCTGAACGTTCTGCCCCTGAAGTGCTTTTTAAAGAAGCACAATCTGATGCAATTCTGCATCCCCCCTCCCCCCTTCACATCCCCAGCATCATTGTTGAAGCATCAAAAAGATTGGCGGGTCTCCGGATATGGAGTCCAGGAGGTTAAACTGCACTTAATGATCTGTCAAAGAAATATTAAAGTTATCAGTTAACAAGAGATTCTCATCAGCGTTCATAAATATGGCTTGTACGTTTGTGTACCTTTGTGCAAGTGGTTGAAAAACTTTCACCATTGTAACCCATCTACTTTCACATGGGGAGGGTTGGATCCCCCTAGCGATGTCCTTTGTCCCTTGCAGTTCAGGCAAAAACCAATGAATGAGAGCCGCTGGTAGACACACTTGTACATGGCGGTTCCCAGCGTCAGTGTGCATACACGGTAATATATGTATGATCATGCACAACCAGGCATTTAAAGGCCTACCACACTATACCAAACGGGGTCTGATTAGTGATTTGGTGGCATGGAAATCCTCACAAATTAAAAAACAAATCCTTATATGCATGTGCACAGGGGTTTAATATTTAAAAAAGAGGTCATTGGCTTTGTCTTGTAGGAAGACACATACAGCTTCATCTGCATGTGCACTGGCAATCTGCATTACCGGCTTTTGGGGCATAAAAAAATATTGGATTTAAAGAAGTGAAACAAGAGCAGCCGTTGCTGGACCTGTTAGTGCACCAGCGGCCCTAAGTTCTTTTCAGATGCTCAATGCACCCCTGTCTTTGGTGGCTCCACACAAAAGCGATCCTCATACACTCCAAATAAACGATTGTTGATAGGGTTTTTTTTACAAGGTTTACTAGCAGGGCAGGTTATATACAGGCATTCACCATCACCCAGAAGGGATGGGATATACAGCTTGGGATCTACAGTTCCAAACCAATGACTAACCAGCCTGCTGGGAGTGACCCCAGGTTTCCGCAGCTCTCACCCAGATGTGGTCTGTCCTGGAGGGGAGGCTTGATCCTGACGTAGGCCTCAACTCAGCTCCTGCAGTTCCACACAGGAAGAAGATAAACACAGAATGGCCCAGAATGTTCTGTAGAACACACTTAAATAGACTAAGGCCAAGGAGTGGCCAGTAACGTAGGTAAGTTCCTGAAACAAAGTCACTTTCCTTAGATATTTACTTCTTGCAGAACCTCCCTAATGCACAAGGGACCTAAGTGTCTGGAAAACCCACAAGCCAACCCATATACCTTTCCCATGTTCGATCCTCTATCAGAGGTGGCACCTAACCCTATCACAGTCCAATGCAGTCACCCAGGGTTGATGGTCCCCATTGAGGTGAACCTTCAGACCCGAGAATGGTAGGCTGAAAAGGGCTTTATAGGAGGATCTCCCCTTACATTGGGCCACTGATATAAGTGGGGGGCAGAGTATGAAGAAGGTGGGTGATTGGGGTTTTTCCTTTTTGTCACATTGCCCTCATATCAGGCATTTTTTATTGCCATCACAGCAGCAATTTACATGCTCAAAAAAGTTGACCTTATTTATTACTTCTGGGCACAGGACAGTTTTATGTATAGAGTAACTATAAATGAAGAGAACGTTATCATTGCTATTATCAATTTCTTTTGTCAGATCTGCTCTTTCGTATAACTACAAGTACCAGCCAGACTAGCTCACTGGCAGTTGCGACATGTGACAATGCACATGCGCAGAGCTCCTGGTTGGCAGCCGGCTGTCTTCCTGAGTCCGCACGTACACTTCCGGATGGCAGGACTGGCGCACTGCGCATGCTCGGCGGTGTCACCTGAAGCTTTGCCTCTTAAAGGAGCAGAAGTGACCCCCGAAACCGAGGTAAGATGTCCCGGGCGGTCCGGGATCAGTATGACCGGAGGTATCACGTGACCGAGACCCGCACCAACCCCAAAGGATTCACGGAGTATAAGGTGACCGCCGAGGTAAGTGGGTGCTTCCCTATTCATCATGGTGGGCGTCAGGAGTTCGTGTGTCCTGTACACCCCATTCACTGTGACTTCACTAGTTATAAAGTTATAAGGTGTCCTGACAGTGACACACCACAGATATTGTCTACTTCCCGCACCCACAGGGAGAGATAAGAAAGGAGGAACAGTTGTGTGCATTGTACTTCCCATCAGTGATGATCAACCTAGAAAGGAAAGAGATCTATCCCATATTTACATGTCATTATATAGATCTATCCTATGATATATATATGTCATTATGTAGATCTGTACCATGATATATCCATTGGAAGAATAATACCCCATCATCGGTGTCAGTGGTGAACAATAATACCCCATAGTTGGCATCAGTGGGAAGAATAATATCCCATCATCTGTGTCAGTGGGGAACAATAATACCCCATAGTTGGTGTCAGTGGGAAGAATAATACCCTATAGTTGGCGTCATTGGGAAGAATAATATCCCATCATCTGTGTCAGTGGGGAACAATAATACCCCATAGTTGGCGTCAGTGGGAAGAATAATACCCCATAGTTGGCGTCAGTGGGACGAATAATACCCCATAGTTGGCGTCAGTGGGAAGAATAATACCCCATCATCGGTGTCAGTGGGGAACAATAATACCCCATAGTTTGCGTCAGTGGGAAGAATAATACCCTAATATTGGCGCCAGTGGGGAAGAATAATACCCTATCACTGGCATCAGTGGGGAAGAATAATACCTCATGTATGGCTTCATTGGGGAAGAATAATACTCCATCATCAGTGTCAGTGGAAAGAAAAATACCCCGTCATTGGTGTCAGACACTGTCAGTGGAAAGAAAAATACCCTGTCATTGGTGTCAATGGGGAAGATTAATACCCCATTATCGGTGTTCGTGGGAAGAAAAATACCCCATCATTGGCGTCCATGGGAAGAAAAATACCCTGTCATTGGTGTCAGTGGGATTATTAATACCCCATCATCAGTGCCAGTGGGAAGAATAATACCCTGTCATTGGTGTCAGAGGGATTATTAATGCCCCATCATCAGTGTCAGTGGAAAGAAAAATACCCCGTCATTGGTGTCAATGGGGTAGATTAAAACCCCATCATCGGTGTCAGTGGGAAGAATAATACCCCATCATTGGTGTCAGTGGGAAGAATATTACCCCATCATCCGTGTCAGTGGAAACAATAATACCCCATCATCGGTGTCCGTAGGAAGAATAATCCCTTGTTGTCAGTGGGAAAAATAATACCCCATCAGGGGGGAAAAATAATACCCCATTATTGGCATCAGTGGGGAAGAATAATACCCCATCATCAGTGTCAGTGGGAAGAATAATACCCCATCGTCGGTGTCAGTGGGAAGAATAATACCCCATCATTGGCGTTCGTGGGAATAATAATACCCCATCATTGGCGTCAGTGGGGAAGAATAATATCCCAACATTGGCGTCGGTGGAAACCATAATACCTCATCATCAGTGTCCGTGGTAAGAATAATACCTCATCATCAGTGTCTATGGGGAAGAATAATACCCAATCATTTGCGTCAGTGGGGTAGGATAATACCCCATCATTGGCGTCAGTGGAAACAATGGTACCCATTGGTATAAGTGAGAAGAATAATACCCCATCATCGGCGTAAGTGGGGAAGAATAATACCCTATTATTGGCATCAGTGGGAAGAATATTACCCCATCACTGGCATCATTGGAAACAATAATACCCCATCATGGGTGTCAAATGGAAGAATAATAATACCTCTTCGGTCGAAAGAATAATACCCCATCTTTAGTGTTATTCGAAACAGTAATACCCGATTATCCGTGTCGGTGGGAAGAATAATACCCCATCATATCTGACATACTATGTATCCTGCAGATCTTTGTATAATATTCATCCACAAGTAGCTAAAAAAAGCCATCAACTTTGGTATGAATAAGACCCCATGTGACGTGTAAGTAACATGATCTGAATCATGTGAGAACAGATTATTCACGGATTCTGATCTTCACTTATTCATTCATAAACAAAGAGTTCTCCTAGAGAAGTTTGGAACTTCGTCCAGGAAACTAAAATGCTCCACAATTAATTGTAATATCTTCTTAATTTTGAAAGATAACATTAACATTATATGTTCATATACAGTATTTGCTATAACAATGGCTACTCATGTGCAAATTAAATGAAAGCGTATGTAGAAAAAAATATATATTTTTAGTCTCATAATGTGCCAGGTAGGTGAAATTAGCATAGCCAATAATTAAAGATGATACAGTAAAAATAGGTAATAAATAGTTGCGCACAACTGTCAGCAGTGGTTACACAGTTACAGTGACATCAGTGGCCAGAAGGGCATAGTGTAGGTGTATGGGGCCTGGGAAAAGATCACAGAGTAAAAATGGGTCAGTAGGAGTGGTGGTTGTAGGTGAGCAGCTCTCAAAATGAGGGGCTAGTGTGCCCCCCCTGTAACAGACAGGACACAAGGCACACAACCTATTGCAACACAGTAAAGTACTGTAAATGAACGGGGTTCGAGCGGCAGGTCTTTGTCAACCATAGGGGGGCCCCTATGGTTGACAAAGAGCTGCCACCGAAACCCGTCCCATTGATCCTACTGAGCCCTCCAGCAGCTGTTACCAGGAAGTGATCTCATCCATAACAAGGAGGTTATGTCATCCTGGTAACCTCATGGCCCGAAGAGATCAATCCTTGGGAAGCCTGAAAACTACCTCCTTTACTGTGAGTATTTTATCTTTTTATTTTATCATTTACAGTACTTGTTGCACTAGTCCAAGGCTCATGTCCTATACAGTAAAGATATCCTGTTCTATTGAAGAGATCTCGTTTTACTTCCCAATGTATCGTTTGGACAGGAAGTAAAGGCTTATCTTCCCAATTGACTGGTACTGTTATACTTTTCTACTCTAATAACAACCTAAAATGTACAGGAATGTTAAGATCTTTTTCATATTTAATGTATATAACAAGGTATTACATGCAACATTGTAAATATTAAATCATACTTCCTTTCCATTCGTTTTTTTTTTAGTAGATGTTGTCCTAGAGAAAGGTCTGTCTATAAAATGCTGAATTTACATCTGCACTGAAAGTGAACTACATAAGTAGTTTCTGTTCCACAGCCTTTTCCGATATTGTTTTGTTACTGAGGCTGGCAAAGAATAGTCATAGAGGTCAATAGCTCAAGAGCAGATTAAACACACTAGCTTTTATCCTGTATTGAATGCTCTGTTTCCATGTGGATCGTATGCCATGAATTCACCGGCATATGTAATGAAACTTTATAGAAACTATGTAAATAACATAGAAATAGCGGCGTGTTTCATTTTTGTTTCTCCGTTCAGTTGTTCAATAAATGTTGTTTATAATGTATTGAATACCATATTTTTTTTACTTTTCAGTTTATACCAAAGCAGAACCCTCAGGATGTTCAAGAGGTATTTACATATTTTAATATGTTTGCCCTTTGTGCATTTATTATTATTATGTTTTTTTTTAAACTGGGATACATGTTTTTGTATACGGTAATTGAACATAAGCATAAAGGTGACTAAAAGCTGAATGTTGGATTAGATCAGGGATGACAGATGGGCCAGACAAAGGACCTGTAGAGCAGACAGAGCATCTTGAAGGTGACAAAGGGTCAGATTGATCGATTTTCAATCACCTGCGAAATTGCTGGCGGGCAATCTTCCATTTATGTCTATGGAAGCGACCAGGAAAAAAAACCCACATGCGATCAATGGGGACAAGCCTATTCAAAATAGTGTAGACGATTGACAGCGATTCCGCAGGCGATTGAAAATTCCAAGTGCCAGGCGATTAATCGCCTAAGTGAGAACATAGCCCAAAAGACTAAATAGGCCAGATATGGCCTCCGGGGCGTAGTTTGCCTATGTCTGTATTAGCTGGTTGCAGTGGTATGTAATGGCCTTTTTACATAGGACACCTGTGTACATCTCACACTGGCTCCTGGTTTAGACGTGTATAGGAGACGCAAGCTCAGCGCAATGCGGTCATGTGGGATTTCACTAGTAATATACGTTATTGTACACTGTTGCCAGACAAAATCTGGACCTCAGAGCTGCAGGTGTGAAATGGCCCTCAATCTTTAACCCCACTTTGGTAGTAATCCTGGGCAGTCATCGCTGTAGTAATCCTAGGCAGTCAACGCTGGCAAGTTAAAGTGGTTTTCACAAGAAAAAACATATACACATTACTTTTTGCAGGGGCGGTATTAGGCAGATCCATGCCCTGGGTGAGCACCTCCTCTGGTGCCCCACTAACCCCCACCCTTCCCCTGATGAGCACCTCTTGTTACTGCCAGAGTGCTCCCCACCGTTGTGGGGATTTGGTGCTGTCAGACTTTTGTACACTGTAACCTCCAGACATGATTTCCTCTCCCACTCCGAAAACATTTTTGATGCCCAAATGCCGCCTTGGGCAACCCTCCATATTGCCCCTATCAAAACCGCCACTACCTATTTGTAGTCCTCATCCAAACTAATCCCTAAAGATAAAAAAAACCTACTTACCTTCTCCCTCACAACCATACCGGGAGTATCCTGTTCTCCAGTATGTAATATAGAGGAAGGAGGCTCTTCTTGTATCATTCTCTCCACCAGTCCACTTTTGGAGACTTTTGGTGCCGATAATAGAAGAGTAGATAAGGAGGTGGTAGGTCCACTTTCAGCAATCCGTAGTGTGTCTTTGGGCAACTGCATTTGGTCATAAAAATGTACCTCAAGCTACACTCAGAATTGCTTACGTGATGTAGAGGAGCTGGTGGCGTCCTCCAGTGATGTCAGTCCATCTCCTTTGCCTGGATGCATGTCCCGGGCATCATTCACCAGTAATCGCTGCCCTGCATAGGTGTCTTGCATCTCAGACTAGGACTAGACTGGGTGGGAGATTTGAACTGATTATATCGGTTAGCATTTTCTGTACCACTTTTAAAAAAAATCTTGTTCTGAACTGCAATGTTTGCCAAAATACTGTGAGGATCAATATCTATTAGGAAAGCATGGAAAATGGATATGCTATGTATGTACCATTAGGGCTACCGCCCAAGGAACCAGACATTCTACATTCAACCAAAGTTTGTGAGCAGTTTCCCATGACGTCATCACACTGCTGCAGGGAACATCGGACGGCTCCAATATCGAGCCGTGTGTTCCCTGCTTTAGTCTTGTGCTTTATTTAAAAACAATTAAGAACCTCTACAAAATGCGTTTGGAGATGGCAAGTCTCCCCAGACTAATAAAGGGAGTGTAACCTTAAAAGTTCTGGGAGACTTGCTATCTCTAACATTTTGTACAGGTTCTCTGTTGTTATTTTTCCAATATTGGGACGATAGTACTATAGACAATTGCGTGGCCCCCATTTTCCTTTATTATTGTCCTTTTTTTCCACAAAGTAGCCAACCAATTGATGCTTCTACAAATAGATTATAAATAACTTGGTGTATGTGCCAAAAAACTTGGCCAGCATTTCATAAGATGTAACCCCCATATCATTCTGTAGTTTGCTGTAGTAGCCACCAGTTATCACTACATTTGGTTTCATTACATCTCTGTAGTATATATCTATAAACAAAGTAATCATAGAAATATATTTTAATTTAAAATAATAACTTCTGTCCTCAAAGTGAAAGAAAACATGAGTATATAACAACAAATGTCATCTTTCAGATTGTGGTTTGGAAACGTTACAGTGACTTTAAGAAACTTCATTCCGAGCTCTCCTACACTCACCGGAATCTCTTCCAGCGCACTCAGGAGTTTCCAGCTTTCCCTCGGGCTCAGGTTTTTGGTATTTGTCTTACAATATACACTACTTATTCTGTGCTGGTCACTTCAACCTCCCTAGGGTAGATTTTAATAACCAGTATTGGTAACCCTGAGCCACACTCAGGGTAGATAACCTGACTGCACTGTCCTGTAGTGTCAGTGTCCTCTGGACCCACCTCCCTTACCTCAGTGATAAAGCCGGGTAGGTGAGGGTGGGTGTCTTCACCATATGCCTTTTTTTGTATTACAGGTATGGCTCTCTGGGTCTTCATATCCCCGCCATCTTTGACTAAATTGGAAATGTGTAGAGGGGAGTAGAAAGTCGGGAAATTCAAAACGATTACCTCTTTAAAACAGAGTTTGCTAATTTGACTGCCGGGGGGG
>CM070041.1:35443112-35455541 GCA_036250615.1 Ptychadena robeensis | reverse complement strand
GCTGGCCGATATCTCTGTCAGATATCCTTTAGATTATTTACCAACATATATGTAGTATAGGCTGTGACTTGATTGTTTAGAAAGTCCCTAATATTACATGGTTTTGGTAACACAAAAGGAGATCTAAAGGAAATCTGACAGAAATCTAAAAGTGTATGGGGGTCCTTAGACTGTCACCAGATTTGGTAGTATCTAGCTCTCATGGTATAATGGTTAAAATGTCCCCAGTGATCTTATCAGGTTTGTTAAGCTAGCCACACATGGTACAATTTTAGCGTTCAATCGAGATTTCGATGGAAAAAAGATCGATGAACATTAATCGATGTACTGCCACATAGTGCACGATGATCGTTGAACGATTTTTGGTACAATCGATTGATAAAGTGATCGTACAAGTTGGAAAATTTTGCTCGATTGGTCGATTTTTTTTTTTTGGCTCGATTTTGTGGCTCAATTTTGGTCTTTTTTTAGGCTACTTCCCTTTAACTTCCAATTGAAACTTAAATCGTAAGAGGAATTAATCTACGATTTTGGTTACTTCGATTTAATTTCAGTCGAAAGTTCAAATCGTGCTTCCCATGTGGAGAACTTCGATTTAAATGACAATCGATGTTCGATTTTTTAATCGAAGTACAAAATCTAATCGAACCTCGATTGAATTAATATTGTACCATGTGTGGCGAGCTTATACTGTATGTACTGACCATTGGGTATCAGATCTATCTTGCTGAAGCAAACAGATCTGACAATATTGGTTTCTGTTGATGACATGTACAGAAATTGATGCCTCTTTGCTCTATTGTCAGGACGATTTGAAGCACCGTATAGAGGAACGTAGACAAGCTGCAGAAGATATGCTCAGGTTCACGGTGAATGTTACCGCTCTGAATAACAGCCCCCAGCAAAGGAGTTCTTTAGGGTAAGACAGATGGTGATGTGTGCTAGTGAAAGGGGCTACTTTTTCATCCATCATTATCATGGTTGTGGTACTCTATACGTATGGAGAGGTCACCATGCGGTCAGACGGTCCGGACACAACAGAGACACTTGTGCGGCTCCTCCTTTGATTCCCGAGCCAGTATGAAGCTCTTCCACTTGAACTGAAATGAAGTGTGGATTTGGACCAGATGTGAGAGTTAGTAGAGTAGAGGCAGCTGAGCACAATGAAGACCTTCGCAGTAATGGTACTGTAAGTTTCTGTTTAGAATTGCAGAGGAACTAATAATGTGTTATAATCATCTATAGGAATGACTAGCTGGGGTGGGTATAGTCATACCTGTCAAGTAACCCAGTTAGCTGGAAAACTACAGGTTCTGCCACCATACCGGATTAGGATTTTTCCATAAATCTCCGGTTGTAACCAGCAACTAAGCCTCTGAGAAAATTCCCAGGAATACGAATGCAGGAGGATGGTGAGAAAAGTGATTGGTGGGGGGGGGGGGGGGCTAGGAGGTTTAGAGGTAGGAGGAGGGATACCCTCCTCGCTTGTCAGAGGTACTGCACATGTTTACTGAATTTATGTAATTTATACCTCAGGTTTGTAGCAGAGAGCATAATTACTGAATGTCACTTGCCTTACCTGACTCTCACTTGGCTTCCACTATCAGGTCTTTACCTGTGTGATTGAAAGCACATGCATCACACACCACTATAAAAAAGTGCGATGCATGATTACACACATACAGAAATTACACATACTTTACATATGGAACGGGATAGGGTACACGAAAGAAAAGGGGTTATCAAGGTGGTGGGGTAAAGGGTTCATGTGTCACATGTGTCGCCGACTTGAAGTTTTCTGGGGATACCCCCCTCTCTTTGTCTCAGCCCTTCATATTCTATGAACTTGACCTTTCTATAATTGAATTGCTTATTTATGTCAGTTTTGTTCTATACTATTTATGGCATATCATTTGTATTGGACTATTTAACTGTACTGTGGAACTATATACCATGAATGTATATCTGTAATTTTATTATTATGAACTATGTTACCATTTCCATTGTTTCTAATTTTTGGTTTTATAGGATGAAGATATATGCCATGTTACTGGCATGATTCCTGCTAGGGGTTTTGGTCCCCTATTAATCAGCAGCCTTTATTTATCTACACCTTACAACCCAATACTGGCCCCTGAGTGTGGGCTCCTTTAATTGTATGGACTGGATGGGGGGGCGTGGCTTATCTCCCCCAAGTTGCGGAACCATTATGATTGCCAACGGCGATACCAACCATCTGCCCCCTCACCTGGGGGTTTGATGGTCTAACAGGCGTCCGCATTCCCACTTCTACTCTGGGGCTGCGTGTAAAGGGAGGCGTTCCCGGGCACCTGGATATGTTGGGACTCTCACGGAGCCCCCATGCCACTTGCCGGCAACTACCGACCCTACCCACCACCATGGTTCATGGTGCAGGGTGACGCCTGTGGGTATGCACGCCGGGGGGGTGGCGGGCCCTTGCGGGCTGCGCTGTTGTCCGGCGCGATGACGCGCATATTATGCGCCGTTGCGCTCGGGGCGGCCGCGCTGCTGGCGCGGGCCCGCCCTCCCGGCGACGAAGAGTATTTCTACCCCCGCCGCGTGTCTATCTGGACGCATGGTGTGGGACGTGCGTTGATCCCGATGGCCTCACCCGCGATCTGCTGACAGTAACTTCTACCAAGTAAGTGACGGTGCTTTCAGCTGGTTGCGCTCTAGCTCTAGTACCGTATTTGACTGACACCTTGTCTCCTTACATGCTTTATTTTTAGCCTTGAATTTTTATCCAACCTACCTATAAGCAACCTTGATAACATGTAAGTGTAATCTATCTTATGCTCCAGCTTCAGCCTTGGTCCTCTTCTGGGTACCCCTTGATTTTACACCCTTACCATAACATTCCTCAACAATTGACTGTTTGACCTGCCTGTCTTCCTCTCTCAAGACTCTCTCCACCAGTACGTGATATTTTGTGCAACCGACGGTTACACCCACTTTAATCTGGTCCACTCCTCACCTCTGTCATCACCCGTTCCCCAAGTATTGGGGATTCACCCTCCCTTACTGTGGGTTCTCCCCTCCCCCTTTTTTCCCCCTTTTCCCCCCCTTTGTTTGTGGTTGCGTTGGGCACTTGTTTACCCCTTCCACTGCTCTACATTTTACTTTTGGGTTATGCTACCCTCTCTCACTGATCCTGCCATGTTACCCCTTACAACCTCGGCACTTTCACTTTCCACACTTAAAAGCACTCTCCTCCATCCTTTTCCGTACTTGGTAAATACCTACATCCTCTTTTGCTTCTTGACCTATGCATATATCTGCAACGATTTGTTGTTTGGCTCGGCGGCTGGTGCGCTGATGAGCTCTCCGTTCTTCAGGGCTCTATCTCCCCTATTCCGTCCTTTTTGCCCTTGATGGCTACTTGTACGTGATGGCCCCGGTGGGTCTGGTTACTACGACTCTTGAATCCTTGGTTGATAGCTGATACTTAGTTTAATTTGTCCTTTAGATCACCGTCATCTGGTTTGGTCTCTCTGTTACCCCTGAGAGTTATTACCCACACGAAACGCCGTCGGGGTTTTACAGCGTGGACACTTTCGGTACCACCATTCACCCCATCTGGACCAACCCTAGAGCACTCGCTATCGATTGGGCATTTCTTTTACTCGCAATGTATATTTCACAATTACTAGGACTGATTGTTCTGTTTCAATGTCCTTTTTAATTCGGACATATAAAATGTGGAAATAATAATTTCTTTCTTGTGTACTGTTACCTGCGAACTTTGAAAAGTCCCCACGCCCCAGTGATTTCTCACAGGGGAGATTTTATGTTTGTTTTGTTTTGTAATAATAATAATAGGCAAGGTAATCTGTGGAACATCTTATGATCTGTCAATCGCTCTGGAGTAACAATTTCGCTTTTTTCTTGATGTTATAAATTTTATTTATAACATCAAGAGATCAGGGATTTCAAGGAAAAGTATATTTCTATATATTTTTTAATTACATTTAAGGAAGCAAATGCAAATCTATATGGTGAACAAACAATACTGTATATACTCCAGTATAAGCCTAGTTTTTAGCCCAAAAAAATTTGACGAAAAAGTTCCTCTTGAGCCAGGGTCAGGGTCAACTCACCTGTCTTGTTCGGTGTTCGCTGGTCTCTGGATAGCGGAGCCGCAGCCTTTGAATTCTTCCGATGTGTTTCTGACATTGGCTTGTGAACTGTAAACAAACAGCACCACACTGCAATCTGGTGGCCGCTTTGTTAATAGTTACTGGAGAATGAGGAATTTTTTAATTCAAAAACTCCACTACTTATGATTCAAACATGAAAATAAGTTTTCATTCCATGTATTGGTCCTAATAATATAAAAAAAAATTTGAAAAATTTGAATAACAATAAACCTGTGTTCTGTATTGATAGTGTGACAAGATTCACCTCCACTATGTTACTGTGCATTTCCCACCCTCGGCTTATACTCGAGTCAATAAGTTTTCCCAGTTTTTATAGATAAAATGACTTGAGTATATACAATATATATATATCCACTATTAGGTACATGAACACTGTATACCAGGTAATACATGTGTTTTTCTCTATATAGAGCAAACTCAGCTTGATGTACTGTTTGGTTTGAATGAAGACTTTTGTCCGTTAGAAGATGAAGAATTTCAGATTCCCCCAACATCTACCAGTTCACTGACTGCCAATGACTTGGCAATGTTTGACCCTTGTTTTTCTGAAGGTAAGTGGGAAAAAGAGATGAGCACTGGAACTCATATTTCGTTTTTTTTCTGTTGCTCTGCATTTCTAATTCTGGCTCACAGATATTACATTTGGATATGCACAACACATTGTTCTTGATCAGGGCTCTCAATCTCAAACACACAGTAAGGCAAAATAAAAAAACTGAATCTAAAACCAGCAGATACTACTGATACTATAAAAGGTGACCTCAAATGTCAAATAAAATACACACCTGTGCCATTTATTTCTTAACCCCCCCTAGCGCTTCTGACAGCTCCATCTCGTCCTGCACTTTCCTGTCAGTATTGCAGTTGACGAGATGGAGCCGTCCAGCTAAGCTCAGATCCCCCAGCAGCAGCACATACTCACTGTTCTGTGCTGTCCAGGGGATCTGATGCTCTAAACTGGCTTCTTTACTGAAGCAAGCTGGCCGATGTCACTCCTCTCCCAGTCCAATTTGCATATGAATGTCCGCGTCCCCTGGGGGGGACATTCATATGCAAATTGGGCTATGTTCAAAGAGCACATCTGGAAAATCACCCCCAGTGTCATTTCAAGATGTGTATCCAATACAATTCAAAGTAAAACTAAAACAAAACACATTTCCAATTGTAATAAAAATGTTATTATTAACAAACATAAATACTGTTTTGAAATCTTTCATACCAAATAAGTATTCAAGAGATTTTATCATTCAGATGATACATTTTATAAATTTTTTGTACTTTTTTTTTAAATAATTGTATGTTTCAAACATTATTATATTCAGGATGTCTATGAGACCCTTGTACGGCCATATTTTGGGAAGTTACAGGCCTACAACACAAAAAAAAATTCCATTAGAGTCTATAGTGCGGTTAAATCAAATTTCAAAAACAATCTCTCTTCACTGGAAAAGATAATGAATCGTTGCGCATAACCGCCATCAGTGATTACACAGTAACAGTGATGTCCGTGGCCAGACAGTGGGTGTATGGGGCCTGAGCAAAAATCGCAGAGTAAAATAGGGTCAGTATGAGGGATGCGTGTTTAAGTTGTGTATAGGTGTGCAGCTCTCAAAATGGAGGAGTGTGGCAGCCCTGTAACAGACAAATAGGAACAAGGACACGAGGTGCACAACTTAGTACAACAAAGTAAGGTAGTGTTAATTGTTAAATAATATGGAATAAAATAAAACAAAAGACAAGATACTCAAATTAAAGGAGGTTTGCAATGATTGATCTCTCAGGGCCATGTGCTTTCCAGGATGACCTCACTTCCTGGTTAGGGATGAGATCACTTCCTGCTTACAGATGCTGGAGGGCTCAACAGGAACAATGGAACGCGTTTCAAGCGGAGGCTTTCAACCATAGCCTTTAATGTGAGTATCTTGTGTTTTGTTTTATTTTATGCTATATTATTTAACCATTTACAGTACCTTACTTTGTTGTACTAGGTTGTGCTCATCGTGTCCTTGTTCCTATTTCTCTTTACTGGGGCTGGAGTTTGACATCCTTGATCTAGATGAGGGGTGTCAAACACAGCGGGACAAATTTAAAACCTCGGACAAAATTGCAGGATTACAAATAAACTATAAAGTGCATATAGTGTGTGTAGTCCATGTATGCACCCATCCCTGTGTGTATAGTTGCTGTACTTTACCTTCCCTAGACCAGTCCTGGTACCCCTCTCTGGTATTGTAATATATTTACAGGGGTGCACATAACTTATTTTGTGAGCTGCACAGGAGAGCAATGGCAGAGTCTGCCAGGATAGATGCTTATTGTTTAAGTCATGTATGTGTTTCCACTAAATATTCCAACATCCATTGAAGGTGGAATGATCTCCCTAGATTTAATTGTAGGTGCACAAAATCACTAGGTCTTATTTTACTATATAATGTATTTGTAATATATAGAATGGCCACCAGATGTCACTGTCATCTAAGATTTTTTTTCCCAGTTCTCCAAGCTCAGCTTGGGCTCCAGAACGTCTTGTTGTTACTTTAATCGGAGAGGTATTCACCTGGTGCTGCACATTTATCCTGGTGATTTTATGTGCTTTCATGCTGCTCAGCACAAATACAAAGCCCTGAGCAAGCTGAGGGAGCTTGTTTTCGCCTGAGGCTCCTCTGCTGGACACCTTCAAATTGGTAAACATGCCTGTACATAAGTTCTTTCATGTCTATGGCCTCACTCCCTACTGACCCTTAATCGCTTTTGGGTGTGTACCAAACGCTCAGCTGAGTAGCTCAGGGGGGGGAAGAGGGAGTGCTGGTCCATCTGCATCTGCTCTGTTCACAGCCAGCCAGAACAATGGATTAGTATTTGGGAGCAGACAGCCATATCCATACGCAGGTGAGGCGGAAGTTGAAAGAGTAGTCCCATTTCAGCTGTTTCCCTCCGGATCCAGCATCGGTCAAATCGGATCTGGTATTAGGTGAGGGGATGAGAGGGGCCTGGACAGCAATATAGAAAAAAAAGGAACAGACAGGACTTGACTCAAGTTTGCAAAGGCATACAGTATTACAAGTGTCAGTATGCATTGCTAGTTTTTCTCTCCGCATGTGTACAAATTATGTTCACTCCTGTACATAATTTCAAGCATACTTTAATAGACGAGCAATAAAAAAAAATGTGTGAATAAAGATGAGCAATCAAAAATAAAAAGGAGGGCCTGCATGAGGCCTTTGTGATTTACCAGTAGATTATAATTGATGTCTTGGACAGTCATGCCCTATTACTACAGTAGTACAGCAACTAACCACTAGCCACTCACGTCCATGGTCGGATCATCCATCTGCAGATTTGTACGTGAGCGGCAGCTGCAGCCAGCCCACATACAGAGGCGTGGACAACCACCATCAGGCGGATTTTACCTGCTTAGAGTGCATGTGAGCTGCAAATAGATGATCGGTCCATGGATGATTCATCCCTCTCCAGGGCTGTGCATGTGAGCGGTTGCTTCAGTCCACTCACATACAGCTCTGCAGAGTGGGTCCAGTGAAGTAAGTAAATACATTTTAAATATCCTACAACTTCTCAAACAACTACATTTAGATAGTTTAAAATATTTGTTGTGATTGCAGCGTTTATATTTAAAAGTGTGATTTAAGCTAGTCTATGAATCCTCATTCTAGAGGGTCCAGCTGAAGAATCGGAAACTTCCTTACACCTCCTGTCCCTAAAGTGTGAAGCACTGTCACTGCCTTCAGTTGGCGATGAAGATGACGGCATTTACCTGTCACAAGCCACATCAGAAGTGCAGAAAGCAATAGAGTCAGAATTGTCTGGAGATTACCCGGAAGCCTTTAGGCTATTCCGAAACGCTGTGGATATCCTATTAAAGGGAGTGAAAGGTAAGATGTGTGCATTGCTGTTTTGTAAACTCATTTTCTAACACAGATTATGAGTTTTGTAGTCAAACATACTGATGTGCTAGTAACTTCAACTTTAAATATTAACCCCCTGACTGTTCAATTATTTTAGTAAATTGTGCCTAAAGGCATTTTCCACCCACTCTTCAGCCTGAACCAGCCCTCCACACATGCCATTGAGGATGTCTGGGAAGTATATGCCTGTAATACAATCAAGGTAAATAGTAAGGTACCCAATACTGATAAAGTGATTAAAAGCCCCAAATCAAATCTTTAAATAAAAATCTGTGGGAGGCCAGTAGTTAGTTAATGATCCATTTCATAATACTGTCCTAGTCACATTCATCTCAGAGTGTCTTCACATAGGTGGTTCACCATTGGAATTGACATACTGGAATTCAAGACAAAATTAGTGGGATCACACATCTTGTATTTTGTTTTCCTCAGGGAATACAGCAGCAGTTAAAGCAATATAGGAATAATGGTTTTCAATGGTGAAACATATCTCAATAGTTTTGTATATAGACAGGGGGGAACATAACTTTTTTAGTGAGCTTCTTAGATGAGTACCAGGAGATGGTGTTTGGTACTCACCCCATATATAGGGTGGTCTTCCTCATTGTCTCCCTAACTGTCCTCTGTGTCAGCCTCCTGCATGGTAGATTCTGCTGCAGATGTTCCTGATTGAGCCTCTGATTAGCTGTCTCCATCCACAGGTCACCAGCTGGCTTTGGGTCACATATAACTCTCACAGTACAACACCGTTTGGCCCCCCAGATCTCATACCTCAGTAGTGTGACCCTGAAATTTTCTGGGTTCGTAACCAACCCCTAAGACTACCAGCAGTCCAAATGTCACCCTTTTATAGTAATATTCCAGCTGTCACACCGTTCTTTTCTCTTGTCAGATTTTACCCTCACATAAGCCTACTCTGACTTTCATCCCCCAGATCTCCAACACCCTTAGAAGTCCAGTTTTTTGGGATTATTCATTTACATTCCCAGTTTAACACCCCTAACTGCAACCTACATAGTTTTTCATGTTTCCCTGTGGTTATCCAAGTGACATAAACTGTATACATTTAACATTTAGCTGCGGCCGCCCAGGCACGGAGTGCCTCCGAGTTGTTAGTACGCATATGAACCCCTTTTGAGTACCAGAGTACCAATTATGTGCACCCCTGTAAATAGAGCATGATTAAAAAGATTAAAAACATATCAAATTTTCTACCCTGCTGAAAAGTGACATTAAAAAGGAGCAACAAAAGATATTCAGGATTATATTTTGTTTACAGATTGTCCCTATAATGTGGGGTTTGGCTGTGAGGGTACTACAAAGAGTTTATAGGTCCACTTTATGGGCGAAACACATCAGATGCTGAGTTGTGTGGTTTGTACTCTGATGTATTTGTGAACTATGAATATCTACAATACAATATTGGATGTTTTATTGACATCAGAGGTAAGTGAGACCATTTTTGAAGTTGAGGTATGCTTAAGTTGGTACGGTCGATCCTCAAAAGATTGAGCGTTGTTTACACAATTTACACAAGTAACACAATGCACTAATCTTTATTGGAGGTTTCTTAAGGTAGCCATACACGGGTTGATTTTTCACTCGATTTTTGACCGATCGATCACTACGTGCGTTCACGAGATCGACTAAAAATCGGATCGGCCATTGAACCGTCATGTTGATTTTTTTTGGTCGCTCGTTTGGCAATTGAAGTACGTTGGTGGACCCATAGCTCCCTGTGCAGCAGCCTTTCTGATCGATGTATCTTGTGGAATCGGACATTTTGGAGATCGTCTCATGTCCAAATCGACCACAAATTGGATTCCCAAGGTGGTGTGCCTTTGATTCCCGATCCGATCAATCGCCCGAAATGATCGGATCGGGAATCGATCGGTGACAAATCGACCTGTGTATGGCTACCTTTTAAATTCTTTGTTTTTTCTACATTTGTAATCTATTGAATACATCTTCTAGTGCATGGCCAGCATGAGGGATAGAAACCAAGAGCAAAAGAAGTAGGTAATCTGAATATGCGGTAGAAGCAAATGTAATTGGGTTAAGTAATTTGGAGTAGATACATTTCTGAAGAGTTAAATTTTTCTTCCTGTGTGATATCTCTCATACAGCCCAAAAAGCAGAGGTCCGGGGGTACACCAGATGACTGGAGACCAGAAGGGGATTGATGCTGACTGTCAGGAAAGGAGGGCATAGAGTCCTTTGTAGCTGGGCCTGTAGATTGTGAATATTGTGGGATAATACATTGAATCCAGTCACCCTCTTGGCTGCACCCTTCCCTCCCTCCCTCATCCGTGTGATCCGCGCCCGTTATTAGTTTTTTCCATAGGACCCATCCTTCTAATGTGCTGGGATCTGGCTATCATCCAGAGGCAAATGTGGTATAGAAGTTGCTGTGCGGCTTGTCTCAAGCCATCTATTCTGTGTCAATGTGTCTGAGTTTTGTTATATTTAAAGCTAACAAGGTTGGATAAGCTGCAGTCCAAAGAGATAATTCACCCAATGTTAATGTAAATGAAATAATCTAATAATTATAAATGTCACTTTGCCTCTATTAGATGATCGTTGCCCTAAACGCCGTGAGTCAGTCGCACGTAGAACAGCAGAATATCTCCATCACGCAGAGAAGATCTTTCAGGAGCATATGGATGGAAGTTCAGAAGAGCCCAAAAATTCTTCCTAAATGTTACTTGTAAATAACTTTTTTTTTTAATTATTAAGAACAAATCTTTTTATTTTAGTTCAGGATACTGGAAATGTGGAGTGCAAGTGAGCATTCGCACACAAAAGAACAAATTGTCTTTGTTTACTACAACATTGGATGTCAACGGAACCGAATACTTGCAGGTGTTTGAAAAGTGCGGACATTCACCTTTGCAATGACTTTTCATTCAATGATGTTAATTCTGTAATTCAAGTAATCACTGTAAATGTTTAAACTGGAAAAAATCTCTTTATAAAGTGATATATGCTCACTAATAAAATCAGTTTGTGTTTTATATTATTTAGGTTAATTCTGGGCGGCAAACTCTACTTTACTTCTTTCCACTGTTCAGTGTGTTCTTGTAACTTCAGCATCTTATAATCTGTGCTAGGTTTTTTTTCTCCCCTGCAGTGTACATTCTTCTTTTTACCTCTGCTGGGTGGCCTCATAGAGAGATGTTCCTGGGCAGGTCAAATATAGTCGTCCCCCCCACCCCATGTCATCAGTGGAGCTGGGCATAGACGGTTCGCTCTTCCATCGATATGTTGGCAGATCGATTGTGCCTGATGATGTCATCACGCATGCATGGCCGGTCGTGCAGTGGATCGGCCGGGCACCCTTTGTGTGCCGGCACTTTCTTTGGATGGGTCCTTATTTAAAGTAAGGAAATCGGTCTAAGATTTACAGACATGTCTGTCAGAATGATTTAATCAATTTATAGATCGATTTTCAGGTTGATTTTGTGCCCGATTTATGCTGGGTGTGTGAGATTTGCGCGCACGGCGGTCGATCTGCAGCAAAAACGGTCACAAATCAAAACGTCTATACCCAGCTTAAGCCCTTGACTCCTTAACAAATAGGAGATGTTTACAGTATTAAAGTACCGATGATAGGGCAGATTGAGGCTTTAAAAAGAAAAAAAAAACTTCCCTGGGTGAAAATAATCTCAATCTGGCAAAGCGGTCACTACAGCAGACCCTGGGGACAAGGGGACTTGGAAAGGTGGATGTAATTGCTGGATGTAGATGCAGATTGCTAGAGGGAATGAGACTAGAAGAATCTCATTCTGCCATCTTGCAGCCTGGACCCAACGAGAAGGAAAAGAACGTATACAAAGGTATACATTTATGAATTTAGCAGTTCAGTTTTCCTGGATGAAGACTGCTGAAAGGTAAGTATTGTGTATATGGATTTTTGATGCAATACAAGACACAGCATAGGCGTTTTTTATTGAAATAGAGGCTGAAATTCATCTTTAGGGATGAGTTTTTTCTTGTGCCTTTTCAAAGCAAAGTGGATATCTGTTCTATTATTGTAATTCTTAGTGTGTCAAACACACAGGGGGCCAAAATTTTAAACTTGGACAAAGTCATTGCCCAACCTTGATAAAAAAATCTACAATTGAGGAAAGTTTTCCTGCAGATATAACAATGACATATGGAAACAAACTTAAGTTTTGCTTAAACATTGAACCTGGAAAAGTGTAATACTAGAACATAGTGTCAAATAAAAGTCACATCTGTTCCATTCATTTCTTAAATAACATTAATGAAGCAATCCCTCAGAAAAAAATATTAATTAATAATTACATTGTGGGCCAATTTGAATT
>CM070041.1:35346304-35356481 GCA_036250615.1 Ptychadena robeensis | reverse complement strand
TCTCAAGAAATTGGTCAAAGAGTCTTTTTCTTTATGTACTCACTCGGTAACATGGCTGCAGAGCTGGTTTGGCTTGCTCATTATTCAGGATATCACAAAAGAGCTAAGAAAAAAAGTAAAAGATGCAACTTTTGTTCAAAGATAAAGTCTCTAAAATGTCTATCACCATGCTAGTCAATGTTTGAAATGAAAAGCTAGTACATCCTTTTTCAGCCCGTTCCTGTTATGAAAGATATACCAAGCACTGCAATATTTTTATGGGCTCTGGCCAGTTGTATTAACACCGAATAATGTAGGATGAAAACATTGTTTTTTTTGTTGACAGTCAGTGGCCACTGTCCCCACAAAATAGAAATACACTTTGTACCTTAAGAAATGGCTATAGTCTGGTTTTGTTTAATCCCCTGCATGGAATTACTTACATAAACTGGATATCACACACGTTCACACACAGCAATCACAGTCAGTTCTTGGTAATCTTATCCTTGGTCGCTAGAACTTATGTTTTTACATGATATAGCTTGCGACACCAGCCAGCATGTGAATTCTAGCATGCAGAAACCGCACAGCTAAAAAATACCCACAAATGTGCACATCCAATGGTGTAATGTAATATATAAACTCAGATGTTTGTGTCGTACGTCTGCAGACTAAATATGCTGGAAGGCCCAGTCCCTCCTAAACACAGGAAAGTAGGTGACTTGTTGACCCTAAAGGTTAAGTGATTCAATTCCTGTGTTTGTAGTCAGGTCCTTATCAACATCCAAGTCACAGAAACAACAGATATGCATATTTAACCTCCCTAGCACACTGCTGAGGTCCAGATTTCTGTACCAAATATGCACCATAGACTTCAAATGGTAAATTTTTCTTTATGTTGTAGGCATGTCAATTCCCAAAATATGTCCGTACAAGGGTCTAAAAGAAATCCTAAATATAATAAGGTTTGAAACAATTATGTAAAATATTTTTTTTTTATAAAATTAATGAGAAAAACACAAAAATCAGGGCACAAAGCTATGCGGCTATGTACTAAATCCAGCCCAAATGGGCACATCTGGGGCACCAGAGACTTCATTTGGGTGTTGTTTATTAAATAGGTGCACATTGAAAGCCGTATTCTTCATAGAATCTTCATCTTGTCCAGTGCTATAGTAGCAGCGCTGGACGAGATGGTGCCATCCCGACCGCTAGGGCGGTTAAGCAGGGTACTTGCAGCAGCGAGATGACATCAGCACTCTGCTGTCAGATATAGGCGGAGCTGGGAAGACAGCTCTGTTCTCTCCCCAGCTCAGCCGCAGTTTCCATGTAAAGCAACGGACATCGGCCGTATTTAATGGTCATGTCCGATATGGCTGTTGGATTGATTGGTCCCGCATGAAAACAGCGATGGCCATATTATATTGGCCAGATAGATGGCCATGAGCGTGCTCGGCCCTTGAAATGGCCATCGATCTGGCCCATATTTTCACGTCTGTACCCTGCTTAAGTTCATACAGGAGTCTATGGAAATCCTTCCAGTAAGGATTCAGTGATCTACCAATGCTGGCAGAATAAAGGGGACATTTCTGTCCATGTAAACACTTCTGAAAACTCAACATGTTAAAGCACTTCAACTGCTTAAACACTAAAGCCCCCCCCCCCCATACACCTTTAGATCACTTCATACTATTTTCTTTTGATCTACCAACAACTATGTAGTGCCAGGTCCTCCCTAATAGAATACATAGTGATGGGACGGTTTGGAAAGGTCCTCATATTACTTGGTTTTAGTAAAGAAAAGTTGATTGTACAGAAATTGTATGGTAAGATTATAAGGTGTATAGGGGTCTTAATGAGATTATATATTTAACCTTATTCTACATAAGAAATCAGGATTGACATGAGTACATATCCTTTCCTGACCATTACTTGTAGCAGTATGTTTTCTGTAAAATAAAACCTGAATTCATTTGGCCCTTTCAGCCAATAATTCTCTTTCAGGATTTACCATAGGAAGAAGCACCTCTGCCACGTTTTAGTCTTCACCTTTTCGGACCATTTCTCGTTTGAATAGGATGTCAACTGTTGCATATTTGGAAGGTTTAATCTTCTTGTTTTATTATTTGTATTAAAGAGCAGATGATTGAGAAGCTTCTTTTGTATAGGACCTTGACTGGAGTTCTGTACTAACCCTTCCTTACTTTGAGTAGGTTGTAAAGAGAAAATCTGTGCAACCAAAAGAAAAACACACAGGGGAAAGAAAGCGAAAGGAGAAAAGTTTTCCCTCAAAAGGGATTACAGAAAGAAAAATAACTGCTTATGTACATAAGGGAATAACACCTTTTCTTGCCTATTTTGGAATTTGTCAAATACATTTTTTTTACCTCAGATTACATTTTGGCACATTTGAACACGCATTTGGTCCTATGGTACCACAAGTACATTTTATGTTGCATTATACATGCACTCCATGATTGGGACCACTGATGAAAAAGACCAGTATTTGCTGAAATAAGCAGATGTAAACTGAATCCTTGATATCTAGGGATGTATGTTAACCCAAACTGTGTTCGCATATTTGCAGTAAAGGATACATTTTATTCCTTTCAGTCCTTTTGATATTTGTGTGAATTCTCTCTTTTACAAGACATCTGTGTTTTTATACGTTAAAAATTTCACGGAATATGAGAATTTACCTTACTTCAGCATCATCCCTGTAGGGTTACACCACTGTCCCAGCTGTTCTCTATAGCTGCAGAAACATTATCACCTTCTATGAACTACAGGCAGCAATCCTTGTCCACTGCAATGGAGAACCTCTGGCAGGTTTCCGACAGCCAAATAGACCATTTACTAGTGAAGAGCCTGTCCTGCTTCTGTAACGTAACGGGGTCCAGAAGCAGTGTCTCGCAACATGTGGGCTGGCTTGTAGAGACCGAAACACTAGTAGCAGATAAAAAAGTTTTACATTTAATATTCCAGGATTTGTTTGTCTCTAGAACCTCCACAACATGACTGAAACAAGCCCTTTCTTTTGAGATTTATATATCTCACTTTTTGATGGATCCAAGAATTCAAACTAGGATTTTGGCAGCATATAAACTTCAAAAAGTTAATGAAAAGCATGGTTAGCATTTCAATCCCATCATGAGCGCTAGTTTACCAACTTGTTACACAAGGAAGAAATGTTGAATGTGGCAAATATTCCAATTCTAAGAGCATACCACGCCTCAGTTTTACATTTACATTTTATAAATTGTCCTTAGAGATTTTACTTCATATATATCACCATTCAGTTAACCTGGGGTTCCAAGAGATTAAGACAGCAGGAGCCTGCAGCAACCAAAATAATAAATTACCAATTTAAAGATAGCACTACATGAATTGTGGCTCACTCCATTACGTAAAAGAGCCAAGTTTAACATTACCTTCAGTGTCAGAGTTTTTGGTAACCTCATTCTGTTATTATCGGTCTTGGACACAACGCGATACCTGGATTCTTCAGACAAATTTAAACGGTCCATACCTTGCCAAAGCATGAGCACCAGATGATTGCCCTGACTGAAAGGGATGTTGCTAAGCAGGTGATCAGGTTGTTGAGACCACAAGCTCCCACAGAAAGCATTCTCTACAGTAGCAAAATGGAAAGCAGGTTTTAAATATAACCATTGCAAATTACTAATGGTCCCCCTTCAAATGCAAACCTTTCATCACCTATCTTTCAGAAACTGGCCCCCCTTATTGAGTGAAATGCTGAGCTTGGAAGGAAGGTGTATGCAAAAATTGTTTTCTGTACTAAGTGAATGTTTTTGCCATCTAGGGAGACGCATACATGCATGGACTAGAATATACCACCCAAAAATGTATTATGGCCAAGTAAAATACCCACCCCTACATTACAATTTTGGTAATGTATATTCCTCATCTAAACCCAAGCCATACCGTTTTAGTGAAGAAATACTTCTCATGAGAACTTGACCAGGCAGAAGAGGCCACTTATTGCAAGGATCAGCTATTGGGAGGGAGTAGAGACAACGGATGAAATGTATCATCAAAGAAGGCTACATAAGATACACAAGCAACCCTTTGCCCTTAGAAACTAGAGAATACTTAAAGGAACAATTTGGATTTGAACATGTTTACATACAGTTAAAAACTGTTTAGTGCTATATGGAGTAGGAAAGTTTGAAGGGATGCATCACTTTAATCTGGAGTAGTCAGGCCATCTATCCATTAGGGATTTTCACCAATTTTCTTGCAGTACAAACTCTACCAGTCAGGAAACAAAGAAAGAGTCAGCTTAGGAAAGTGACAAAAGTTCTAGCATCTGCTACTCTTAGTCTTGAGACAAACGTTTTACAGGAGGAAGCTTTAAGGGTTGAGAGTTTTCTGACCTAGTCTGCAGTAAAATAAAAACTTCTATTTTCATGTAGTATTGGCTACATGCATTGCTACACTCCAGTTTTCATGCAATTAGCCTACTATGGGATCAAGGCTGTTTATAGCTGTATACTTAGTTAATGGGTGCAGCAGCAGGTATCCATGCAGAGTTGGTGACCTTTTATAGCATTCATACCAGTGAAGCTGCCAACATCCCTTCTTGCAGGTATAACCTGTCCTACAAAATTAAACCACATCAATTGTGAAACATGCTCACTTTGAAGTAACAATATTTCATGTATAGTTCTCAAAACCATTACTCCTTTGTGGAGTTTGTAAATTGTATAAATTCAACCAACACTGTACTTAACACTTGTAGAATAATAATCAGGCTCTGGAACAATTTGCAGCATTAGGAAGACCTTCGACCCACATCAATGCCTCACAAATACCTCTGAGCACTTGGTAAGGACCTTTAATAAAAACAGTGAAACAATACATTCATCTAGAAAACCAATTTAATTCACATAAAATGTAGTGTACAATCACTTTTACATGACAAAAACAAGTTACAGCAAGGAAAAATCTTACTTGGAAACATCTCAAGCAAAGCATTTTCTGATGAGGGACCAGAAAAGTCATAAAAACTCCTAGAAAATAAAATGTCATACCTAAACTTGTTATAGCAGTAACTTCACATGCAAAGAATTGAGAATTGTCTGCAAAAAAGGTGAATTTTAGCTTAATGCCAGGATTGGGGAGGGGCTGCATGGACAGGTTCACATGGGCACACTCCCTAGATAAGTTATAAGGCTGAACAAGCAGCCATTTATGCCACTAGTGGTCTATGGACATGAAAAACCACAAACGTCTCATTACAGTGTAGCCATACAGACTTAGATGATCTACGACTATAGGGCTCATAAGCACAAAACCCATAAAGTGACAGTAACATTCTGATAATTGGCAGTCACCAACATCAACGTTCATACTGCAGTGTTCTCCCCAGAGGAGATTGGCCGGGCGGCCCGCCCGGGAGATTTTAGTCCCCGCCCGGCACACAAGTCCTCCGCGGCGAGCAGCCTGACAGGCGGCACCTCCCATTCTTCAGGCGCGCGCCACAGCCACTGAAAGACTCCGGCCCGCGGCACACTACCGGAGCCGCAGGCCGGAGTCTTTCAGTGGCTGCGGCGCGCTCCTGAAGAATGGGGAGGCGCCGCCTGTCAGAGGACTTGTGTGCTGCCGCTGGCCGGCAGCCTATCAGAGAGGCCGCCCGGCTGAAAAAAAATTCTGGGGAGAACACTGTACTGGTTGGCATTATATGGATAGAAAGGGAAGATAGAGCAATGATGTGGATTCCACATATGTACATGCTCTGGCCGTTTTTATTTACTGTATAATTTGTTCTGGTTTGTGTTGGGAGACACTATTAAAAGGATTCTTACCAGATTTGAGAACACTCTGAAAAACTCTAGGCTTCCTGCTTACCAGAAGGCTGCGACTGGCCAGCTATTGCTGCAGTGCCTTCCCAGGTCGGGATATGAAGCTATGAGCTAATAAAAAAAAAACACACACAAGCATTTGTATGTTATCACACACCAGAAAAGCCTGCAGAGTGCATGGACCAACACCAGCTTGTCTAGAATTAGCATAAACCTAGGGGAAAGACAGAAAATTACCTAAAACATGAACACAAGTGGGATAAATAGAAAAAAAAATGCATACAGAAAAAGACTGAACAGTTTATGGCATTACGATTGTAAGATGTAGATAGCTACACTACACATAATCATGATTTATGTTCTGTAGAGATCGCCCAGGTTCAGTCAGTCGTCTCCTGGCTGTAGGTCTTCCAGATAGGCAACATCAGTCCATTGTGATCAAGCTGCATGAAAGTCCATTTGATGCAAGTGTCCATAGGTAAGAAGCCACAAGGGGGCAGCAACAGCTCTTCCAGGAAAGCATGGCACATGTAGCAGCTGCCTCTCCGCTCCTGCATACACATCCTACATTCATGTGCAGACATTGCTCAGAACCATGTACACAGATGTATAAAACCACCATCTCACCAACCCTCGGGGATTCCTTTACCAAGCCTGGAATGTTCCACAACCACAAGTCTTCGCCATATGACTATGGGCGTGGCTAGTTACACAATACGTCACCCACCGGGATCTCTCCACCCACATTGTTTTACTCGGCGGCCATCTTTATCCCACCCTACGCAGTCAAGGATCCCGTCTAGCAAAACAATTAGTCTACATTATCCCAATACGTGGCTGACTTTGCAATACATCTCCTCCTGAAATACGGGCGATATACTACAGCCCGAATCCTCGCCGTATGACTCAGGCGTGGCTAGTTACACAATACGTCACCCACCGGGATCTCTCCGCCCACATAGTTTTACTCGGCGGCCATCTTTATCCCACCCTACGCAGTCGAGGATCCCGTCTAGCAAGACAATTAGAAGTCTACATTATCCCAATACGTGGCTGACTATGTAATACATTTCCTCCTGAAATACGGGCGATATACTACAGCCACGACAGCCCCAATCATAGTACAACGCATTGTAAACTGTCCGATCAAACTATTACTACATAATATTCCCGATAACAGAAAGGTCCGCTCCCCCCTGTAGCACAGAATGACACACACATCTCATATTAGAAAAGCAAGGGAGGAGCCGATATCAACCGGGGACACATCAAGAGCAGTGCCCGTGAACCTGTCACTTACGGCGGCTGCTGTGTCCGTGCCCCCCGGTCTCCATCGAGATCAGATTCCCTCTCAACGTGATCATCCTGTTGGTCATTCGGTACTATGGGGAGATTTCCAGTGGACACCTGTATCTGCCCCCTAGCGCCCACCCCCCATGGGATATATACAAGGAGGATAAACCTGAATAAAGCTTGTTATATAGCATAGTGGTAGCCATCGGCTAAACAGGGCAGTTTCCAGCAATCTATATACATCGCACTATATACACCCGGTAACACGGTGAGTTTATACACAGAACATCATTCCGAGCAATACCTCACACTGACAGCATAATACCAGCAACAAGGAGCGAGCGAGGTGGCCGATTAATACCGGAACGCCGAATAGAACACCGCACCGCCTCCATATTGAACATTTTCTCTTCCTCTGCTTTCGGGAAATAATGAGCTGCGCTGTGTGTTCCCTTATATGCATACTGGGCGTGGCACAAGTACGTCCCCCATTAATACGTCGGAATGCGCCTACGTAAGTATCCTTCCGCGAGAAAATGTAAAGGCACCGAATGTCCGAATTCATGTGAGGGAGGGGCGAGATATCCGCTGCTGTTTACGCATATATTGTTGTCGGCATTTGGACGTACATGTGAATGACTCACTTACTGAGCACTTCTTTCATGTGTTATGACCATTTTATTCGTGTATCATTATGAACCAATAATTTGTCTGACTCATTGTGTGTGGAACTACATGGCGTTCTGGTGTTCTGGAAAATCTGCTCCCCCCTCGCCTATCTCATTAGAGCTACACCCCCTGTAGCACAGAATGGCCAACAGGGGGAGCACATCTAATGATATCAACCGAGTAGCCATCCAAAGCAGAGCCCAAGAAGCTGTCACCTACAGCGGCTGCTGTGTCCATGCCCCCTAGGTCTCCATGCCAACTAGCATCCTGAAGAAGTGGTCAGGTTTGCCAGGGAACACGTCAATGCATTTTTATACCTACTTTAATGCTTGTTATTATTGTTTATAAAATAATTCAATGTGCACCTCAATCAGAGCCTTTCCTTTTTGCTGGGTACTACGCAACCTAAAAACCTACTTCCACTGAGAGAAAACGAGCGGCAGCATTCATCTTCAGTTCCCCGGGGAATAGGGGCAGTAGCTCTCCAGAAAAAATCCCCTATACGTCTTACATGGTCAAGAGCTAGTTGGCAAAAACAACTGCCAACAACCTCAAAAAGATAAAGCTAGCCTTTTTTTACCCAAAATTTTAATATTATACTGTAGGCCAATCATGTGCTGTGTGTTTTCATGTTGAATGTATTGAAAGCATAGGAGACATTTTTACCTCTGTCTCAGTTTGAGGTCTCATTCACACTATATATGTTGCATTGCTGTAAGCAAATTTTTTAAAACTTTTCCTATACACTTGCATTAGAAGTGCTAAGGCTTACTAACGCGTACGACACAGCGCATATAATGTGAGAGTGGTCACTTGATGTACAGTTGTTGAGTGACAATTGAATGAATTTGGTGATAATTTATTTTCAGAATCTGCTGAAATAGAGAGCAACATGGCTCTCACAGTATCCTTGTGCCAGTGAAGGCAGGATTGCACCTTTCTTTTTCTCACATAAAATCAATAGTTGTTTTACAATCCCAATTAAGTACTTCTAGAAGTCTTGTGCGATCCAACTGGTCATATTGCGGGAGAGTGTTGATGGCAGCGCCATTTAAAATTTTTTTTCCTTATAGCACACCTAAACATACTCTGGTAAATGACCAAATGTAATGTAAAAAAAATATTTCTATAACATTTCACACATTTCCTAAAACAGCTTCTAAAGTAAAACTTTGGAATCCATTGGATCAAGCTTACATGCTAAACATGGAGTCCATATACTAGAAAATATTTACTGGAAGCATCATTGGAGAGATCATAGTTGAAACCTGTGTATGGTCCCCTAGCACAAACCATCAAAGGTGACAATTAAGAAGATAAAAATAGCAATGTTTATTACAAATCCAATTGAACACGCAACAAATTATATACAGTACATCACTGTTCAGGACCATATAGTAGGTTCCCTCGGGTGACGCGTGGTGACCCGTCTTATATGGTCACCAGACATCCCTTACTATCTAAACTTCAGATATGGTTACCATATGCATAAATGGATGACTTGCTTCCTATGCGATTCTCCCCACTGGGGCTTTTTCAGGGAGCATCCACATATATAAAACTAAAGTATCAATCTGTCAAAAATAATCAAAAACAAAAGCAAATCAATGAATAGTTCAGACCAGATGCATCAAACAGTGGAGGGAACACTACGGTTCTTAGGGCCACCTCCCCATCCCGGGAAACACTTCCCATCAAGCTAAGCACTAACTCTGGGTTGTTCCAGGTCAGGCCACCATCCAGGGGGACCCAGGGTCAAACAATTCAGCCCTGGTCTCCGAGAGCAGAGGCTGGGATTCCATGTTAAGAAGGAGGTCCCGGACAGCGATGGAGGGGTCCCAAACGAGAGGGAATCAGGAGGCCGCCCCCAAGCA
Source organism: Ptychadena robeensis (assembly GCA_036250615.1). Classification (NCBI taxonomy): domain Eukaryota; kingdom Metazoa; phylum Chordata; class Amphibia; order Anura; family Ptychadenidae; genus Ptychadena; species Ptychadena robeensis. The sequence continues at coordinate 35,346,841 of CM070041.1, read as the reverse complement.
CGCCCCACATGTACCGCTCATCGGCCCAGCCACATTGGGTGGGAGATGGAAATGTACAATAAAAGTCTAATTTAGGTCAAAATATGATTTCACAGTTACTGCAAATGGGTCTAGGTATGTCGGGGGGGGGGGAGTGGGGATGGTCAACTTTGATGTAATTTTCAGCTGCGCCCAACCGCACCCATAACCCCCAATGAGCCTGTTTCCACTGTTCGAATGGGTGCCCGGGCAGGCAGCGTCCATTGAAGTCAATGGACTAAAAAAAAACACAGCAAAAACCTGCGGGTAACCGTGGCTGATCCAGTCGGAAAACCACATGATTTCTGTCAGTCCATAGTGGAGCCTAAGCCCTACAGTGCTGTGTACAAGAGTTTTGGTGTGTTAGGTAGGTACATGTTACGGAAAGTAGCCTTTGGAGAGTGGATATTATGATATACATCAAGGGTGTGTGACAGGAAGCCTGTCAAATCATCTGGATGTATCCAGTATGGGATATACAGTGGAGGAAATAATTATTTGACCCCTCACTGATTTTGT
>CM070041.1:35324434-35344776 GCA_036250615.1 Ptychadena robeensis | reverse complement strand
TCACCTGCGAACCTGTTTGCTGTGCCTCCTTCACCTGCTGGGGACCTATCCAGAGTACCGTACCTTGCCGCTCTACCGCTTATCCCTCACAGGTGTCAAACTCAAATATACACTGGACCAAATGTTAAACTTGAACAAAGTTTACCACGGTTGGCCAACCTTGATATTTGAAACTATAATTACACTGCGGGCCATTTTTGGACCATGGGTCAGAGTTTGACTCCCCTGGACTACACACACATACACTGTATCTATAAGGATGGGGCACTAGTAAACAACAAATTAACTGTACAGTGCATGCAGTGTGTGTAGTCCATGTATACCCCCATCTTTGTGTTTACATTGTGTGTAGTTCATGTGTGCCCCCATTCATGCGTGTACAGTCTGTGTGCTTTGCCTTCCCCTAGACCCATCCTGGTAGCCCTCTCCCCAGTTCTGCTTTCCCTGTAGCTATCCTTCCAGCTGCACTCACCACCCCTCTCTGGGAGTAGAGAACTAGGGATCCCAACAAAACCTCCTAGAGCAGGCGCTCAGTGATGTTGCTGGAACACACTGCTGAACAGCCAGGACTCATATTTCTCTACTTCCAGAGTGGAGGACAGAGAGGTGGTGAGTGTAGCTGGTAGGGGCTCTGTCGGGAAGGCAGATCAAGCACAACTGCCGTGGGCCAGACTTTGACACCATACATGTTTTGGTAGATCCAAAATGCCTATGTTCTCCAATGTCACACGTCATTGAGAAGTACTATCTTTGTTGCCTTTATTAGCAGATGGATATAAAACCTTCTCTTGGACTATGATGCCTCAACTGCAATAATGACTCCTACAGTCACAACAAACCAGTGGCTCTTGTCTCTCTTTTCACTCTCTCCTGACTATTCCACCACCATCAGGATTCTGGGGTGAAGTTAGGAGCAGGTCTCCCCCATGCGGTGGCCACTGCCAGCTTCAGTGTCCGGCAGGGGGAAGGAGAAAAAGACTTATCCACTTCAGTGTCCGGCAAGGGGAAAGAGAAAAAGACCTGTCAGCTTCAGTGACAGTCAGGGGGGAGGATAATTGCTTCTGCATTTTGGACTCTCTCTTCCTTCCAATGTGTATGGAGGTGGCTTGCGAGCAGCCCGGGAGCCACAACAAGAAGTCTGAAGAGCAGATCCAGAGCCACAGGTATATGGACTATACCCTTCACACCTATCAGGGTGAGATCATTTTCTCTTGCATTTTGGAGGCTCAGCAGTCCCCCTTCACAGGGCTTTACACAGCAAATATGGCCTCATGAATAACAATATGGCTGGATAGTTGTAATGTTTAAGGTTGTATCTTTAAAGCTTGATATTAAGCGTTGATACTGAAAAGGGTCCATATTAAATATTTATTATTTTATTAACAGTGGTCTATGTGTTGTCCTTCTGGGAAACAAATGTGTATATTTTATTGAATATAACACATTTGTGATGAATTATTTGACTAAATTATATGTAAATGGTGTTACCTGCACCATAAGTTTTTTGCTGAGATTTGCATTCCAATCAGAAATTGTGCTGCTATAGCACTCGTGTGTGACCACAACGTGTCCCAGTAACTCATGAAGCAGGTGACCTTATTATACACTTACCGATAAGCCTGTGATTTCCAGTCATGTAGTAGCTCAAGATCTCCCATGTGGCAACACTTTGACTCTCACCTGCTGTAGTCCTATTGTATACAAATATTCCCTCCCTCTGACTCTAACTGCTTACAAGAAGGGATTATACAGTCCTAATCTCAGAGATAATAGCAAAGCCATGCTTTATATCACTTCATTAGTCAACTAATAGAGTTGGTACTTGAGTGTACATACATTCAGGTCTCTAAAGGTGGGCATACACTGGTCGATTTTTCAATCGATTCCCAAGCAATTCAGGAATCAATTGCAACTTGATCAAACAGGGAACCAGCATGTTGGTAAATCCCTTTTTTTTTTGCCATTACTTTAGATAGGAACCAAGGGTCCCATCTAAAGAATCAAAGGGGATCTATTGCACAAAGGGGTGAGGAGTGGTGCATGATCCTCATCACACTGCACTTGAGGGTTCATGGAAACAAAATTGTCTTGTGTATTCCCACCTTAATGCCTACCATACACACCCCGACGGGTGCAGACAGACCAGCTCCGATATGCACCAGAATGCAAACGTGATGACGTCAGAGATTTATCGGACATGTCCGTTCTCTGGCCGGCCGAGCTGTGGGGCGACAGGGAACTGTCGCCCCATGTGGGCACATGCCGATAAGCGGCCGATTTTTCCGCTGACCGACGGCCAGGCTCCATTTTGACAGATTTAAGGTGTGCAGTGGTTGAACTTGTGTGGAAGGTATCCCTATGGTAAAGTGACTGAAGATCGTCCAGTTAACTCTACATGTCGTGTCTGCCGGGGCAGCCATGGATGCTGGGTGGTCGGGCTGTCTAAAAAATTTATTTGTCAATAACCTTCATAATTTCAAGAAACAATAGTGAGTACTAATATCATCTATTTGAATTGTTGCCCTACTTTAGACTTCCTAGGGGCCTGTAAACACTAGATAGGGGGCTTTAACACTAGATAGGGGGCATATAGCAAAAAGCGATTCTTATATATTACCTTAAAAGGGTCTTTATTACTGGCAGGATCCTTATTGTCCATTTGAAAAAACATACAATTAAAATCTCATCACCATGGTAATCCAAAGACACAATACAGAAATTCACAAGTGAAAGTGTAATGGATTTGGCTGTACTCCGTCACGTTTCGCCCCTTTAAGTATGGGGACTCGTCAGGGAGACCGATCCACTATAATATAAATACATGCTAAAATATAAGAATCTGTTTTTGCTAGATGTGTATCGTTAAAGCACCCTATTAAGTATTTACAGGCCCATAGGAGGTCTACAGTAGGGCAACAATGCAAATATATAATTGTTGGGGTGTGACACGTTGGATCTGTGTGGGACCTACCTTTCATTTAGTTTGTTTATTTACTAATATCATCTAACTTAATATCACCATCATAATGTGTAAAACAGTATGTAACAAAATGATGAAAATATCAAGGTTGATTACTATATATTCCAGAAAACTACTATCTTTCAGGATCAAAGCTGATGGCTACACAATGTAAAAACAACACATTTGCCTTCCACTCCCACCCACACCACTGACATCCTCACTGTTGGCAACTAAATCCTCTTCCAACACATATGAAGTAGCATGCTGCTGCGAAATCTTGTGACTTAAGAAGGGAATGTTACTAAAGACAGTGACATCTCCCTGCCCGATTCTTCTTGAGCCCAACAGATTGGGAATGCTGATGCCACCATCGGAGGGGCAAACATTGCAGCATTGTAAGCATTTTTGGATGCCAGAAACATATTTTTTATTACTTTTTAGGGGATTTAATGTGTGAAATCCCCTGTGTATGAAGCTCCTTAACACAGTATTATCAACAATATTGCTGGAGTCCAAAAACTAAAAACTATGCAAGTTTTTGCATAAATGAAGTCTAAAGTCCGTTGAAACTTTTAAAGTCAAAATTTGGATTTTACTTTGAACTTTGTTTATGCAAAAACGACATATGTCGGGTCTTCAAACCGCAGCTCACTATACGCAGTTCGTTGTATCAACACACACGTTTTTTTTACTGAAAGAGGGGACAAAATGTCTCTTTAAATAGTAAATGTTTCTGACCCCTGTGCTAGAGCAATAGCTGAAAATACCATGTACAGCCCACACCTGAGTTGAGCTTTCACAACAAATATGAGCTATTGTTATATAAGCGGTCCATTGTATCTCAATGAGGAGAATGCTGAGTGGACTGAATCTGCAGATTACAGAGCATTACACAAGGCTTTAAAAAGTAGAGCTCATCTTATAACAAATGTGACAAGTGTAGAGACAGGAGAAGAAGAAAAGCATCTGTAAACGAAGACAAACAAAAAAGTACAAATAAGGAGCCAAAGAATAAGAGAAGCTCCCTGGCCAATACCATTGGCCCTGAGTTGGAGAAGACATACCAGGTCTGGGAATACTTTGGAAATACTTTAAGAGCAGCCCAGGTAATTCAGCATCCACTGCTTTTGATACAATTCACTATGCTATTTTAGATATTATTAGCAATGGGCAGATTTAATTGGAATGTGTTGTTTCCCATTGTTAGAATAAAACAAATGTTATCAAAACTGATTTATAATAAAAAATAATTTATGCTTTTTAATACTACTATCCCTCTTCCCCACTTGTATTCACCATGAGGCATTTTGTGACAATAGGTCAGAGCATAGCAAACCGGCACATGCTTTAAATAACAGGGGTGTCAAACTCCAGCCCGAAGGCCAAATCTGGCCCACAAAAAAATGAACTAATAAGTTAATGGCCCAGATGTGTGTTTTATTTGACATTTGATATCACACCCGCTATAGTATTAAACTTTGCTTGTTCCAGATTCAATGTTGAGGCAAAACTTGAATTTCCACATGCAAAGATGCATCATTATATCTGATGAGAAGAAAAAACTTCCTCCATCATGGACATTCTAAAAATATATATCAACTTTGGCCCCACTGTGTTTGACACCCTTGTTAAGGATTCCAATTAAGAATTGAAGGGAACACATTAAAGACACCAAGTGGCATTTCCATCAATCCATTGTTATGATACTGCACCTCCGGGGATGACTGAAATGATATCACTTTTATTTTTTTCTCGATAGAACGAAAATGTCAGTCTGTAAAACCCCTTTGTGCGGCAGATATACAAGAACATGTATAACAATAGCTGAGCTAGATTATTCTAGAGAGAATAGAAAGTCTTAAAGGAGGGATTAAAGCTGATATGTCAGAGAAGTGAATAATGCAATATATGCTGCTTCATCATGGAAAACAGATTCTCATTTTCTTTTTGTAAATGAAAAGTACCCTAACGTGTACCACACATCAATCTTTATGTACAATTCCCTTTAGATCTACCAGCAAGGACCTCCTTGCATGTGCACAGAATAATTGGGTAGTGTAGAAAGCCCCTCATATGACAACATTTTGGTAAAACTAAATCTAAATCAGATTGTAATGTATATGATGACTGTTGTCTTTATTAGGTCCAGAGGATGTTCCTGGCAGGACTCTTTGGCTGGAATGACTCGGATAACTCCGGACTTAAGCTTGCTCCCAGGAGTAGTGAAGAGATGGTTACAGAGACTCTGATGTTAGAACTGGGATCCCATCTTAAAAGGGCAGAAAAGCAGCAAAGGGAGCGTTTTATTGAGTACCGGCGCGTCAAGAGTGGTGTGGACTATACATGGCTTGCTTCCGTTCCCCGACAAGGTTATGAGATCAGTCCGGGTGACCAGCTAGAGCTTAGCGACATCTGCTCCAAAATAAACCCCTCACAGTGCGGTCCTGTCATCCTCAGGTACAGTAAAAAAATGAATTTTTATAGAAACAAAAAATGTTTTGTGATGAAATTGTTAGGAATCCTCTTCACTTTGACACTTTAAATATGTACAACAGCTGGCAGATGGCAAAGTACACATTCATAAATCTCATAATAATTTATGTTTTAGGCTGGCTAGAATTGCAAGCTTTAATAAATAGTCTATTGTGCAAACAGAACAGTATGAGGTAAGGGAAAAACATTTTTTTAACAAATAAAGGTTTCAACAGCTAAGTGGTCTTGTTTTGTAAAAGCTTAGCGTACCCTACCATATTCGTGCAAATGTAGGTGGATGCAGTATAAAGGTAGCCCTACACAGGATGATTCTCCCTCGATAGATGAGGGACCAACTGCCGCGTAATGATGCTGCAGCCGGCTGATCCTCAGAGCCACCCTTTTTGTGGCTGACATTACTGGGGTCCCCATCCACAATAATGCGATCGGCCGAGTATTTACCAACATGACGGACCACTGGCGATCCGACATGTGGGAGGATCCTGGTTGATCTGTCCAGGTGAGTGCACCCGAGCGACCACGGCGATCGGCAGGAATGCATAGGAAGGTTGATCAGCTGAAAAATCAGACGGGAATCGTCCTGTGTGGGCCTACCTATAGATAACAGCCTTTTTTGTCTTAGAGACTAAAGACAATTTATTTTTGAGACACAAAAGCAGTGGCATCACTAGGTTTGGTGTCACCTGGTGTCGGAAAACCCCAACTCATGGTGTCACCTCATAGCAGAATATATGGCGTGCTGTGAGTAATTTCGGTGTCACATTGTGTGGCAATGTTGTCTATCTATCTATCTGATAGTATAGATATATTAATATATTTATACACAGCAGGGGGGCAGAAGGCAGTCACATAACATTAAGTTGAAGTGCTAATTTTACTTAGCGCTCTTGGCCCTTGACACACTGCAAACATTAATCTTCCCCCACAACTAAAAGGGTGGCGGATATGAGGTGCTGCAGGACTCAGGACTGTACCATTCACAGAGTTAAGGGGGCAAACCAAAGACCACGCTGCAGCTGTCACAGTGACATTGCAGCTATGCTTCTTGAGGAAGATTGGAGTCCTTTAGCTCTTGTATACAAAGAAAAACAAATAAAAATATCTCTGGTTGGAAAGTTTGCCATCACCTCTTCTTTGGGATTTGAAATAGTATCCCTTCACTGGGGTAACACAAAGGAAATCTCTTTAAAAACAGGTCTCCTAAATTGGAATATCTCTTCCCCCCCCCCCCCCCCCCCCCCCGAGCTCCTGTTCCCTAAAAGCTTTTTCTTAAGTTAGGCATACACAGCTAGATTTTTTAATAGATGCAAGCACAATCAAGAGTAGGAGAGTATTGGACGGGGTCAATGACGCAGCAGTGCTGGGACTTAATATTGAGGAAGCTTGAGTGCAGCACAATGACGTCATCACGCAGCGTTCAAACGGTCCTTCAATCGTACGAGCATCGAGTTCGACAACCCCCCCTGTAATTACAGTAACGTAAAGTTACTGTAATGTCTAGCATTACAGTAAATTTTAGTCCAGGGACAAAGAGAGAATTTCTCTGCTGAAGACACAAAACAACAGTAAAAACCAGGTAGAGATTCTAAACCTTTCACACTTTTAGCCTTAAGGCTCCTTTCAAAACCTATTATCTCTGTGGAAAAAAAGGTGGTTGATTTTTTTTTTGCGACTAGCTGACTTTGTGAGTTAAATGTAATGCCCCTGAACATGGTATCATCACCTAAATTGAATGGTGATTTGTACATTACAAATAAATTTTCTCACCTCTCCCTGTCTGTGATGACACAGCAGCACAGCAGAAAAGCAGCTTGTCAGCCAGGAGAAGAGCAGTGACAGCCAGAAAAATACCCAATAATGCTCTATAAACATTATAACGTTTCCCTCATAAAAAAAACTTTGTATGACCCCTCCAGATATTGTACTGAAATTACCCCCAGAAGCCTAGCCTGCTAGATAAATATGATTCCAGGTAATAGCAGGCAAGTATATATTTTTTAAGCTTGTAGTGTGCCAGCTCAGTAATTACATTTTTATACATTTTTTGACTAAGGTGCTCTTAAAATAAAATTTTAATGAGGTGAATGCCTTATCAGTACAGAGCAAAGTCAAGGTTTATATATATATATATATATATGTATGTATATATTTTTTTCAGAATACATCCCCTATTAGTTTAACGCCTAGTCTAATTTTCAATTTACTTTGAACTTTAAACAAAAACTACATGTGTTTCAACAATATGTTTTTGTAAAGTTCCCCAAAACCCTTCTCTGCATCTCCAGCAAATTATGGTGATGATACCATGCTTACAAAGTCAGTTAGTAGAACTTGCCTGACCATCTCTATTTTTGAGCCATGACTAAAGTGTCATCAGTTATGTATCTGAATTAATAGAGGTTTCTGTTGACTTTCCATGCAGGTTTCGTAGATTGATGTTGGAGTTTGAACCTGAAGGAGCAGAGATCCCACGTCTCTTCCGTTCAGTACTGCAAGATTTTGTTGCCCAACAAGAAGAACAGCGCAAGAAGAAGCAGGATGTGCCATGGGAGAAACGTAGGAGAGCCAAGAGCTTGGCAACATTCAATTTTAGGACTCCACGTCTGAGAGTCAACCCTTTTCAACTAGAAGACACGCATGGATCGGATACGGAAAGTGAGCTGGCAGGTGCTGGAAGAGCAAGGAGCAAGAGTATGCCAGAAGTTAGCATGACAAGGGAAGTGCATTGTGATTGAAGCTTGTGTACATGAAAAAGTGTAATGTATGCTAATTGTACAGGTTCTTGGTAATAATCCAAGAACAATAAATATTGACTCTGATATTGTAACATACAGCATACATCTGGAGTGCACAACTCCAACAAAGTCTTCACAGACCACCTCCACTTCTTGTTTTAAGTACAAAGAAGTAATAGTGACTTTTTATTTGTTTTGCTTCTTAGATAATTATTGATTATGTTATCGGTTGAAGAAGGAAGAACTCTCATTCCGAATAGTTACAGTAGACATAAATGGAACAAATTCTATAAAACAAAATATTATAAAGTAAGCTCCATATGGTCCTTGCTTAAAAGGCAACTGCTATCCAGGAGCACAGAAGATACAATTGTTGACTTGTCTTGGTAAATCACTGAAGTGGTATAAGCAGCTACATGTCATGTCTCAATGACTTTTACTCTAATATTCTTATTCAAAATCAGTTTCATCCACAAGCAAGGTAGACATAATGAATCACCCAGGAAAAAAAAACCTTTGAATGAGGATGGCATTACCTTTGTAGGTAATGGTATAGCTTAGATCTCTGAAGTTACATATTGTTAGCTCTCAAGAAGTACATCTATAAGGTCTGCATGCAAGTAGTTTGACTATTTATTATGTAACAGTATCCTTCTAGGACATCTTCTGAGGAAAAAATAAGTACACCCTCTTCTCAATTATTATCAATATTAGGAGATAAATCATCTTAATAAGCATGTCTTGAAAGTAGGTAGATGCAACCTCTAATGAACAATGTACGAAATGTTACAGTGTCACTACCTTTGTTAACAAAGACAATGTAAACAGGCAAAAGGATGTGTGAAAACGTAAGGATAGGCTACTACTAAAGGTGGGTTTACACATCAAGATTTTTTCGGCCGACAGATGGACGATGAACGATTTTTTGGTTCGTTGTACAAAAATCTGAAACGGCCATTTGCTTCGATGGATTTTTTTTTTTCAGATATCTGACAAAAAATCGTCCACAAGATGATCGGACATGTTGGTAAACTTTCATCTGTCGTTATTTTTCGTGTAAAAAACGAACGTCCTTATTTCACACGATATTTATTTCCTATCACTTCCTAAAAAAAAAAATCTGAAAGATTTTTCATTCGTGTTTCCAACGATTATTTTCATTCGATAGTTGCGTCGGTTGTACAAAAATCAAAAAAAAAAATCTAATTACCTTCGATAAATGGACAAACGAAATCCGATAAAAAAAAAAAAAAAAAAACGAATCTGAAGTTGAACGAAACAAAAATCTTGACGTGTAAACCCACCTTTACATAGGTATTGAAAGGATAAGTATCAGCCAGGTGCAGCCAAACCTGATTAACTTATCATCAGTGTGATTGGATCAAGAAAAGCAGACGTCTGGACAAAAAGAGTCTGGAGCATTGAATTGTGTGTTGACACTTCACCAAGAAGCAAACACTTTAGCAACCTTTTATGAAACAATTACAAGTTAGCAGTAACAAAGATCATTTACAAGTGCAAAATCGTTGCTAATCTTTTAAGAAGTTGACGTCCTGCTCACCCTAAAGCAGGGTACAGACGGCTCGATATTCGAGCCTTCCGATGTACCCTACAGCAGCGCGATGACGTCATCATGCTGCTGTCAGATATCGGAGGAGCTGGGGAGAGACAGTTCTGCTCTCCTCAGCTCAGCCAAAGCTTTGTATGGAGACCAGCGGTCCCTATGCAAAGCATCGGACATCGGCTGCATTTTCGGTCATGTCCGATATCGCTGTTTTCAAGCGGGATTGATTTGTCCTGCTCGAAAACAGCGAAGGGGGCATAATATATGGGCCAGATAGATGGCCGTCAGTGTGCACGGCGCTCGAAACGCCCACCGATTTGGCCCATATCTTAGCTTCTGTACCCTGCTTAAGTTGACTGACCAATGCTGGAGCAGCAGCTACATCTCAGACTCTATTAGCCAGTGGTTCTCAATTTTTTTAGATCCGCAACCCTAGGAGTAACATCCTGGGGTGTCACTGCCGCTTTCCAAATACCGGTCACTTCCGGCACGATCCTGTAATTGTATTGTTCCCTCCCTCCTATTTTCCCACCCTAAAATGATGTGTGGGGTGAGAAGTTAGAAGGGAGGGGGCATTACTCTACCTCCTAAATTCCCAGCATGCTTGTGGGCATCAGCGCTGCTTGTTAGCTTTCAGTGAATGTGGCGACCCTTGTGAAAAGGTTGAACACCTGCTATAGGCCTTATTACACATGGTAAATTAAAGAGTTTATGAAAGCATAACTTAAAAATTGGTTTGCTAGGAGAAAGAACACGGCGGCAAGACAAACCACAAGCTCATGGAACAATGTCCTTTAGACAGTAAAGACCAAAGTGGAGGTATATGTGCATACCACCAATTGGCTTAAACCAATCACAGCATTAATGATTTGGGCATGTTTTGCAATGAAAGGACCTGAGCACTTTGTAGTCAACCATGAAATTTGTAAGGCCATCTGTCAGACAGCCAAAGCTTGGCCAAAACTGGGTTATGCATTATCACTAGCACACTAATGAATCTACCAAAGATTTACCAAAAGGGAAAACACTTAATGTGCCACATTAAACCAGTAAAAGTAGACTTTGCAGTTAGATTTGTATAATTGTCGAACCTGGTAAGGTTTAAATTTAAGTTAATTATGTTCAGATAAGTGAAATCATTGAATTGCAAAAGGGTGTGCTTTCTTTTTACCAAAACTGTATGCAACCAAGCCCTTCAAAATGAATGCTTAAACATTCCTACCATTCAAGTTAAGGGACCATACCAATATTGGTCCCTTAACTTTGTATTTGAATGACAGCTGACCCAAGACAGGAAAATGTCTGCTGTAGTGAGAGTTATAAGTAGCCAACAATAAATACTGTACAATACATACAAAATGTAGTCTGCAAGGAAACCCTAACCCATCCAAATGAATTTACCTGTTATGTATTTTATGTCTTGTATGTATATTTTCATTTATTATCATTTTTAGATACTAATTTTCATACAATAAAATATTGCTTGAGCACTGTGGATAGTTTCATACATTAAAATATTGCTTGAGCACTGTGAATAGTACAGTTACATGGCTGAAGACACAAAGGGAGCCTCTTCACTTGTACAGGCACACGTTCATAAACTGCCCCAAAGATATATCCTAATAAAAGGTCAGTGAGGTTGCATTATGTCCATATAAAACCGTTATTTTGTACCTTTTCTAATAAATTGATTGAACTTTTTGGGCACTGTTGAATGCATGTCTATTAATATGTAAGTATCTATTGATGGGTCTCGTGCATTTTGAACACTTTGCTGGTTTTTACTACCCACTATTATAGCCTTCTGTATTTGCAGACAATCAGGCTGTACCATATAGTTGAAATGTTTAATTACTTTTGCACAATTGTACAGGCTACAGTGAGCGACGCATTTACTGCATGACAAATATCCAGTTTTATCTAGCCCTCTCCATCCATACCAATCCTGGCCCACTCCTTTCATTTGTTAGAATTCAGTTTTTCAATATGCTAGTTGAGTTGAGTATAAGCTGATCAGAATATGAGCCAAGTTAACTTATTTTACCGAACAGCATAAAAGTTTTATTCAAAATGTCATTAGCATGTTGATGGATGGAGAAGGGATAAATATACCGGTAAGCAGATTAAATTTCACCTTTAATTCTCACGTGATAAGCTGGGCATAGACGGGTCGTTTTCTCGTCGATGCCCAGCCGACCTACCAGGGGGCGCACCCGATTCTCTGCCGACCTGACCGCTGATCTATGCCGGGAGCGCGCGCGACAAGCCATTACGGACATGTCTTAGATCAGTCTAATACTGTCCCTGTCCAAAGTACAGGTATGTCTCCTCAGCTCCGCCAGGGTTTTACCGATGGGGCTGAGGACACAGAACCTGTCTGTAGCTGCCTGCTTCTCTCCCTCAGAAGCTGTGAGGGGGGGTGATAGGCTGCCAGTCTCAGTGACCTCGCAGCCTCTTCTCACGGCCGGGGTCCCTAGATGTGGCCCGACGGACAGTGCTGGCACACAAAGAGTGCCCAGCCGATTGTGACCTGGCGTTTTGACCGATGGTTGCTGGCGATGGCTCGCATGGTCAATTAGCCAAAATATCGGGTCACAATCTAAACATGTATGGGGGCTTAAAATATAGATATAACAGTGAAGAATCATGGTTACAAAGTAAAATAAATGCTGGTAAGGGACCAGAATTAGAAATACACGATTTCTATTTTAGTTCTGCACGAGCACCTATAGACAAACAGAAAATGTTCCAGGATATGCAGACAATTACCACAAAGGTCCCAGGATTATGTCAGGCATGTACATGCTGAAGGCTGCACTTAAGAGGAATGAAGGAACAAATTGTGGACAGATAAAAGCAATATCTCTTATTGTTCCTATTGGTTCTAGGGGTCACACATAGTAAGATGACCCCCAAACAATGAATTTTAGCCACAGTATGGGAAAGCATGTTGGGACAAGCATCATCATATGGAGATGATCCCTGTTTCATACTATAATATTGGGCCTATTGATCACATACCAGGGATTATGGATCAGTTTGGATAAACCAAAAATCTTGAGTGTTCCTGTTGTCTTATGCTGAAGAAAATGCCCTTGATTTGCAACAAGACAACCCTAAATACACCAGTAGAAAAAGTTGGTTTTAGACCAACAAGATTGATGGTATGGGGTGGCCAGCCTAACACCCATAACTCTAATCCAGTGGTTCAAGACCCCCTTGGGGGTGGATTGACCATTTCAAATGGATTGCCAAGTTCTCTGGAAGCATCAGAGCTGCTCCTCACAAGCCCACAAGAGGGGTGGAACATCCAGAGGGAGTGTAATGCCCCCTCCCCTCTACATTCCCATCGCGCACATCATTTTCACTAGCGGAGTGGGAAAGAATGAGGGGACATTACACTTACCTGAGTGTGCCAGAAGTGACATCGCGGAGTATGACTTCCGGAAGTGACAATCTGCACTCGCACTTCGATGTTCCAAATACAGGAAGTGACACTTTGTGACATCACTTCCGGGGTCACGGATCTAAAAAGGTTGACAACCACTGATCTTATCCAATACTGTATGTATCAAAACCAACATTTTGGAATCTAGTCCACATATCCTGGGCTGGAATACCTGTGTGAGGTTCACTCCACTAAAAACAGATTCCTAGAAGTTCTCCGAGACAGGGTTTATACAATTAAATATGAGTAACGTAACTTAGATATACACACATATACACAAATATATTCATGGGTCAGAGGGACAAAAGTTTACATTCTTTCAAAAGCCATAAACCATCCTTTCATTTACATCCTTTGTATTTACACTTTTTAGGTTTAAATTTTAACCTCTTGGGTGTTTGGCCCAAGTTAACCATTAGAGAGAACCTAGGAAGAGAAGAAAGAGATATCTCTGGAAGAAAAGGGAGAGATATCGTTGGAAAAAGAACATACACAACACATAGAATGACATCTTAATGAATTGGTACCTCATTGCTCTAATCAGACAAAAATAATAACCTTACATTAAACCCTTGCTATATGTGGGAAATGTGGTGATTTAAGGAACACACCAGGGTATTTATTGCTGAAAATAATTTGTACAAATTATTCTGAATTAGTAAATCCAGTCTTGAAAATAGGGAAATGTCTTAAAGCAAACATCAGCAAGTTCAGTTGTATTGACTTGACACTGCAGATCAACTTTTGTGTTGTGCTGGTAGAAAGTGCATTTGCGTTTGGTGTATTTAATTTCCCCAGCGGGGTAACTTACCTGCTCCGTGCCTGTGCTGTCCTCCAGCAAGGACATTCTCTGCTCTTCTTTCTGGTACTACCTCCATTAGTTTATAGGAGGGCAAATAAGAGACCCCCATACATGTACCCCAGCCAGATCTGTTGGTAGTATCATACTTAGAAAAGAAAATAATTCCATTCCATTATTAATTGTAATATTTTGACGATGGAAGTAATTGCAATTCATTCTGAAATACAACAATCTGACCGTTCAACTTGTTTACTACTTACTGGCCGCATTAAGTGAGTTATTAATTTATCCCTAAAATGCCGCACCAGACCTAATGCAACAAAGCTCAAAGCCCCCCATACACCTAAAAGGTAGCCATAGATGAGGCCATTCTCCCTCGATAGATGATTGGCGGACACCCTTTGTGTGCCGGGCATGACTTTGGATGGGAAGTAATGGGATGGCCGGGAATTTACCAGGTGGGCACACCCGATTTTCGACCAAGCGTCTGCCAGTCAAAGATTCATGGGAAAATCAGCCAGTGTATGGCTACCTTTAGATCACCCCATGCCATTTCCTTTAGATCTACCAACAACTATGTAGTGCCGGGTCCTCCCTGATAGAATACATAGTCATGGGAAGGTTTAGACAGGTCCTGATATTACATGGATTTGGTAGAATAAAAGTTAATTGTAGAGAAATTGTTTAGTAGGAGTGTAAGGTGTATGGGTGCCTTAAAGCCTTCTTTTATCCTGCTTGGTGAAAAAACATCTTGCTCTTCAGCTAGCTAAAGCTGGGCATAGACGGGCAGATTCCTGCCTGATTAGACAGCCAGTTGGCTGCCGTGCGCGTTCCCACAATCGATCGGGTCGGCAGGGAATCGGGTGCGCCCCCTGGTCATATTGACCAGGAATCTGCCGCATGTCGGATCGCACGGCGATCTAACATGCTGGTAAATTCCCGGCCAATCCCATTAATCCTGAAGTAATGGCCGGCACGACACATTTATGGGGACCTTTACTTTCTGTCATCGGGACAACATATGTCATTAGGTTTAATGACCATCCTTCAATCAAGTTCCTGTAAACCTGTCTCTCTCCCTTAAGGTAGCCATACACGCTACAAACTGCGGCCGATCGACCACCATGCATGTTTCCACTGACCGTTCACATATAATAATATATAATAATAATCACAGGGCTCCTGTCTGGACAGATCGACCAGGATCTCACCGCAAGTCAGATCGCATGGTGATCCGGTGCGACCAGCGTCCCCATCCAAAGTAATGTCCAGCACACAAATGGTGTCTGCCGATCCCCTGAGCGAGCAGTTGCAGCTTGATGATGGCTTTTATAGATTTGATTGCCTGACTTATGATATTGTAACTTATCTAAAATGTTTCCAATCATTCCATTACAAACATATTGGTTGTAACATAACAGAGGGATAATTTTAGATCACTGCTTAAATGGGGTTGATTATAAACTTCCTTCATCTTCATTGGACCCAGTTTCCATATACAACTTCCCCAAAATATTATCCGCTACAGCAGCAACATCACAATCTCACATTCTGTTTTGACCTCCTTTGCATGCACGAACCTCAATATGATTTCCTCACATACAAAACCACATCTTATCATAGATCCTATTGAGATGTACGGATATATCGACCACTTCTGCCTCATTTTAACTATAGAAAGTAGAGTTAAACCAACTTGAGGACCGCTTTAATAAAAATCAACATGGTACAACTGGAATGAGTTCCGTTTCTTTGACAATGGCAAATGCAGTTCTCCCATTTCCCTTACCCTTACTTACCCTTCTTAGCTATATACGCTAAGAATAATTTTTAATAATTTTCACCTCCCCGGCTTCATCACTAACATCATGTTTATTTCAATTTCATCACATCATGGAACTGTAAATGTAACAGTTTCTAATAGTGGAGCCAATGTCAGGACCCAAACCCAGGGATAATTCTGTATCAGCCTTTACACCTTTTTGGATCCCTTGGACAAAGATAGCATGAAACCTGGTTCTTGTTCAACCCTAAACTCCTGGCCCTTCCTTAGTTCGTCCTTTATAAACCATGTGTCTGCACTTTCTCCTCGCCACATTATTGTGCTCCTGTCAATATCTTGCTCTTGCTGCTTGTACCTTTGCTATAATCACCAGTGTACGGACCGTAGGCTGCTGACTAGTGGACTACAATTCATCATGCTCCTATTGCTTTTGACCTATGCCTGTTATTGACTAAGTTTCTGGTTGATCCTACCAGCACCTGTTTCAGCGACTAGGCTCCGAGCCTAAACCTAGATCGTCAAAGCTAATTTAGATTGATTACAAACAAAACTTTAGTGAGAAAGGACAGCCCTTTCTGGTATGAAGAAATGGTGTATGGGAATAAAATCAGTGAGATTAAAAACTTCTTATAGTCTAGAGAGCTCAATTCCTAATTTGTTATTTGTTGATCCTTTAGCTGTGATTTCACTAGATCTAACAAAAAGTCACCTATTCTTTTCAATGCAACTCGCTACCTTTTACCTCTCTCTCACTTTTATTAGATGTAGAAATTGCCTACTGATCAATAACTGATTCAGTTGTTGGAATATTCCCACCAGATTACAGATGCCAATCATTAAGATCCCATAGATATTTTAGCGTGTATAGGACTTCAGTTGTTCTCCATAATCTTTCCACTTCTTTTCATTACCAGAAATGTAAACGTTTAAGATTTTGCACTATCCATTGTGTTTCTAAGCTTTGTTAATTGCAGCTTTTCTTCATCAACAAATAGCACATAGTGTACATCTGTTGCAGTTATGTGCTGGACTGGCCAAACATGTCTCCAGACCTAATCTTTAATGAGCCCGGCCCGCTCGTAGCCCTGCTTGGTGCACATAAAATCTTGGATGGTTCTGGTGAGCTGTTTTTTTTCTGTAATTAACTGTTATTTATTGTGCTATATATTTTACCTTCGGTCATCGTATTTATGGGTGTTTGCTGTTTCAGACGCCTCCGGATACCCAGGAATGGGAGAAACGCGTCGGTAAATACCTGTTGAAGGAGGATTGGCCAGCCCTGTGTCACAGTGTATACTGTAATGGACTACTAAGACCGCATTGAGTTCCTATATATACACCACAACGGGTGTTGATGTACCCATGCAAGCCCTTTGGGCAGGTTTGGGGGGTATATATGTACATATATTTGTGGATGTGTTATTATCCTTTCAATTTGTATTAATAAAACTATGTAATTGTATAACTTTTGGTATCTGTACTCTCGTTGTAGGCCTATTCAAAGTCCTTGGGACTTGGCCACCCCACTTGGGGATCAGGTGTGTCTGGATTCCCCCCCCCCCCCCCCCCCCTCTTAATCCTTAGTGTTTTAAATTTTATTGGGATGAGGCCATTATTTTAGTGACATCTGCTACCCCGGTTGGCCATTATTTTTTTAATGTCGCTGATAAAAATGGTAAATCCTGTCCTTGATGGAAAGAGAAAATATTCCCACGAGATATATATCACAAATGCTGCCTCTGCAATGAAACCGGAATGAGGAACATGTTTTTTTTTTTTATTACAATATGCGCTCATTCTTAACCTGCATCTGTACAAATGAACAAGGCAAACAACAGTTCAGTTGAAATGTGTATTATTTTACCATCTGTATTATATACAATGTATACACCATATGAAGGTCACAGTCTTTATCCTAAGGCATTAGAGAAGAGGGGTCCTCCATGGTCAAGTCCTGGAATGTGTTTAAAATATAACCGCCTCTTCCAGGTCATTTAATCCATCTATGCTGGACCTTCCCCTTTAGAAAAGGCAGATTTACAGCTGTATATTAGCAATTTTTAATGCTAAGGAATAGTTAATAATTTAAAAGCAAAAAGACTCTACAAAAGTTTAAAATAAGAAAGAAGTCTGTATATGGAGAAAAAAGGGGGTCTGGCTGATCCTTTCACATGCCTTGAGTTGATTTTAGAGAATTCTAGTAAGACACTTTAGAAATGTCATCTTATCTTTATACAATCATGGCCACACATTCTCATCCATTCACAAACATCAGCATATAACAATGAATTTGTGTACATGTGTCAACCGTTCAGCCATTCATCATATACAACCACTCACGCACCATGTTCACTTTGCAACCGCTTATGACTGTGTGTGTACGCATATATAATTACAGGGCCTAAAATCTATATATAGATATATATTATGCACACACAGTCATCAACTGTATATTCTTTCATTATACCATCAAATATGTGCACTTGATATTTTAAGGGTAACCTTTTCCATGGCACCAAACAGCAGTGCTGGTACCAAAGTGGGCATGCCCCTTAAAAAGGGAAAAAAAAAAAAAGAAAAAGTTTGCCACACACAGTAAATGTACCTCACACAAAAGCCACGATCCACATGCATACAAAGTGACAACACTGCAATTTTCCTGCGTCATAAGACCGGGCTGTATGGAGGTAGCATGGAGTGTGTGTGGACCATTGTTCTGATTTTGGGGGTTGCCTCAAGCCAGGAAGACCACAAATATTATGAAAAAAACTATAAGGATGAGAAAGATCTTGATCATGAGCCAACGGTTTGATGTGACGGACTGAAAGTATTTTAGGATTTCAGAGTGGGCTGCTTCCACATTCAACTGTGTGTCTTCTATATTCCCATCAATTCTGTTGATGACAAAAAAATATGTAGAAGGCCTGATTAGGATTCCAAGACAACACAAATGTAGACAGAAAATGCATACATAAAAGGGTTTGCACATGGCCAATGATATTGATTTACCTTTGTATAGTCTCTTCTTGCTCTTTAACCATGTGAGCCAGTTGTTGGAAGATCGAACCCAGTTCAACTATGGTGGACTCAATGTTCTGCATAGTGTCTGCTCGACTCTGAATATAGGAATCCTGAAGAATAAAAAAAAATTATGACGTTCACCGATGACGTGCTCAAAACTTCATTAATTCCTCTTTAAAAACAGAAATGTATCACGCTTACCTGTTCATCTATTAACTGCAACTGTTGACTAACTTTCGAATCCATATCTATTGTCACATCCCCATGTCTACGAGAGTCATCTTGTAGGAGGACAGAAGGGCCTGATTTAAGAAACAAGGGATAATGGGGAGAATAATATAAAAAAAAAAAAAAAAAGGAAGAAGATTAACCTCCTAGCCGGTAAACCCGAGCGTGACTCAGGGGTAAATATTCACTGCTTAAAGCCTTACACCTTGAGCCACACTCGGGGCAGTTTACCTGCTCCAGGCAATCCCGCCCGTGCATTGCTTCCCTTCTATGGTTGTGGAAAAATACAGGCACGGGAAGCATTATCACTGATACAGAGGATGAGAAGGGGTGGCTATGCCTATTTTATCTGACAGGCATCCAAATTGTCACGGATGATGCCAAGGATGAGTTGGGGAGGCAAAATGGGTACAACATTTAAACAGATTACTCCTTTTCGTTCCCATTTTGGAACCTTAATCTAGAAGGAATTGGACCACTGGGGTGGAGGAGGGGATTAAAAGGGAACTTTCGGTTTTTCTGGAAAATTAACCTGCTAGATACAGAATCCCTGAAAAGTAGTGAATAAGGCAATAACTCATGGACTATTTTAGAAAAAGATACAACATTTTTCCCATCTTGTTTACCCTTCACAGTATTATTACTTTATATATTTTTATTTGTTTATTACTGTACACAGTAATACAAATAGCAGTAATTCAATAAGGTAATAAAAGACAAATACATTATGGCGCTCCTACCCATGTTGTTGTGATGGAGGGGTAGAGCAGAAACTGGGCCCTGAGAAAACTGTTCCCTGCGACTTCGCTGATGCTTCAGATTCTAAGAAAAAAAAAAGGAATAAACAATTATTTATTATGTCAGTGAAATGTGTATTTAAAAATTATACAATAGAATAAGTTTTATTTAATTCATTATATGTATTGCAGAGCCTCCAGACAGCACTACTGGCAACTGTACCTGTACTTTGAACGTTTTATCTGCCCATATATTCTTAATGAAAAAGGATATTGACATTTATGTGCTACTCAGGATCCAATAGATTGCAATAGGAACACAATTCAGTTTCACAAAGTGATATAGTGCCACGCAGAGAAGACGTTACTATAATTAAGTTACCGTATTTTTCGGACCATAAGACGCACTTTTTCACCCCCAAAATTGTGTGGGGGGGGTGCCTGCGTCTTATGGCCTGAATGTGTGCACCGGGAGGAGAGCTGCGGCAGCTGTCATTTCCGATGTTCGGCTTCCATCTAAATGCCGCATCCCCTGCATCCCCACCAACGAGAACACAGAGGAGAGCTGT
>CM070041.1:35288934-35299367 GCA_036250615.1 Ptychadena robeensis | reverse complement strand
AAGGGAAGAGAGCAGGGACACACATAAGAAAAAGGCAAACTATGCATGTGTAACATGACAGAGCACATTTCTGGAAAGTCAGGAGGAAGAAGGAGGAGGTGCTTTGTTTCCTGGTGAAGATCAGATCACCTCTTAGGTATCGATCATGGTGATGACTTGGCATATAGGAATCTACATTCCTTACCAGCTTTGTATTATGTGATTTAATGGTTGGCTCATATACTCTTTTTACTGTCAAGGAAAAGACTCTTAAATACTGTGGGTACACATTGCTGGAGCATGAGGCTGATTTACCAAGAACACATTATATTGTAGTCACCTAGCATAAATTCTCAGCCATGCATATGTGACATCATCAAACTACATTAAAAGGGAACTTCAAAACGGTTATTAACCCCCTTTATGCCAACTTCTAAAGTACTATTGAGCTAAGCAATAGAAAAAGGGTCAATTGTTTCTTTCTCTGCTACTACTGTTACTATACCTGTAGGGAAAGTTAGAGCATCAGACATACGATGTACCCAACTTTAGAGCCACCAGCACGACACCCATCAGTTATAGGAAGATTTCTATTTCACCCACTGACACCAATTTTAAAAGCTAACAGTTGTTGTTGCACAACCAGGGGAGCGAAGGAAAAAAACAGCTCCCATTGTGTGTAGAGGAAAATGTGCCCTTCTATTTGACACTGTTGGGGCTCAGATACCTGATGGACACAGCACCATCACTGCTGTGGGAAAAGATCTCTGGTGGGGGAGGGTTGAAGGCTCAGGCACCCTTTTACTCAGATACAGCTGCCGATGAATGTAGTCTCTGAAACCTTGAGACAAGAAAGTTGAATCTATCGCTGGCGTTCTGAGATATTTTGCTACCCGAAATATTTTCCTACCCTTACAACTGCGCATGTGCAGATTTGGTCCTAGTGTGGGGCTTGGGTCCTAGTTTATGGGCTTTTCAAAAATAGGTTAAGCTTACAATTTTAGTTGTGTCAAGGTTAGGGTTTGGGAGGGGATGGGGGGTTAAGGTTAGGGAATTGGGGAGGTTAGGTAATTTTAACCCCGCAAACCCTAAACGTAATCCCCAACCCCCAAAACTTACCCCTACTATCAATCCCCCCCCCAAACCCGTAAACTTGACACCTGAAATTCGTAAGATTAACCTTGAGAAGCCCGAAAACTAGGGCTTTCTGCACATGCACAGTTGTAAGGGCATTACAATATTTCAGGTTAGCAAAATATCTCAGAACACCGGGTTTGGAATAAATAGAAGTGGGGCACATTGTGATGGGCGTTATGAGTCCAGTATTCAGACAAATATATGATACTCAGTCACCATACTGGTTGTGACCACACATGTATTTCGTGGTCACTAACCTTCCCAGCACAATCACAGACACTGAGGTGATGAGGTCACTATCCCCCCCATGACTGATCTATCAGCAGATATAGGATTAAGGAGGGGGTGCTTTATAAACACCAACAAGTGGTAGCCATCCATGATCAGTGACCACTCAGACTGGCATCATAACACAGATCCCCCCTGCCTCCCTCCCCCATTCCTGTCCCCGGTGACTCCAGGTTATGACGTCACCCTCCTGTATTACAATGACCCCCCCTGGTATCCTCACACCGTGTCCGCCGTCACACACAACCACCTCAGGCTTCCGTTTCGGGCACTTACGGTCCTTATTCTTCTGTCACAATTCTCCTTTTTCCTTCACCGGCCGCCTTTACGCTGCTTCGTCTGTGCCGGGGGTTTCGCTGACGTCAGCGCCACGTACTCACGCGTCACTGGCTTCTGAGCGCCTGATAGCGCAGGGTGATTACGTGACGGGAGGCGCTCGGATGACAACCCGGAAGTGGGCAGAGACACACATAGGGGGCGGGAGAATGATGTCTGTTTATTGAAGGCTGGCCACTGTCGTGTTATATTGTTGTGAACGTCACAGGCGTATATGATGTGTGTATTTCTGTTGCTAAGCTCTCCCTGCAAACATGCTAATTGCTTGCTGCTGATCAGTGGATTAGCAGGTATTGAAGTGTAAGCAGCCAGGCAACTAGCATTTTACAAGGGTGTGTCCATATTTCTAACAGGACTGGCTTACCTGAGAAGGGATATTGAATAGATCGAAAGTCATGTACACTTGTATTGCTTTCATGTGTATCTTTAGATTTAGAGCTTGTTCCCATAGAGTGATGGGCTTGTCCCCACATAGGCAAACGGGATTTGGGACCGATTGTTCCAGATTGCGCCCATAGACATAAAAAATCCCGCCCATAGAGAATGGGCAAAGTCTTTGATCAGGGGCATTCTGGAATGGTTTTGTTTTTATCACATCACGGCCACCCGTGATTGTCACGTGCGCGTTAACAAGCCCTTAACTGCATTTGTTCTAATTTAAATGTCCGCTCACACTATACACTCTGCTATGCTTTAAACTGCATTTCCATGTGTTAAGGCACAAATCAACCATTCAAAATAAGCTCTGGTTTATGTTGCGTCAATATCATAGAGCTGTGTTGGTTGCGTTGGTAACTAAATCTCCTGGAAGCATCCAATGCTAAACAATCTAACAATTATTACTGCTCTAAAATGACCAGGATGGCTCTGTGTGTATGTAGCCAAGGGCAAGTAGTGACCATCGTTACTTCTTTTATTATGCTATGGACGCTCTCTCTTGTACTAATTACTACAATGGGAGTAAGTGGTGCAGGATCCAAGGACTAGCAAGAGGTTCAGTATGCAACATGACAAGATGAGCCATTGTAATTATATTCCCGGCCACAGAAGCCCAAGCAGTTCAGGCTGTGGGTGCACAATAAGATCATGAAGTAAGGACGAATTACCTAAACCACACCTCTGCTCACCAATCCCCTCCCCTGGCACTGCAATAGGAACACGCATGTGGCTTTCAAAGTCAGTACCCAGGGGTAGAAGGGTACTTCTTATGTCTGCTAAGTATAGGTCCCCATACACGGGTCGATTTCTTCCCGATCGACTATCGATCCGCTCGGTCACAGTGAACAGAACAACCCACCTTGAACAATTGATTTGTGGACGAGCTAACTTTCCCAGATCGATTTCTATAATGTTCTGGATTGAAAATGATGTCATTGTCATAATATAAATGGCATGAGTTGATCAATGACCACCACCAATGTGCTTTGAAGACGAACAATCAATCCAAAAATGTTGGATTCCTGGACTATCAATTTCAACAGTTTTTGGGTTGATCGTTTAAAATGGACAGCAAAAATCGTATGAAAAATTTACATGTGTATGGAGACCTTATCATGCTGATGACTTTCAAGTTGGGTACCTAGAATAGAGGGAATTCTTATGTTTGATAAGTATTATGCTGGTGGATTACAGGATCGGTACCCGGGGGGGTAAAGGGGTGCTTCTTATGTCTGACAAGTGTAATGTTTATGGATAACAGGTTAGGTATCCAGGGGTAGAGGGATAATTTTTACGACTGATAAGTGTAATTCTAGTGGCTTACAAGTTGGGTACATGGGGGTAGAGGGGTACTTATATTTCTGATAAGTATCATGCTGGTGGCTTTCAAGTTGTGTACTCAGGGGCAGGGGTAGAGGAGGTAGTTCTTATGTCTGACAAGTATCATGCGGTGGCTTTCACGTTGGGAACCTTTGGGTATAGAAATACTTCTTGTGTGTCTGATGGACAAACTCTTCATACAGTTATTGTAACAGCAGGAGATGTTTTTCATATTTTTTCATATTCATGATCAGCACCTGTCCTTAATTTTCACCAATTATGGTTTTCAGCACTTGCAAATATTTTTTCCCTGAAAGTAGTATAAATTAGCTTCTAAAAATGCCACATGTCCCCAATTTCATCATTCTCCAGCATTTTTTTTCTGTAGCACTGAATATGAAGGCTTTGAAATCAATCAAGTTCCATATTGGGTAATAATTTAAATATTAAGTACATAGTCATAGACTATCGCAATACAATTTATTGGAATTTCTTCTCATGTACTCAGACTACAACAAGAAGTGGTTTGTTTTTTCTTCAAATCTTTGCAGAATCTAATTTCACAGATATTTTTGGTTAGGTAAAGGTCCAGCAGTGTAAGAAAATGTGCACATACAATGGTACTTATCAGATTAAGAGGAGATGCTTGGTCAGCATGCATTGTATTACAAGTCACCTGTCCATACACACACCATCCAGCAAGCAATGCACACCACCTAACCGTGCTGAGCATAATCCAGAGATAATAGTCATAAAGATGAAAGTGATAACTGCTGATGCTGATAATTCTCTACAATAAACTCTACAGGATCCAGCAAGTGAGGCCTCATTTACATGGTTACATATTCCCCGATTCATGTCTATGGCCAGGAAGTCCGAATTTCCATTTTCAGTAAAGTAAATTGCACTGCCCCTGAACATGGTATAATTTCCAATATTACTGGCAATCTGAAGGAAGCTTCTATAGACATTTAAAAAAAAGTGAGTATTATCCATGGAGTGTTTGAATCAATAAAGTGTAATGACAAAAGTCAAAATTTTGAACATTAGCAATTTGAACTTTTATACTTAATGTATTCAGGATCTGCATGTGTAAGGGTATGTTTCGACAGCATTATGGGCTCCGTCCACACCCCCAGCGCTAAGAGCATTCCAAAATTGTGATGTTGAATCACCTACCGCACCGGCTGTTTCCACAGCGTTAAGCCAGTCTGAAGGTAAACATAGTGCATTAAGTTAGCCTCCAGACTGGCTCAATGCTGTGGAAGTATACTGTTAGAGCAATACTCCTTAATTCAGAATGAGTCCAAATATCTGGACATCTCCAAAATAGGGGGGTTGGCCCTGCCTTATGGCACCAGTATCTTCACTCTCCTAGCAATAAGATTAGCAAGGGAGGCAAAGGAGCTCTTAGATGGAAGATCTACGCATGGGTGGATCTCCCATCTATGTTAGCCTGTGGACTCAAGCAGCCAGCTCTCACATACAGGGAGTGCAGAATTATTAGGCAAATGAGTATTTTGACCACATCATCCTTATTTAGCAAGGGTAGAAAGCTATACCAATTAAGCATATAAAAGTGATGTGCAATCCTCTGTTAATGAGGAAGGGGTCGTGTTCTAAGACATCAAAAACCCGATATTAGGTGTGCATAATTATAGGCAACTTTCTTTTCTTTGGCCAAAAGGGTCAAAAGAAGGACTTGGACAAGCTTAGAAAACGTCAAAAATTGTGAGATATTCTTGCAGAGGGAGGCAGCTCTCTAAAATTGCAAAGGCTTCTGAAGCGTTGGATCATCAAACAATCAAGCATGTCATTAAAAATAGTCACCGGGTTCGCAAGAAGCATGGGAACAACAAAAAGGAGCAAAATAACTAACATAACTGAGAAAAAAGTTTGCAGCTGCCAGATGCACTTGCCACATTGCCATATTTCAGAGCGCAAACAATCACTGAGCCAAACACAGGGTGGCAATACCAAAGAGAAAGGCTGAAAAACACCACCAAAACAACACACAAGTAAACGTCAATACAAGGAAATAAATCCAGAGATATTTCTAAGTTTTAATGGGATAATATATCTTAGCCAGATGATGGGCATGGGTGGATTTAAGGCAAAGAGCTCCATCCGACTCCGCCCCACAGGAGGTGATACTGGTTGGGCTGGTATCATCAAAAGATGAGGTTGTGGGCCTTTCGGGTGAGGGAGAGTCAGCTCAACTCCCATCCTACTGCCAGTTCCTGAAGACAACTTCTCAAGCATGTACAGGAAGAAGCGCATCTCAAAAACATGATTTATGCAGACAATGCTCCACAAAGCCAAGTACCCCACGGCTGGCAAGAAAGGGTAAAAAAAGAAAGAAAAACTAAACATGGCTCTTGTTCCCTGATCTGAACCCCTTGAGAACTGGTCCATCACAAATGTGGTTTACAAAGGGAAACGTACCCTCTTGAACAGTGTCTGGGAGGCTGTGGTTGCTGCGCAACGCAATGTTGAAAAAGTGAGACAAAAAACACTACAGAATCCTGATGCAGCTTTTGAAGATCCTTGCAAAAAGGTGGTATATTGGTCACTGATTTGTTTTTTGAAGAAAATGTATATTTGTGAATGTTGATGATGTTTACTGGTAAAAAATAAATAATGAAATGGGTATAAATTTGTTTTTGTTAGTTCCTAATAATTATGCACAGAATTACTGCAACACAGAATCCCCCTAAAATAGCTCAACTAAAAACAAACTAAAACTACTTCCAAAAATTTCAGTGATATAATGAGTTTTTGGGTTCATTGAGACACTGGTTTGGTATAATAAAAATATTCCTCAAAAATACCACTTGCCTAATAATTCTGCACTCCCTGTACACACAGAGCCGAGCACTGTATGATTAGTGTTAGGGCTTCTCATTACTTTGGTGATCCCTCCCATGCATTTTAATGGCCTCTTCACCACAGCTGTAATCTCCACGTTTTTGATAGCAAACGGTCGCGCCATAGACATCCCCATTCATTCTCTATGGACGCGTTCAGGGGTGGTAATAAAAACCAGCCATAAACGCTCCCGATTGCTTGCCAGAAAAATAGTTAGCAATCATCTAAGAACGCTAAAGTGGGTACATAGCCTTACTGTGTGTGATCTGGGCTTCTTGAGCTCAAATAACACACAGTGGCGGATGAAAGATGCCCGCAGGCGACTCTTACTATCTGCACGGTATGTGAGTTGGGCTCAAGCTGCTCACCTCACACATAGCATATCTGTCAGAGACAGCTTCTCCACCTCTTTAACTCCTGCTCTGCCGGTCAGAGCACAGAACTCCACCCAGCAGTAGGAGTAAATATATTTTTTTGTACACTCCCAAGTATAGGGTGCATCAGTAAATCTGACAGAAAATGCAAATGTTTCATTCCTATATGATGAAAAATTCCTGTTTCATCCCATAGATATGAATGGGTGAATATGCAGCAATATGGAAGTTGCCAGAAAAAGGGCAAGTTCAACTTATTTATCCAAAACAAATAATGACAAGAGCATAGACATGAATAGGGAAGATGGTTTACTGAACATGCTCCCCCCATTTATGTTTTATTGCGATTGGGAAAATTGGGTTTTTAGATGGCTTGAATACTGCACAAGACTCCCAATGGATATGCAAAGTTGTATTTGGAAATAGGAGTCTCATATCATCAATTTTAAAAAGTTTATACAATTCTACCCTACCACGATCAATATCCATGGATGTAATCCATTCAAGGATTAATGTCACTGGAAGTCTGTGGCACTGATGTACTAAAGATCCAAGCCAGGGCTGAGCACAGGCACTTGCTCAGCCCTGGCCAGTTTCTCCTATGTAAGCATCAACATACCCTGAATTAAACTGAGGTTGAGATGAACACAGCTCGTCCAGTTTGTTTACAAAACTACAGATGGCCATACACCTTTAGATCTCTCTGTCAGATATCCTTTAGATCTACCAACAACTATGAGGTATAGGGTCCTCTGTAATTGAACACAGGTAGACTTGATTGTTTAGAAAGTCCCTTATATTACATGGTTTTGGTAAAACAAAGGAGATCTAAAGGAAATTGGACAGTAATCTAAAGGTGTATGGGGGCCCTTACCCCAGACGAGCCAGGATCACACATACTAACCTACCCTTGGCGAGCCCCCAACGATGAGGGAGCGGAGGGGCATCAGCTTCCCAGCCCCACGATGTGTACAGGAGAGGTGGGAGAGTGGAGAAAACATGCACAGTACAATGTACTCTGCTTTGATACAGGTTGACTGCAAAGGGGGGGGGGGGGGGGGGGGGGGGGGTTAATAGCATAATGAATATATTTTTTTAAGTAAGTTTTGCAGAATTTCGACAAAAAATATCAAAATTGTCTTGCAGAATGAATGAGAGAACTGAAAAGTCTAAATTTCAACTTTGAATTTAAAGGTTGACATTTTTCAACCATCTCTAGTTGGGAGATGATCCTTTACTTTTACATGCATTAAGAGGAACACTGTTGAACAGACTTAAAATGGAAGAGTAGAATTCCGAGCTAAATGCTGGACATCATTACAACATTTTGACATAAATTATTTTTACCGAAAAGAAAAAAGAAGACTTGTGTTCATGAGTTTTACAAGTAATGGATGGGGCTATTGTTGAAGTGTAGTATAGAAAACCAAGTAAGAAAATAAAGGCCCCACCTTTATGAATATTAACAACACTGATCTCTCTTCATTTTCAGCTATTGCAATATTTAAATGCACAGTCACAATTGCAACTTGACTTTGAACTTTGCTTATACAAAAACTACAAATACTACTAGAACTTAAACTTGACCCAAGAAGTGAAGTCGCAAATGTCACTTCCTGTGTTTGTAAGTGTTCCAAATACCGGAAGTGTCACTCTGCGATATCACTTCCAGCATGATCAGGTAAGTATAATGTCCCCTCCCTCTTATTTTCCTACCCCACTTGTGCAGATGATGTGTGGAGTGGGAAGTTAGGAGGTACAGCAATGTCCACTCCCTCCTAACTTCCTACCCTGCTTGTGGGCATCAGTAGCTCTGATGCTTTGGGGGAACGCCGCAACCCATGTGAAAGAGTCGTTTCCACCCCCCCCTGGGGTCGTGACCCACAGGTTGAAAACAGCTGTACTAGAGCGATTCTTTTTCTTGTATAATGTTTCCACAACTACATCTCAAACTGATGGTGATGGCATTGCAAAAAATTACAATCAACTGGTAGAAATTTTGTTTTTTCCTCTATTTGTCCCTTTAATAAGGGAGGTTTTGCATAGTGTACAGAAAAGGCTGGGAATAATGCTGAGACTGATGAAGTTAATGGCGGACAATATATTTCTTTGCACTTTTGAACAGACAAAAGAAAAAACATGGAATAATAATAAAAAAAGGAAATTGTCAGGATTTCCAACCATTGTAAAACAGCAAGAGGTCACTTTATACAGTTCAGGACATATTCAGAAGGCATGAAAGATAATATTTTACAATAAAGGTTTATCAATTATGTACATATGTAAAATAGAAAATACACAAGTGTATGTTTTTCTCATCTATAAAAGATTGTCCATATTCTGTAATACAACTGCTGTCCAATCATGCCTCAATGTAAGAGTTTGATGTTCAGTCTGCTGTCATGTCCAGGACGCCTTCACAATATACTGTTATATTACACACTTTTCTTTTTCTTCTT
Organism: Ptychadena robeensis; assembly: GCA_036250615.1. NCBI lineage: Eukaryota > Metazoa > Chordata > Amphibia > Anura > Ptychadenidae > Ptychadena > Ptychadena robeensis. The sequence continues at coordinate 35,290,168 of CM070041.1, read as the reverse complement.
TCTTTTAGTATTATTTACAGTTGCTGTGTCCTCTACCACAGTCTCTCTTTTTGTGCCTTGTGCCATTTTTTCTATCACCGTCGCCATGTTGTCCCAGACTTCATCATCTTCTTCATCTTTTACCTCCTCGGTGCTGAGTGGAGTCAACTCTTCTTCCTGACAAGTGAAATTATATTAATGTGTAATGAACTCACCAATAACAAGCAATTCTCAACCAATAACCTTATATTTATGGTGTTGAAACATGGATCAATGTGGAGGCCAACAACCAACATTATTTGTGGCAACAGAGTACTATACTCTGAGTACAGAGTACTATATTAAAACTTTAACAGATAAAAAAAAAAAAAACACTTGCTGAAATTGGCTATCCCGAGCTGAACTCTGTGGTGAAACTACACATGCTAGAGCAAAACTTTATTCTTGTATTGTTCCCCCAACCCTTTTCTATATCTCCAGTAATTGTGGTGATGATACAATGTTTGAGGGATTTGCAATTCACTCACAAAGTCAGCAAGTTCAACAAATGTGCAAAATGTGAGCAAGTCATATGACATAGATCTAGCGGTACTGCAACCTGTTGTACATTTAATACTTGCGTGTGTTATGTGTTAAATGGAAATATTTTATTTATTTTCTAGGCACACCAGAAAATCTCTACATATGAGAACAAGCATTCATTCTTAGACGGTTAAACTTTACCTCCCACTTGTCACGTGACGTCAACAGGAGACAATTTAACCGAGATTTTAAATACACCTGTCAGAGACACAAAAAAACACATATTAATTTGATGCATGAAAGCCTCCATAACTCCACAACTTTGCACAAACAGAATTATCACCACAAAACAATGAAGAAAGTAGGCCGGGGAGACATTATCCAATTGGTTGCACTAACGTGCCTGATAGATGCCATCCATCTGGCACATATCTACACATGTGTTCCCTGCTTTAGTCTCTACTATTGTGCTTGTGAACTTAGCTAGAGGAGCCTCCTAAATTAGTGGTTGTCTGTTATGGTTGCAGCAGGGATGGACTAGGCCAGAAAAAAGTGTGTGCGTCTCTTTCTGGATTTCTGTTCTGGACCCTACATCCCAGAAGTTATTGGGAATTTCCCTAAATTTTCTCCAATATATTCATATATATTTCTTTATACAACATCTGAAGACATTTGATCCAGCTGGACCGCCCATCTGGAACCCCCTCCTCGTTCTCCCATTGGGTGGGCGGGT
>CM070041.1:35269912-35288873 GCA_036250615.1 Ptychadena robeensis | reverse complement strand
CCCCCCCCCCCCGCGAGGTACACTATGGTAGGTGGATAGGTTGCGAGTAGCTTGACATCACAAGCTTTACAATAATCCCATTGGGGATTGTACATGGTCTACTTATTTTGATAGTGATCTTATTTTCCTTTCCTGTTCACTCCCCAGTTGGTCGGTGTATATTCCTTTTCCAAGTGTCAAGAATCAACGCTAATCTCCTGAAGAAGCGAACGGTTAGTCGCGAAACACGTCGAGTCGTTGAAATTTTGTTTTACTATTGAACCACTAGGAAACAAAGACTTTTTTTTACATCAAGTGTTGGTGCCGCAAACAATCCCGTTTTTGTGTTTGGGTGAAACCCTCTCTCTAGAAATCAATAGTTTAAGTTGATTGAACTGTGTATGGCCACCTCAATTTAGCCTTTTTTCCCTTTTCACAATCCCCTTATCTGCTCATGATCAACAAGTCACAACTACTATATTGCCTTTACAACTACTGTATGGATGCCACACTCATGTTGTAAATCTAAGGGTAGTATATCTGTTCCATCGCTTTGAAGTCAATCGCACAGGAATCGATTCCTGCACACCTGGTTGGATCGACCACATTAAATCGATCAAACAGTGATCGGAAACATCGGTAAATTTCATTCGATAGTTTATATTTACATATTTTTTGGTTTCCAGGCACCCTCTTGTGGCAGAAAGTGGAAATTACGCCTTTAAAAAGGGAAAAAACAAGGACTGAGCCTGTGAATCTACAACACCCCGTGGCTGTACAAGCGATCGATGCTCGACTAGTCATTTTTTTTTTATTGCTCCAATATGATCGAATGGCAAAATAATACCCAGTCTATGGCTACCTTTACTTAGCTGTATTTTACTCAGACCTTAAAATTGTTTCAGGAACTGGTAGAAGAATTTCCCTAAAAGCTGCATATTCCAATTTTTAGAGCTTTGTTATGTTTTAATCACTCAAAGTAACCACACCCCTATAGTTTTCCACCTACATTCCACTGCATATCATAGTAAGTCTGTTATTACAAAATTATTTATCCCCAATTGCTCAGTTCCTTTCCCAACCCCTAACATACGTGAGAGGCAGATGTTGGCAGTATATCAGAGGACCAATGGGAGCCTCCTTGTCGCTATCCAGTAAACTCACACAGTTGCTCATACGTAGGACTTATCTTACTCCAGTCCATAAGATGGTGCTGAATTGAGTGGATCTAATCTGACATCTTATTGTATAAACTGCTTTTCGGACAATCTTTCTGTTACTTTATGTGTATTATGTGTGTACTTGTGGTGCACACATTGCTGTACTGTTTACAAATGCTTTTCTTCTTGTATTTTTATATTAATTTATTTTAAGAAAAGCAATCTAAAAAAATCATGCAAATGTGTTCATAAACAATGCATTACTATGTATTCTTATTCTAAGTAATTTGCCATAAAGGTGATCAAAAAAATCCCCAGCAAATTGTTAAGGCATTGCATCCACAAACACACAGGCATGACACCAGATACACAAAAGGAACCGCACTAGAGCAATTTCCAAACAAAAACACACCTACCAAAAAATTGTAATGCAAGTAAATTTTGTTTAAAAATACATAATGCACTACAAATACCACTAGGACTTCTCTCCTGTTGCGGTATGACTATGTGTTAACCATACACTGAACATGCCAATACAGGGGCCACAATGCAACAAAGTCAACGTATTAATTGCAGTGTGTATACAGGGAGCGCAGAATTTTTAGGCAAGTGGTATTTTTGAGGAATATTTTTATTATTGAACAACAAACCCTGTTCTCAATGAAACCCCAAAAAACTCATTAATATCAAAGCTGAATATTTTTGGAAGTAGTTTTTAGTTTTAGCTATTTTAGGGGATATCTGTGTGTGCAGGTGACTATTTACTGTGCTAATTATTAGGCAACTTAACAAAAAACAAATTTATACCCATTTCAATTATTTATTTTTACCATGTGAACCATATAACATCTCAACATTCACAAATATACATTTCTGACTTCAAAAACAAAACAAAAACAAATCAGTGACCAATATAGCCACCTTCTTTGCAAGGACACTCAAAAGCCTGCCATCCATGGATTCTGTCATTGTTTTGATCTGTTCACCATCAACATTGCGTGCAGTCAGCAACCACAGCCTCCAGACACTGTTCAGAAGGTGTACTGTTTTTTCCCTCCTGTAAATCACAATTTGATGATGGACCACAGGTTCTAATGGAGTTCAGATCAGGTGAACAAGGAGGCCATGTCATTAGTTTTTCTTCTTTTATACCCTTTCTTGCCAAGCCACGCTGTTGGAGTACTTGGACGCATTATGTGGGAGCATTGTCCTGCATGAAAATCATGTTTTCTTGAAGGATGCAGACTTCTTCCTGTACCACTGCTCTGAAGAAGGTGTCTTCCAGGAACTGGCAGTAGGACTGGGAGTTGAGCTTGACTCCTCCTCCAACCCGAAAAGGCCCCACAAGCTCATCTTTGATGATACCAGCCCAAACCAGTACTCCACCTCCACCTTGCTGGCGTCTGAGCGGACTGGAGCTCTCTGCCCTTACCAATCCAGCCACTTGCCCATCCATCTGGCCCATCAAGACTCACTCTCATTCCAATTCACATAAAACCTTAGAAAAATAAGTCTTGAGATATTATTCCTTGGCCAGTCTTACGTTTCAGCTTGTGTGTCTTTTCAGTGGTGGTCGTCTTTCATAGCCTTTCTGTCTCTGAGTTTGCACACCTTGTGCTTTTGGCACTCCAGTGATGTTCTACAGCTCTGAAAATATGGCCAACACTGGGTGGCAAGTGCATCTTTGGCCCAAACTTGCACGCTTGACTTTTCTCGTTCAGGCAGTATTTTGCCACCTATGTTGTTCCCCACGCTTCTTCGCGACCCTGTTACGATTTTGAATGAAATGCTTGATTGTTCGATGATCACACTTCAGAAGCTTTGCAATTTTTTAAGAGTTCTGCATCCCTCGCAAGATATCTCACTCAATTTTTGACCTTTCTAGCCTGTCAAGTCCTTCTTTTGACCCCATTTTGCCAAGGAAAGGAATTTGCCTATAATTATGCACACCATAATATAGGGTGTTGATGTCATTAGACCACACCCCTTTCATTACAGAGATGCACATCACCCCAATATGCTTATGGTAGTTGGTTTTCGAGCCTATACAGCTTTGGAGTAAGACAACATGCAAAAGAGGATATGTGGTCAAAATACAATATCTTGCCTAATAATTCTGCACCTCCTTCTCCATTGGATGTGCTGAAATGTTAACGCATTGGAGACATACGCCTTAAGCAGGCACTTCCTCATAAAATAGCAAACAAGGATGAAGTATACTGAATGTCAATGGTTTACGGTTCACCTGGTACCAGATGAATGTTGTCTATTTACTTATCCACTTATCTTAGGTTGTTGGCGCCATAACGATGGCGCTAAATTGAGTGATCTTGTTGATATTTATTGTGTATAAACTGCTTTCGGACAAACTTCCGTTACTTTATGTGTACTATGGTTGTTACTTGCGGTGACAGATTGCTGTACTGTTTGCAAAAGCTTTCTTTATATAAATTTTGTTTTTTTGTTTTTTAAGAAAAGTAATCTAAAAAATAAATTGCAAATGTGTTCATGAACAATGCATTACTATGTATTCCTCCCTCATACCTCACAAGCATCCAACCCTCATTGCCTCTTCTCCACCTTCAACTCTCTCCTCAATCCCTACACCTCCTCATCCCACTGCCACCTTCTCTGCCCAGACCTGGCCACATACTTTCAAGACCAAATTGATAGCCATCTGATTCATTTATTTCTACCAAACGAACCACCCCCTCCCAATGCATCCTCCTGTAACTCTTCCTCACCTCCCTTGTCAGTCTGAGAGTCACCTCTCTGCTTCGTCCTCTCCTCCACACCGCCCACTTCGATCCTATACCCGCTGACTTTAAGTCCATTCCACCCTTGCCCCTGCATGACTTAACTATCCACCTCTCCCCTCTCCTCTGTATATTCCCATCATTTCTTTCAAACATGCCCACAATCCTACCTTATGAAGAAGCCAACTGACCCTCTTTCCCTTCCAACTACCGACAGATCTCTCTTCTTCTTTTGCTTCCAAATGACTTAACGCCTTGTATACACAAGACTCACCGACTATTGACTGTGAATTCTCCTTTGACCCCCTCCAATCCAGCTCCGCCTCTCTCATTCCACTGAGGACAGACATACTAAGTTACCAATGACCCTGCTCCTGCCAAGGCCAAACGGCCAACTTTTTTTCGTCTTCTGTTGGATCTCTTCTTCTGCCTTGACACTGTTGACACCCTTCTTTTCTAAGACCCTGCACTCTATTGGTATTCGTGACTCTGCACTCCCCTGACTCCTCCTACTTGACTGACGATCCTTCCAAACCTCCTTTTCAATGGCCTCCTTTCTTCACACACCCCCCCTCCCTGTTGGACGCCACACGGCTCAGCCTGGCCGGTCCTTTTCTCCCTCAACCTCCTTCTTGCAAACATCTCTCTTTGGTCTGCATCATCTCTATGCTGATGCAACCCAAATCTATTTTTACCCCGGCCTTCACTCCCTTGTCCTTGACAACATCTCTCCTGCCTATCGCATCTCTCATGGATGGCTGACAGCTTCCTTAAACTCAATCTGAGCAAAAGAACTCATATCTTTCCCCATCACTCTTCCCAGCTCCTCCACCCAAATCTCCTTACAGTTATAACACCGTCATCTCCCCTATTTCACAAGCTCGTGCCTTGGTGTCACCTTTGACTTCGCACTCTTCTTTATCCCACATTCAGAACATCGCTAGACCTGCACTTCGTCCCCAACATCTCAAAACCGCCCCTTCCTTATCCCAGAGACCACAAGTCCTGGTACACGCTCTCATCTCTCGTTGGACTACTGCAACATCATCCTCTTGTCTCCTTACTAGACTTTCGCCTCTTCGCCTCATGAATGCTGCGCTTAGACTCATCTTTCCTCCTATTTAAACGAGAAAAAAACCAACGTTGGTAAGCTCGAGAGCCCCCCATGGACCCTAGAAATAGGGTCACTAAAAACTGCAATTGCGGGGTTCATAGCGATATAATTTTTAAGTGTTACTATTGGTTCCTATTCTTTTTTATTATAAGACCTTTTATTCTATCTAATTCTTACCTAATCTGTCCCACACTTGAACGCCGCAATTGCCATTCTTTAGTGACCTAGTTTTCTAGGGTTCCTGGGGGGCTCTCGAGCTCCCAACTTTAGGGTTTTTTTCTCGTTTTTCCAATAACAAATCTTTTTGGCTAGGGAATTTTTAACCTCATACATGCACGGCTCCAAGACTTCTCTAGGCCGCTCCTTACTCTCTGGAACTCCCTCCTCGCCCATCAGACTTGCTCCTACCTTTGCCACCTTCAAAAAAATAAAAACCCACCTCTTAGCCCTCCCTACCATCTATTCTTTACATCACCCATGCCAGTCCCACCCCCCCCATAGTATACCTTGTTCCCAACTATTAGATGTAAGCCCCGCGGGCAGGGTCTCTACCCTCCTGTGTCATTACCTGTACTGTGTGTGTTATATCTCCACTCTAATGTATTGTACAGCGCTGCGTATTTGCTGGCCGCTATATAAATAAATTATAATAAATTCCGATTCTGATTATTACAAAACAAAGGCCCCCCCCCCCCCCCTTACAGATGAGGCTCAGTGTGTCTGCAGCTCTGTAGAAGAGCTGCCGGCACATAGAGAAGCGGCGTTTGTGCCCGATCCCGGCACAGTCGCAGTTTTATTCACAATCGCACTGCGCCCTTAACTGGCTTCGGGCATATCACCCAGGAGGTTAAGCTAGCCATACATTATTTTTTTCTTAAACAATTATGGACTGAATACAATTAATATACCGACCGCTAATCAAAGGTTTTACCCTACAGCAGTGGTTCCTAAACTTTTTGACGTGTGCACCCCTTTATAATATTTGACACTGTTTAAGCACCCCTTCTTTTAAACTCCACATTTTCCAACTACAATAACTAAATACACATTTTCTGTATATATGAAAATATCAACATTTCAGTTTTTAATAAAAACATTGCTTCCTACCTTTTAGTGAGATGGATGGGCCTGCATTTTTGCACACAGATCATCAAAATGTGGTTCAATGGATGACAGTTTTACTCTCAAATCATTCTCAGCATCTAGTCTTTGTCGATGTTTGGTTTTCAACAATGTCAGTGCAGAAAAGCCTGCCTTACATAAGTATGTGGTTGCAAAGGGCATCAACACTTTCAGTGCCTGCTTTGACAATCCTGGATACTCCACCACTGCTGAAGCCCAGAAATCCACGAGTGACTTATTTTTAAAAAGTATGTTGTGTCTCCCATCAGATGATAACTCCAGTAATTGTTCTTGCTCTTGAAATGAGAGATGTGGGATTGGAGGAGTGACATCAAAAGGATTCTGAATCCATATCTTAGACTGGTCCATAAGGGGGAAGTAAGTCCTTAGATTTTGGCTAAGGTGGTTGAGATGTTCAGTTATGAGGCCTTTGACATGAGTACTTAGTGCAGCTTCCCGGGATTGCAAAAATGCAGACATAAGTGGAAAGCACTCAGTGGAGTTTCCATTTATCCAGTTAGCCCAGAAGACTAGCTTTTTAATAAGGTTTTTCAACTTTGTCCTGGGTGTTAAAAACTGTAGTACTAAGGCCCTGCAGACTTAAATTAAGTTCATTAAGAGTAGAAAGTATGTCTGCCAGATACGCCAGCTTCTGAAGCCAGATGTCATCTTTCAAGAATGAAGACAGGTGAAATGGGTTATGAACAAAAAATTCCTGCACTTCACATCGGAGCTCAAAAATTCTTGACAAGACCTTTCCACGTGAAAACCAGCGCACTTCTGTGTGCAGCAGAAGAGTTTCTGCTTGCTGCCCATTTCGTTGCATATTGTTTGAAAAATACGTGAATTTAATGGACGAGCTTTTTGAAGTTGACGATTTTCACAATGTCATTAAGTACAGACAAAAGTTCATCTGGCATGTTTTTCGTCACTAGAGCTTCTCGGTGGATGCTGCAGTGTACCTAGGAAACCGATGGTGCAACTTTTCAGATGAAAGCTACTGCTCCTTTTTGCTTCTCCATCATTGATTTCGCCCCATCTGTACATATTCCAACCCAGCGCGCCCAGTCAATTTAGTTTACTCTGAAAAAGCTATCAAATCAAAAATATCTTCCCCAGTTGAACAGGTGGCAAGGGGATGGCAAAACAAAAAATCTTCATGCACTTTGTTCTCAAATAAATAACAGACATAAACCAGAAGAGGAGATAGATTTGCTACGTCAGTAGACTCATCCACTTGCAGTGAGAAGAATTTGCCGTTTTTTATTTTGCTTATTAGCTGGCTGAGGAGGTCGGCAGATATTGAATCAATGCGACGAGCCACAGTATTGTCGGAGAGAGGTATTTTGTCCAGCGTCTTTGCAGCTTTCTCTCTGAGCATACAGTTTACTATATCTTTGGCAACGGATAAGACAAAGATTTTCTCCAATTGTGTGGGCCATACCTTTTTTTAGCTATGCGGTAACTCGCCAGATATGACGCTCTCTGAGCATTTTGGGAAGCCCCTAAGCCAGAATGGGAGTGGATAATTTTTTTCTTCTTCTGCAGTTCCTCCAATTTTCCTGGAAAAAAAACTTGCTGTGTCTTGTGACGAACCATGTATGAGGGCTTAAGACTGCTATTAGCTAAAACCTCACTGCAGACTACACATTGCGGATTTGGATTTTCTGCATCTCCAGTCCATGTAAACCCGAAACCAATGTAACTGTCGTTATATTTGCATTTCTTACTTTTTATATTTGCGTTTCTTACAGTTTTTAACCAGGTGTCCATTTTGATGAATTTAGTAAATGGAAAAAATTTGGTTACGAATGTACTGCCACTTAGCACCTAATGTGAAAGGGCGGGGGTATTTTGATGCAGACGTGAAACCGCGAGATGAGTAATGCATAGGTTGTAAATTACAATTTGTAACGTGATTTTTTTTCTCTCAGTGAATTTCTTTTCTCTCAAAAATATGACATGTTAAGTTTACCCAAGATAAATACATAAAAAATAATAAAATATATATTTTTCCGCCATTACAAACATTCTCTCGCGCACCCCTGGTGGTCAGACTGCGCACCCCTAGGGGTGCACGCACCCCAGTTTGGGAACCGCTGCCCTACAGTGTGATCAAGCCAAAACAGAGCCCTTAAATTTGATGATGAAGTTTACATCTAGCGGGTGTTGGCAGCTTTGCAGTGTGGTGGAATTATCTTATTGGTAAGGAGATATGATATCCTTTATTTAAATAGTGGCGAAGGAAATATGTACTTGCCAAAGGGGATTATAAAAATATGGGACCGCCACTGCAGACCAAAACATTGGATGTTTACCTTGTGTAAAAGCCTCTTGTCACTGAGGCTATGGAGCCGCATAAATCTGTCCAGGCCACAGGAAGCAACGACTGGCATAGACTTGTGGCACTGGATGGAGCGCACAGAACCAGCACTTCCCTTTAAGGAACATAAAAGTTGACCTAGGAGTAGGATATAAAAAATGTAACTCAGATGACAATAGCTGTAGGTACAGAATTAAAAAGTAGCCTATTTTATAATTTCAATTAAACATTTAAAATCATTACATTTGGGGATCAGGGAAAGAAAGGATGAAAGAACTTGCTTGACTCGTGCATGGGGGATATCTCTGGAAGCCCTTTTAAGGTTTCTTAAACTGTCCACAGTACTACCTTAACCCCCATAGCGCTCAGCCCATACTGTGCCATTAACCTTCTGAGCGTTCTCCCCGAATTAACTCGGGCTGACTTTCTTGCATCATGAAACTCAGCTCGAGTTAGCCGGAGGAACGCCCGAGGTCTCGCCGTCTTCTGACGGTGGTCGGGAGCATCGGCAAGTATGCCGATGCTTCCGGGTCCGCCCCCGATCGCGTCACCGGTGATGCGAAGGGGGCGGGGGTAGGCGGCGCCATAGACCTCCGTCAAACTGGAGTGGCGTCGCTTTCTGTCAGCAGAAGTCCGGCGTCTCCAGCGACGCCGGAATTTTGTTTACAACCCTCAGCTGAGCTGGCAATCACGGTGGAGCACATTGTGCTCCGCCGCGATTGCCATTGCACGGTTATAAAAAAAACCGTGCCACGTGGCAAACGCTCAGAGGGTTAAAAACACTCTGCTTGTTTTTCCCCACCGTCCCTCCTCCCCTCTACACATCGGCATTGATAACGCCTGCAATGTGGGCAGGGAAACCGACCCACCCTCCATTGTGCGCAAACTCTGGACAAGCTGGGTGGCCTCGTCTCTAGAGGGGTTAATACCCATTAGATACAAAAGCTGAACTATGTAGGTTTTTCAGTATTTGGAAATTACATTTCCGACAAAATAAATAAAAAAAAATTACCTTTCCTTAAGTCAATGACTCCCATGTTACCATGAGAATTTCCAACCACCACAGATCTGTTAAAGGAAGAGTTTCAGATCAAGTATTTTTTTTTATGCACACATAATTTCAAATCACAGGAATACTGCAACAACCCAGTATCTAGCAACAGAAAGAGTGAAGCTATGCAGCCAATCTGTGCTGAAAAAATTTATACTTAATTTTATACATATACATATATAATATACTTAACCTCCCTGGCGGTTCACTGAGGTGCAGATTTCTGTACCAAAAGTGATACAGTGTTTTGCCTTTCCGCCCCTATTGGCGTCACCGATGACATCGATGGGGGCAGAAAGGCTCTGTGTGCCTGCAGCTTTGTAGTAGGCACACAGAGGCACACAGAGAGCCAGCAGTTGTGATCGACCAGAGAAAAACGTTTGTTCTCTGGCTGATTAAAGTTGTGTGCGAGTACGAACGGTTGCTCCAGGTGGGCGGCGTTCATTTTGCGATTGATCACCAAGCGATCACCCCGAATGCGCATGGTGATCATTCGCAAAACGGCCACAGAATAAAGCGCTATGGCGGCTTTAGAGGTACAGAAAAAAAAAATTTAATTTTTTTTTTATACGTTTACACTTGTTTTCTTTTCTTTTGATTTGGATTGGATAAAACATTTATCCAATCCAATCAAAATAAAAACAAATGTAAAAAACTGAAAAAAAAATCTAAGAAAAAATATATTTTTTTGTACCTTTAAATCTCCCGCCGGCCGATGACGTCATCAGGACCCGAATGCCGATCACGGAGATAGCCGGAGACCTCGGCTATTTCCGTATCTGCTCGGGTGCAGCCGAAGTAAGATCCATCTAGCAGAAACGCTCAGCGCGAGCGTTTCTGCTAGCGGGATCCACTTTGAGCTGAAATTATAGAAAGACATTTCTATAATCCAGCTCAAAAGTAAAAAAAAGTTTTAAAAAAAAGACCGGGGACCGGGTCCCGCCTCCGTGACGTCACTCCGGGACCCGGAAGAAGACGGAGAAGAAGACAGAAGATGGCGGCGACGGAGCAGGTGAGCTCCCACGATGTGCCCGAAGTCAGTTCGGGCGTATCGATAGTTGCAGCTTCCCTTTGCCCGAACTGACTTCGGGCATATCGCTAGGGAGGTTAATAGATAAAAAGTGTTGTAGGGGCATTTGAAAGAAAATTGCTCAAGCTCATGTAGTCTTTGCATAAATTAGGTTCAAAGTAAAGTTGAAGAACGCACGTGTATTTTGCAATTTCTCTCTAATTGTTCCCTATGTTTTGTATGCGCACAATGTTCAATAAAAGTTGATTTACAAAAAAAAGTTGACGAATGCACACTAAAGTAAAACGAATGACAAGTAAACCAAACACTACCTGCCATCTGGAGTAACGCTCAGAGCAGTCAGTGGATCCTCACCAAATAAAGCCTCCAGAACTGGCCGTCTTTGTGGAGAAGTGGGGTCATACACTCTAACCTGGAGAAGAGTAAAAATAAAGTAATAAAAAAGTACAAATATTACAATCAGGGTGGCATTCTGCTTTGGGTGTCCATATCACTGCCTGCATGACCTGGGCACTTACTTTTGGCTGCCGACGTCACCTGCAACAGTGGTAGTCAGCAGTCCCCGGCACAGGAAATAGGTACTTGTAAGGTGGATTAAGGAACCTACTTTATATTTTGCTTCAACAGGTTACATAAAACTGTGGGATGGGTTGGGACAGGGTGGGTTTTAGGAGAAATAATTGTTGCCCACCAAGGGACATTCAGTCCATGTTGTGGAAAAAAACTAATTGCAGTTACCACTGCCACACATAATCCCAAATTTAATATGTACAAGCTTTACCAAATAAGTATATTTCATGCTAATAGTTAACCAGAAAGTTATATGTCTGTAATGTTACAACTATTTTCTGAACAATTATATTCCTCCTAAACTCCAAGTCATTATTGGTACTTATTTAATAATGGGAGCGCAGTCTCTATGAATTTATAGCGCTCAACCTAACTAGTAGCCAGTGGACAAATGGGACCAATGTATTTTTTTATATAATGCATATATATATTATATATTTACACTTGTCTTTTTTCAAATGCATTTGTATGAAGGGCTGTCAGTAAAAGGTACATTTTTACATCTTATAAGATTTTATAGACAGCGTATACCAGGTTATTATGTCTACTTGCTATGGATCATTGTTGGTCACCTATGTAAAATATTGAGGCTGGAAGAGGCTAATGACTAGATAAGACTTCTGTAAGACCTAGTTAAATCTATGGTTCATAGAGGTTCCTATGCCGTCACAAAGTACAAATTAATATTTTAGCTACAGTCCAACAGAACTGAAGACCTTTAACCCTTACCTGGCGATAGCTTGTACAAGTGACAATTTTATCTGTCTCTGGGATAAAATCCAGGTCCCGAATCCATACAGGTACACGAAGATCTAGCCAATCATTCCTCACCTAATATCAAACAATAAAACCATATGTAATGGAAATGTTATGTTCCCTATAATATTGTAATACAGTAAGTCATGGCTATGCAGTATCTTTACTCTATGTTAGTATACACAGTGGTGCACATAAGTGGTACTCTGGCCTTTAAAAGGGGGCAAAAACTAGCTCATATGCGTACTAACAACTTGGAGGCACTCCGTGTCTGGGGGGCCGGTTATCCAAGTGACATAAATTGTATACATTTAATGTTAAATGTATACAATTTATGTCACTTGGATAACCACAGGGAAACATTAATTACTATAAAAGGTTGAAGTTAGGGTGTGAAATTGAAAATGTAAATTAATAATAATAATAAAAAAAAGACCAGACTTTGGAGATCTGGGGGATGAAAGTCGGAGTAGGCATATGTAAGATTTAAATCTGACAAGAGAAAAGCACTGTGTGACAGCTGGAATATGACTATGAAAGGATGAAATTTGGGCTGCAGGTAGTCTCGGGGGTTAGTTACTAACCCAGAAAATGTCAGGGGTGTACTACTGAGGTATGAGATCTGGGGGTTCAAACAGTGTTGTACTGTGAGAGTTACATTTGACCCAAAGCCAGCTGGTGACCTGTGGATGGAGGCAGCTAATCAGAGACTAAATAAGGAACCATCTGCAGCAGAATCTACCATGCAGAAAGCTAACACAGAGGACAGTGAGGGAGATCGTGAGGAAGACCTCCCTACATATGGGGTAAGTACCAAACACTATGTCCTGATCCTCTTCTGAGGAGCTCACTAAAAAAGTAATGTGCACCCCTGAGTATACACACTGATTTGCAGACATTATGTGTGTATGTATTGAAATGCTTACAACAGCAATTAAATAAGCATCACTAATACCTGTAGATATACCGGACTGTCCATTTTATCTGGTATAGCTGAACTTGGTGTAACCAGCCTCAAAGGTGCACTCGCAATGACGTCAGTCCACACAATCTGCTTCTCACAAAGGCTCCTGCCCGCATTTATTAGCCACACAACAGGTTCAAAGCAATTACCCTCGTAGGGGTTAATAGCAGGGATGCAAATCATGTCCTCACATATAAATGCCAAACCTGGCTTGCAGGCATCAACACAAATGATTTCCTTTTTCTCAGGAAAGTCCATCCAAGATGTCTTACAATGCTCTGATGCTCTGGGCTGAGAAACGGAGAAGCACACAGCTTGTTAGCTTGCTTCCGGTCACCCTCAGCTGGTGGTTGGAAGCATGAAGATACTGCCCATCGGCCAAGTGTAGGCAGAGAAGTAGAAGGAAGACCAGCCGGCGAGTGGATCTTCTTTCGGAGAGCTTCTCCCCATTCTGCTACCACCAGCCAAGCTTAGTGCTTGTCTGGGGAGGCAGAAGGTGCAGAAAATGCGTGACCACCCACGGCCGAATAGCGAGAGGTGGTCTTTTATGTAAATTTGCTATATACGATGCACTCGTTTTTTAAAAGACAGAAGTGCGTCTTGTAAGGCAAAAAATACATTATTCTGAATTCATCAAAAATCTGAAAAAGACAGATTTATCCCATCAGGGTGACTTAAGGAACTACTGCATACTACTCAAACAAATATTGGCATAAAGTTTAACCCTGTGGGCGTTACGGGCATTTCGCCCCATTTTTTTATGGCACGAAAAGCCGTTTCTCCTGCAATCGCGGCGGAGTACACTGTACTCCGCCGTGATTGCCGGCTCCCTGCCCCGCCCTCTACACACGGCACCACCTCCATTAACATGGAGGTCTATGGCTAGGGCTCCGTGTGCCTCCAGCGCATCTACAGAGCCACAGGCACACTGAGGGGCGCCGCTTATGACCGATCCCGGCACAGGCGCAGTTTGATCAGTGATCAAACTGCGCCCGAACTGAGTTTGGGCATAGCGCCAAGGAGGTTAAGACATGCAATTATGGGTTTTGTGTATCATGCCCACCTATTCACGTTGTTTATTGTTTTAACTGCTGTCTGCTTGTTAAAATATAATACAACATTATTGAAAACAAATAATGCCATTAATAAATGATGGCAGTTACACTTATTTTATTAGGTTAAACTGGGTAAAAACAGCCTGACACAATGATCAATCTGCATATTGAATAGTTTTATAGTGTTATTAGAGACTCTTAGCGAACTTACATTTTTGGCTTTGAAGATAGGCTCCTCTGCTCGCTGCAAATCCCAGATTTTCAAGTCATTCTCTTTTCCTCCAGTCCCAACCTTGTTACGCTGAATATCACTCTGTCGCATCTTCGCAACGCCAGGACCAACCTCTACTTCAAGCTGATAAAAACAAATTTTCTCTTTAATAGGATTAATCACATTAGTGAAGAACAACGGGAAAACACCTAACATAATCACCAACCAGAAACCTTTTGCGGTGTGTCTGAAGATTTGCAATTTGGCCAATTAATGTAGAGCAGTACCCTGTGCATACAATTGTTGGGCAAGTTATAATTCTGACTAAGGCTAAGTCAGATATGAAATTAACGAAAGGTTAGGGCTTTTAATGTCTCACACCAAATATAGAGGTGTGTATAATTATAAGAATTGTGTAAAATCATATTACCGTATTTTATGGCCGATAAGATGCCCCCCTACATATAGCATGTATACAGCCACAGGGGCAAAGAGAGGGATGTGATCCTGAAGGAGCCAGCTTCCCTCATCTAATCAAAGCAGAGAAAAATCGGTCTGCTTAGCAGTTACTTCTTTCTCTTAGCAGCCTCTGATTCTCTGTGAATGCCTGGACAGTATTCTCTCTATAAGATACACAGATGTTTATGTGTGTGTGTGGGGGGGGGGGGGGGGGGGGGGGGGGGGGGGGGGGGGGGTAATTTATCTTACAGAGCAAAATATTTGGTAAATACAAAAAAGGGATGTGATCAACATTGAATAGTAGTCTTTTCCCGTCAGGTAAAGCCTGCCATACACCCAGTGGGTGCCGACAGACCAGTTCCGATGAGCTCTGGCATGCAGCATGATGATGTCATCACGCTGCATTCCCGAGCTGCCTGCATCGGCGGGCACCCTTCATTTCTTCATTGAAAGTAACGGCATCGGCCAGAGAACATCGGACATGGCCGTTCTCTGGCCGGCCGAGCTGTGGGGCGACAGGGATCTGTCCCCCGATTGGCGGCCGATTTTGCCGCCGACCGACGGCCGCGCACGTGCACGCCCGTCGGTCAGCAGCAAAATCGGACAATAATCGGTGTGTGTATGGCAGGCATAAGGCTGGGCCATGTGGAAGAGTTGAGGAGCTCCTAATTTTAGAAACATTTACACTATCCTTTGATATGTAAAACAGTCCCTAAATATGTATTTAAGCTCTAAAATTATTTTCCTTTTTTATACTTTCTTAACCCTACATACTTTGAAGCTTAACTCACATTTTCAGATGATCCTTCTCTCCACACTTTCAGAAGTCCAGACTCTACGCAAGTAACGATGGCACTGGAAGGAAAAGGCCAATACAAGAGGTCTTATTTTTCAAAAGTGTTCTTATATATAATATATATTGCATTAGCATTAGGAATAGCACATAGGAGAGAGCATCGATCAGCTTTCCTGCAAATAACCCAACGCAAGCTAACGGATTAGACCAACGGATGTGTAGACACAGCCACTAACTCTCAAAGGATGCGTCAACATCCCTGCGTTTGACGTTCGTGAAACGCAGGGTTTTAACGCATAGTGGAGTCAAAGCCTAAAACAATAAAAAGAAAATCCATGGAAATGTACCATCAGAAAAGGGTGCTATTGGTTTCTTATCCTTTGGAAGGTTCTAGATGCATCCTTGTCATGTTGAACCCAATAATTCAACAATCTAGTAATTTACCTGGAAGTGGTATGAGGCAAAAGAAGTCTCACTTTTCCTTTTGTGTACTTGTTGGTCAAGAACAAAAAGTTGTAAACCATGTGGATCAACAAAGCCCAAAAATTGACAGGGCACTGCCTTAACCATTACATCAACATCACGGGTCCAAATGGTTTGCAAAGTGAGCCAGGTTTGATGCGGTGAAAATATATGGGATGACCATTCAGCCTGACATTACATTAACATCAATGGGTTTAAAGCGCTGGTGAAAGGGGAAATACATATTAAACATTAACCCCCAATACCCCATGGTATTCCTGAGTGTGAATTGGTAACCCCGAGCCACTCTCTGGGTTGTTTATTTTCTGCAGTTGTGCAAGCACCACCCTGCGCCTTATTGCTTTGCGGGCATCTCAATGGATGCAACTCCCTGAAGTCAGTGATGACCTCCCCATTCATCTCTTATGGAAATACATAGTCCAGTTCACTCACATTCCTGGGGTCAGTGTAGGTGGAAAATGCAAACAGATTACATGGTAACCTTTTTTGTATTTCCAAACTGCTTTAACCTCCCTAGCGGTCATAACGAGCCCAGCTCGTCCACAGTTTGTGTGAGGAGCAAACTCTGGATGAGCTGGGCTGCCATGAAAGCTGCATATCCCCGAAAAAAAAATGGCGATTCTGCTTCCAGCCGCAGCATATCCGGGGTTGTGCGGCGTCACCGATCGCATCACGATGACGCGGAAGGGGGTGGGCGGTGCTAATGGAGGAGCGTCGGCTTTCCAGCCCTCATTAATGACACCGGCTGTGTGGAGAGGGGAGGGAGGAAATGGCAGGCAGTTGTACACTGCTGCGATTGCCCGTACCGCGCTGTTTTTAACGCTAGTAAAGTTAAAGTGGACCTACCACCAGAAATCTATGTTTTCATGAATGGCACTAGAAGTGCCAATAATAGGGAGGAATGCAGTACAAAAACTCAAAAACGTTCCTGTAATGAGCAATTTAACAAGATTACCACACAGCTCCCATCACATCCTGGTTCGTGGAGCCAACACATGAAACGCATGGGGGTGCAATATCGCAGGTGGCCACTGGGGGCGTTCAGTGATCTTCTATGGGAATTTTCAAAGCAGTTCACTGAAAAATCAAAGCTTCCTGTGACGTGCTGCCGATTTCTGCTGACCATGAACCAGGAAGTGAGGAGAACTGCCGGATTATATTCCTAAATTGCTCATTACAGATACGTTTTTGGTTTTTTTCACTGCATTCCTCCCTATTATTGGCACTTCTAGTGCCATTCATGAAAACATAGATTCCTGGTGGTAGGTCCGCTTTAAGTAAAAACAATCAACCTGAAATAATAGAACCGCCAGGGGGGTTAATCATGTAAGAACATTTCACATGGATATAAAAAAACAAAGCAGCCACTTCAAATATCTTCATATTGAGTAGTTGAATGCCCTATGTTTTTCTAATGAGTTGGGTGTTATAGCCAAATCTCTCCTTAGGGCGGGCAGATTAGCCTTGTTACTGTTATTGATAAGTGGCAGTTTGCAGTTTTTCTTTGCCATACTGATTGCTTACTTGTCTAGGATACCAAGTCCCTTGAATGCTCCCTCGCCACCTCTACATTCATGAAATTCAGTAAATTTCGATTTTTCAGAGTTGAAAACTTTCACTATTCCATCCCGGCTGCCCACTAAGACCTGAGAAAATAAACAGTAAATGGAAAATCAGCAAATATTAATGTTTCACCTTTTAGGGATTTTTTTTCCAGAACACAATACAGTTAATTACAAGTTCCAATCAGTACATCTACCATTACAGAAGTCAACAGTATAATATTGGAAACATCCTAAAATAGATCCAAACTCATCAGATAAAAGTCCTAAATCTTTATTGTCCAATCTATGTAGTATATGCAAAAACCTAACTCTCCTAATGTTACTCCTCCCTCCAACATTATAAAGTACAGTATTGGAACTGCATACTGGCAACTCATCAAAGGTGGGCACCTAAGTAAATCTAAAGCCATGAAACGTAATACCAGGCCTGATAAATTTCAGCTTACATCTATATACCAAATAAATAAAATAAAATAAAATAAAAAAGAACTCATCTGTTTTTTTTATGGGCACCATTGAGTTTTTATTGTAGAGGGATCCGGGCTGTAAACATTCTAATAATGAGCCTTAAGCCCCCCATACACATTCTGAATATTCTAGCGACGGATTTTTCGTCCGATCGGGTCACCCGATTTTCATCTAAAATGTTATGGTTGGTCGGTCGACTGGCACGAAAAATCGGAATTCAAATTATCACCGATCCATCAGCCCAACCCTATTTATTAACAGCAGATCGAGCAAAAATTTACGGACAGGTCCGAAGCGGTCCCGACCGATTTTTCGGGCGATTTTGAGAAATCGGTCGGGTACATAATTCCATATCCGATTAATCTCCCGATCGGATAATCTCACGACCACGTTGGCCGGTCGGGCAAAATTCATACGAAAAATCGGAACGTGTATGGGGGGCTTTAGGGCTTGTCCCCACGTGATTTGATGGGGCTCACCCCCACAGCTGCGGTCAGGTGTGATCTAGAACGCAGGTCACCGTGTTTTGGATCGCAGCAGAGGGTGGTAACGGCAGATCGTGGCCATAGACATGAATGGACAAGGTTAAAAACCACGTCTCAATTCATTGAGTTTTAACCATGCTCATTCATTCTCTATGAGCGATTCTAGCACCCAGCTATCTCCATGCCGCAATTGTACTTGGGGCAGAGCGCCCAAGTGGGGACATAGCCTCAGCTGATGAGCAGCATGGGAACTATTCATACCTCCGACTCCTGTGGATCTCCATAGCACAAGACTGTCACCTCCTGTCCTCTATTGAGAGAAGAAACTTCTGTGTAGTTTGTTGCTTGTTTCTTCACAAGATTTATACCTGAAATATTGATTAAATGAAAGGATTAAAATAACAAATACAACGTACTCCAAAAGGTAGTAGATATAAGAAATGTATATAGAGATATGAAATCTGTCTGAATATGAGAACCCTACTTTTGTATATTTCTTAGCTTCTGGTTGAGGTAAGCCAATTACCTCAAACCCAATATAAGATAAGTAAACCTTAAGCTAGGCACACACTGGTAGATTTGTAAAACGATTCGAGTACAATCAATCAACGTGC
>CM070041.1:35232944-35253687 GCA_036250615.1 Ptychadena robeensis | reverse complement strand
CAAGAGAGGGATGACAATAGCTTCTTTTCTTTGATATATTGGCAATGTTCATGGAAACGATTGAATATGGGATTGGATTGATTGGAGTGGTCATATAATTAAAACAAAACATTCCTTTAAAATCCTGACACCCTACTTATGTTTAAGTACAACTAATCTACATCAAATCTACTAGTTTCTATCAGGCACAGCTCTCTTAATCCTGTAATCTAAAAGCCTGTCTGTCAAGCGATAGGTAAGTATGATTCCAGAGATTTAGGCCAAGTCCACCTGCCACTAGAGTTTTATAGTACGAGATTATATACAAGCCCAATCCAGGCCCACTTCCCCTATAGAGGCCCCCAGACTTAATATTCTGTTTGCTGCGTATGGGTAGAGTAGAGTCACAGTCTTCTGATAAGGTCTTGTAACCGATCTGTATTTCTCTTGGCAGGTGTTTTCTAGGAAGAGCCTAAAAAGTCAGCCTGGATAATGCACAGGGACCTCCCACAACATTAGCAGGAATCTAATTGTAATGATGTGTACCACATGACAAGAACCTCCTTAGGGAGCATTATATTATTAGGATAAAACTAGGAGTCACATTAGTCTTATTATATCCTCATGGAATTGCCTAGGTTGATAACAGTCTACTGTTCGTTAACAGGTGTCATTAATATAATCATATATAACTATCTTTAGGCAATCCTCTTTTTATGTTTCTATCATCACATAAATAAGTCATATCTTGAGAACAGTTAAACAGGTCCTCTGGCTGCCGCACCTTAATATATTATCTAATATCATCCCAGCCAGTCCTACTTTTTGACATTTCCCACAGAAGTCATACACGGGTATAAAAATTGTGTCTTGTTAGCCGTAGACCACACGTCCAAGAGGGATTCCATCGGTGTAGGCACAGCCAACAACACATGTTCTTAATAAGATCCTGTGGGCTCTGTCAGTCTTCAAGGCACAAGTGAACTAACATTTACGACCCTTGCCATTTCTGACTATACTATTCAGTTCAGATGACAAGGAAGTTGGGAGCAAACGGGATCTTGTTCCTGTAGCTTCTTTTGTATATTGAGTGATTAATCCAGTGTAACACATAAGGCACAAGCTCCCTCTGGATGAAAGATAACAGTACTATAAGGCCAGACTGGCCGAGAAAATGCAAAATCTTAATAAATTATAAACAGACAACAATCTCCCATAATATTTGTGGGGTCATATCTTCAAAAAGCCTGTGGCAAGGTACACTTTTCAGGGATTTCACATCGCTTTCAAACCCTCTTTGTCTCTTTTTGAATGCTGTAGAAAGAAGCCTCAGGGACCCTTTTCACTCTGGCTAGCGTGATCCAGATTGGACGCTGTTCTATCTTCTGTGAGATGGCTGTTTCTGGTAACGCTACCACTCTCGTTGTGGGTGTTCCAAATGGGAACTCTTCCTTCTTTTTCTTTCTTCTTCCTTTTTTTTTCCCGCCCTTTTCGTTTTCCAGGCTCTGGACTAGCACCACATCTCCAACACAGGTTGGAAAGGATGCGTTGGTTCCTTATGGAGTAAAGCATGCACAAGCAACATTTTTCCTCAACTTGATCTAAAGTTTCCTACAAGTTTTTCCACATATCTGCCTGTAACTACTTACTTCTAAATCCCCTTTCCTTCTCCCCTTTCTTCTTCCCTCCCTCCTTCTCTCTATCACAGGGGCCTTTGGACCCCAATGGGTGGGGTAAAGGTCCTTCCCATTAGGCCCTCAAATGGTGCGTAACCAGTATTCTGTTGTATGCATCCTTAATTCTTCTCTAGGACTAATAGGCAAAACTTTTTCCAATTGTAAACGTAACCTTCCAGTAAATTTTCCTTATTTTTGTCCATCTTAATTGGTTCTTTATTCAATCCTTTCTACTATCCCGAACTCTGATGGTGGTCAGGAGGTGGAAGGCTCTTCCATTCTATCCTAAGGGCTTGGGAAAGCTCCTTACATAACCCTGGATGCAAAGCTGGGCCACTTATCTGAGTTATAATGTGAACAGGGCATCATCCCCCATCTGGGATAAGTTCCTTTCTTGTAACAAAAATCTCTTACCACAATTGCGTGGTTTCATTTGTAGTAGGCAAAAAAACCTCCGGCCCCCTAGAGACATATCCACATCACACGAAGGGCATACTCCTTGCTGTTTCCCTGTTCCTTGGAATATGGGTAAAAATTCAATTTAACTTTAATGATTAAAAAAAAAAAAAAACAAAAAAAAAAAAAAAATCTATGTGCAGGTGAGTGAATGCGACGTTGGGTAATAATCCAAATGTGAGTGTGCCTCTTTGATTTATTGGATTGTTTCTTTTGTTCTTCTTCGGAGACACATAAAAATCCATCGTGAAACATAAGGATTGTCTTTGATCTAAGGCTTGGTAAGAAAGAACTCTCTTCTAAAAGGTCATTGGTTGCCTGTGCCCCCTTATGGGCCAAGGCCATGCTATGGTGCAATTACAAATGGGTGTCATTGTGCAATTGGAATACAGGTTGTCCCCTCTTTGCAGATACGACCTGTATTAGGTCTTGGTACTGCACCTAAAACCAAACCGACTCCTTCCAACCTCTCCTACTTGTTTCCACAAAATCCGAATGCCTTAGCGAATAAATTTTCTAGGTTATTCTGGGACATAGTTAGGGGCATTTTGAACTATTGGCAGCCTCCCTAACGGAGCAAATCCTTTGGCTTGCCTTAATCAGGCTAGGGCTTTTCCTCCCCTTCTATGGTCAGTCTGAAACCATTGTGTGCTCTACAATGGATGATAGCGACTTTGCTTGGTAACTGGATGGAGGCTAGGAGATCATGTAACTAGGGGTAGAAATGTGAGATTTGTTCCCATCTGCAGCTATGAAGCCTCCTCCTCAGCCAGATTACCCCCATTATAAGGTACAACCCCAAACGCATATTTCGAATCAGTGTATATATTTACATCTCTTCCCTCAACAAGACAACAGCTTCGCGTGAGGGCAATCAGTTCACCTGCTTTGGGCTGACGCCAAAAGTTATAGGATTAGATTCCCAGGCACAACATCAGGAGTTGAACTACCTGGTTTTTGAGCTGGCTGCCAGATTTGAATTGGCTAAGAACATTATTTATCAGTATTGTGATCATTATTGCTTCCTTGATGATTTTATGTTGTTGTATCCAATGTATTCCTTCCCTTATACAAACATTCCGCACTATGTGTCCAAAGTCCATAGATCCTGGCCAAAAATATGCTATTTACCTCTCTATGTTAGAAGAGAATAAGTCATATTCATGACTTAAAGAGGGGATTGTTGAAGGGGTTAACCTAGCTAGAAGTTCTCTGCATATATATATGTAGGCTTATGTAATGTAATGATTACTCCCTTCCTTCCATTGGTAAATTAGAACCAGATGATTTTGTGTGATGTAACATAAATTCTTTAGATACAATGTAATGTATATGGTGAAATCCTAATATGGTTATAGCTTGGACTAATGTATGCAATGACATCACAGTATTTCTGTATAAATAAGACCAGCTACGTTAATAAAGATTTAGAGTCTATACTGAAAGCATATAGTTTGTGTGATTGGGATGACTCTCCTGGTACCAGTCTCAGCTTACAAAAGAGAAGTTATGGTGCAAGCAATATAAAAGAAACAGAAGATCTCTTACAAGGGCCACCAACAGGCAGTGTATGTTGACGTTTTGACATAGTGCCAACACAAATGCTGGAACACATCTAGGAATGTTTTTTTCTAGGAATGTATTTTTCCTTTTCTCCAGCATTCTATGGCCATCAGGACGTCCCCACTGATGATGGGCATGAGCACCATGAGGAAGAGACACTAGGTAAATAGTCACCTTGCCAAGACCACCCCCCTCCAAACGTGGCGGCCTACAGATGGGGAACTGAGCTAGTGGTAACTGTTTGATGGACTACTAGTGCCCAGAAGTTAGTAAGGGGTCTGAGGTGAGACATAGGGGCTCATTTGAGCAGGAATACGGAGTCTCCTCCTGTTTGTTCCAGACCTATATTTCTGTATGTGATTATTGTGACCCATGAGAGACAGCCATTGCCAGCATCCCCTAGGCCACATGTTGCTGCTATGGCCCTTAATTCTTTCGAAGTTTAACTGGGTGTTTCTGTTTTTGGCCACTAGCACAGGATTGCAGTTCTTTGCAACTGTTCTAAGGTGGTGGGCTTCCCTGTGAACACTTGTATTATGAAGACCAACCTTATGACCAGGATGATGGTGGGGAACTAGCAACCCATTTCACACTGTTCACGTGGCCCAGACTAACCCCTCCGTGCCCCCCAGGGAGAGTGCTCTTCCCACTAATGGCAACTAGATGACCATAGCAAAGGGCCTGGACTTTACCAAGGCACATGTTTGGGATGAGTATAGCAGTGAAGACTAACTTCTTTGTATTCTTTTTCAGGACCACACTCATCAGACACAGGCAGCGTCCAAGCCCGGCTCCTGACATGTGAGCACCAGCTGGCACAAATGGAAGGGAAGCTGCAGTCGGTCACAGAGAACATGGTCAAGATGAGGGAGGTGCTGACAGGCCTGCATATGGAGCTGGAGGGGAGGACATGATCCTTGGCACCCCTTTATGGACATAACCCTGGTCACGTTGACCTTTTTGGAAAGTTAACAACCCCTATGGGTTTCCATGGCTGTTTTTTTGGCCAGCTGTTTTTATACCCCTGCCCCGGTCATGTTGACCTTTTTTAGACATTCTGGACCCTATGGGTTTCCATTGCTGTTTTTTTGGGCCAACTGTTTATAAACCCCTGTCCCGCTCTCGTTGACCTGTTTGATACTTTCCCCTTTGGGACAACTGTGATTTTATTGTGTGTACTGTTTAATGGAGCGAGGGCCAACCATTGCTGTTTTGTAGTAAAATATCTTGCCATGCATTCTCCTGTGTCTTGTCTTTACTGCTGCAGGGGTAGGAATGGTGAAGGGTGAGTTATCCTAGTTCTAGAACGCGCAAGGGCTGCCAGGAAGTCATGTGGGCTGTGCCAATCTGTGCAGATCTCCTGATGGTCAATCTTTGGGTCTCCACCAATGTCCCTTGATGTGTGCCCGATCGACCAGAAAACACAGACAGGTCGGTTCCCTGGCCGATCCGATTTGGGGGCCATATCGATCGGTCGGGGTCGATCGGTCAAGGTGGACTGCACTCGATTACTCGTCGATCGATCGATCGACTCGTCCATCGTGTGTGAAATCGACCTGTGTATGGCCACCTTTACAGCCAGTGCAAGCACTATTGCCTTGGGTTGCACCCAAGGACCAAGAAACTTGCCTCTGTTCTGAGGATGGTCAATGCATTTTCAATGCATAATGACCCCATAAAAAATGGAAGACAGGTGAAAAAAAGAAGGTGGCAATTACAATACAGCTGAAAAAAAAAAGGTCAACCTGAATGGTGAGTACAGTCTTAAATTATTGTTTCTGGTAGGCTAGGAACATGTTATAACCTTAATTGCTATAAAAGTAGGAATATTATTGTTGTTTATCGTATGTTACATATACTCTACAACCTTTTTTAATATGAAAAGTAAATTAAGTGGTAATTTGGGAGATCCAGAACGGATTATTGTAATTTCCGTTATTTTCTATGGAACAACTAACTGGACTTACAACCAAGCCTTAAGAACAAATTAAGTTCAAGGGTCAAGGGCCCACTGTGTGCTTCAGTTTTAGGGGTTAGACATGTTTTAGATAACAGTAACATTTCATATAATGAAGATATTTTAAGCAGAAGTATGTAAATAATTACATGTATATTGTTGTAGCAGTACAAGAAAAGGTGTCTCAAATAATAACCGTTAATGAATACAATGGGTATAAAACTGTACACACTCATACAACATTTGCATCAACAAAAGAATACCATCCCCATGATGAAACATTGTGGTTGCAGTATCATGAGCTTGAAGGATTTCTTTTTTTCAGCTGGAGTGACAGCATCATTGTAACTGAATGTCTGAATTAAGCTTCAGGATACTAACCTGGACACATCCTTTGCAAGGTATGCCGATGTGGTAGGTCTTTAATATTAGAGCATGGGAGACCCTTCTGCTGTATCAGAAAAAGTGTGGTGGAGAGCAAGTCTGAAAAGAGAAATGGTTTCCTGTGGACAATGCATGTAATGTGAAAGTGCCCTAAAGGTGTAGACACATTTTTAGATCACATTTTAACAAGGGAGTGTACTGTTCTTTACCCACTCAGGATTGAGTAAGCTCACCCAATCACCTTTAACCTTCCTAGCGGTTGAGACAAACCCAGTTTGTTCAAACCTGACTTGCAAAAAATGAAGTGAACGAAAGTGAATGTTTGCTCGCCGCTGATTGGAGCCCCGCCGCGCCATTGTACCTTCTCCAGCATCCGCCATGGCTCCAATCTCTTCTTGGATGCTTCCTGCAAGGAAGCGGATCCCAACTCCCTAGCCCCCCCCCCCCCCACCCCGGTGTCACGTACGTAATGACGTCAGATCTGGAGGTGGTGGAATTTTCAAACATAAACTGTACTAAACACAGTTTTCTGGTTAGTGCGCAGCTTTGGTGGGAGCACGCCCTATTGATGCAGCAGGGGAAGGATGTGGAAAATCAGCACCCAAACAGCTTTAAATTTAAAAGGGAATTGTACTGTATACAGTGATAACTGTTAAAATTTAACTAGTAGAAAAAGACACAAAACAAACTGTCCAATTAAATGTAAAATGTAATAAAGATAAAAAAATACATTGTAACAGTTTAAATATGTACCAGTCAGCCTGGACCTAGTGTTTAAGGGCTTGTTTCCACTAGAGCGGAGCTGGGCGGTAAGATGTGGTTCTTACCGCGCGGTCCTGTGTGGTTTCGTCGGCGCACAACCACATAGATAGGAAATGCATGTGGTGGTTGCAGTCGGGCGTGGTTGCGGTTTGAACGCCCCACTACCGCGTTTTCAACCGCATGCCACACCCGATCCGCTTGCCCTTGCGCTCAACCGCGCCAATCCAAACCAATTGCCGCGGTTGTGCAGTTAACAGGGCGCAGATTTCGTCCACGTCCATTGATTCCCTATGGGCGCGGTTAGGAGGACTGAAGAACAGGAAGACCCTCAGAACCAATCCCTACCTACTTCCTGAGAAAAAGAAAGAAAAATAAAAGTTGTTGGAGAAGCCGTGAGGGGACACAGCCTTGCAGCAATTGTAAGTACTCGTTTATTTGTACATTTAGGCCCCCAATGTACCCTCAAATAAGAATAGAACAGTGTTTACTGTAGATGGGCAGTTCTTTGGCCATGCTGTTTGAGTACAATTCTGTGTAAGCATGTGTTTTTTAATAGGGCAATAATTATGTCAGTTCTGTGATCATCATTTATGTGATCAGAATAGGACAGTGTTTATATGTATAGCAAAGTGCAGTCTTAAGTATTGGCCAAAGTGAGCAGACTTCGTGTAATGTAAAATGTTGAATTGGGGGGCCAGCATGTCAAAGTTGCATAAAGAAATGGTAGGCTGCTAGGCCTGCAATTAGCATTATGTTGTTTATCAAGGTGACGTTTTCAAAGTAGCAGCAGCTGCGTCCAAAAATGTTCAACACTGCAAACACAAGTGTGTTTGTCTCTTGCAATATGCTAATGTCATACAGTCTGTACCTGTGGGGGGAGTGTGGGAGGAAAGAATAGGGGCTAACTTTTATATTCATATATTATAAAAAAAATTGTCTTGCAGGCCACATCCGGTCTTCCTGTATTCTGCTAATGTCTACACACTGGAGGCCAATCCACACCTTGGAGGTCATCCTCCAAGTTGGGTTCGGGGTCACATCCCTCAATGGTTTTTACAAGATTATGTAGCACACAGATTGCCTTCACAACACCATCCACATGTCCAGGCAGCATCTGCAAACAGGTTCTCAAAACCCTTCACTTGTTTGCCATCATTCCGAAGGTACACTCAACCATGCGGCGAACACGGCGAGTCGGTAGATGAAGACTCGTTTTGGAGTGTCCAGTGTTCGGCGTGGGTAGGGTTTCATGATGTTGAGGGTCAGGGTGAAAGCCTCATCTGCCACAATGACGTAAGGCATTGGTTGACCTCCAGCTTCCAGGGGGGTAGCAGAGGGAATCTGGAATGTGCCAGCAGCTATTCTTTTGCCCATTGGTGACTTACGGAAGACCTTGGAATCTGAGTCCCCCCCATCCCCCACCTCCACAGTCAACAAATTATAGTTGCTGTCACAGATGGCCATAAGAACTATAGAAAAGTACTTCTTATAGTTGTAGTATCTGGACACGGTTTTCGTGGCATGCATATATCTTTGGTGGGTGGCGGCAGGACCTCCGGCGCAAGGTGGGTCCAAAGATGCCGGCAGGTTGTGTGGACGATTCTTGCAGTGGTTGTTTTCCCCAAAAGATATTGAAAATGAAGAGAGGCAAAGCTCTCTCAGGTTGCCAGAAATCTGAAAAAGAAAAGAAAAAAAAAAAGGCATAAATGACTAGCAGACTGATTATAAAAGACTGGCAGGTAATAAGGAAGATGAGCACATCTAGACTAACCATAAACTCCATATTAATAATTAATGTTTATCAATTAATCAATTATGTATAAGCAAACTATGTTTACCTTAGTGTCAGTAGGAGCCTCAACTCTGGGGGCAGGGGTTGGTGCATC
Organism: Ptychadena robeensis; assembly: GCA_036250615.1. Lineage (NCBI taxonomy): Eukaryota > Metazoa > Chordata > Amphibia > Anura > Ptychadenidae > Ptychadena > Ptychadena robeensis. The sequence goes on along the minus strand of CM070041.1, from coordinate 35,245,024 downwards.
TTCGTAGCGGTCAATTGTAGTGCCTTGCCCACCTTGCGTAATATGATGTTAAATGTACCTGGGGTCATCCTGGCATGAGAAAAGAATTGGCCTGCCCAAAACAAAAAAATGTTAACCAAATCAGAAATACAGAATCAGAATACAAAACCAAATCACTCAGAAAAAGTACCAATGCTAGTGACATTACATTAAAGCTTCATACATCTTTATGTGTCCACACTGTTCTGCTATGCCCTCCTTCAAATCTAAACACATACAAGAAATTCGTTCCCAATGGCAGTGAAATTTGAAAAGCAAAGCACCCTAAAAACATTACTCACTGGGATGGTTGCGCAGATCCGTGTAGAGCGCCCCAAAGTCCCCTAGAGTTGGCCGGTACTCCAGCATCGGATGGACCCAGAACCAATGGTGTTGCTGACTTCTTTCCCTCTCCTCTGCCGCTGCTGCAGCACATCTTTGGGCCCACATCCTCTCCAGGGCCACCAATCCACACATCATCTGAAGAAGAGTCAGATGCATCCATCTCGATATTTTCCATGAGGAGAATACAGCAGGCAGTGAAAATTCCCATAATTCAATCCAGAAGGAAGATTAGAAGAAAAAAACGCACTGCAAAAACCGTGCCTCAACCGCACGTCTCGTGGTTGGCCGCGGGTGTGGATAACCGCAGGCATCTGCTTGTCCGCTCTAGTGGAAACAAGCCCTAACACTATGCTATTACCATTGCTGATCATTTACTGCCTTTCTGACCTTTGCCTGAATACCAACTTTGACTTTGATTTGTTGGCCTGATTGACTTCTGCTTGGATACTGACAACTGATTCTGCCTGCCACCTACCCTGAACACTGCCTGAACTCTAACATCTCTGCCTGTGGCCAGCCAGATGTGCCAAATACCTGACACCACAAGAGACAGTACGGCATGCTTCATCCTTGGATGACTACTAGACCCTTGTATATATTTTCCATTAAAGTCTATAGTGTTCTGGTTGGTACACAAATCTTGACCTCAACAGCGCTAGGGAGGTTACAGACCTTGCTTTGCAAAAAAACTACTGAAAGATTCACAGAATCCAGGAAACTTCTTTACACAAGAGACAAGGGAAAAATCCAATAATGCGCCATTCTGCGCCGTGCTGTACTGCACTGTGAAGATGTGAATAGGACCTCCAAATTTCAGTTGTCATGTTTATATGGTTTTTAATGGCTGCAGATTGGTTGGGAGCTGAAAAAGGACTACAGCAGAAACATAAAGTTGAAAAAGGCTAGACTATTTGTCAGATTTTATTTTGTGTGCCCCACTTTTTTTCTGTGCTTGCTGTGTGAGGAAAAAGATTTGTATTGGAGCCTTGGAATTTTACCTACATTATGCTAAATAAGAAAAGTTTTTGGCTTGAAGATGATGAGATTTAGTCAGGCTAAATTTACATTTTTGCTTGCAAGGTAATTTTCTGGTCTTTTATGCGACCTTGCTTAAATTTTAAAATGGAGGTCAATGAGGTCATTTAAAGAAAATGTACTGTTGTTAATCAAGCAGTACGTTGATTGCTAGTTTTTTGAAAACCTTATGTTGCATTCAGTCGTTAAATTACCCCATTGACTTCAATGGTGAATCTCTGAAAGGGACTTCAGCACTTTCAAAGCTTTTTTCACTCGTTATTTAAGGTCCACACACACCTACTGAGCAGGGGCCAACAGGCGAGCAACAGAGTGCAGCGTGATGGCGTCGGTCCCCATTGAAACTTATGGCATCGACCAGAGTTTATGGACATGTCCGTTCTCTGGCGACTGAGCTGTGCGGGCACCCGTGATCCACAGCCGATTTTGACGCTGACCGATGGCCTGGAGCGCATACGCACATTGGTTGGCGGCAAAATCATCCATGGCTCGCTACGTGTATGGGGGCCTTTAGTCTTTAAAAATGACCTGGGAGGCTTTCCAATCTTTCTATGTAGTGTCAGGTGACCTTTGCAGACCCTCCTCTGGCTGCTTTAACACCCTTCCCCCAGTAATTTTTCTGGCTTTAAAGCTAGAGTACATTGTGTAGAAATGTCTTTGCTTTAAAGCGTCATTAATGCTTTCTGCCACCGGAGGGCGTCTGGGAAGCTTTAAACGTGTCGTTCAAATAATGACAGTGTAAATGTACCCTTAATGGGGCTTTTGTATCTATTAAAAAAGTTGCAAACAGCTCAGCTGTTGGATATTTTGATGATATGCAAGTCCATGGTTCCTACTGAATGTTTACAGTAGCTATATACAGCAGCATAACCAGTAAGGTCCCGTAAAAGCTCTCGTTGATTAAACAGGCACAAGTGAAAAAGAACTTGTTTTGGATAAAAGAGGCCTTTGTCATTTCATCTATGTCTAAAAACAGATCTGCATGCCTGAAACATGAAACACATTAAAATTGTGAGCAGATGAAACATATGCTGTGTAAAGTCTACTATACAGCTTTCCTTTTGTACCTTGGTTAGCTTAAGCAGTCAGAAGACTGTAGATAGTAAGTCATATTTCATAATTGTCCTTTATTCACCATTTGTGATGCATGAATGATCTTGACCGTTAGTTCCATAGGGTGACCAAAAAAGGGGGGCAGCGCCCAGAAGTCCCAGCATTAGAAGATTCTTTGTCTTCCATTGGACACAGAGGCCGTACACAAAATTCAGCTGCATTTTGTGCTCTTTGGAATGGTAAGGTCACTTCAAATCTCATACCACACAATGGGCTCAGCAGTGTATGAGCTTCCCTATCTGGATTCAACCATTGCTGTCCAGAGCCACTATGGTCAATGATTAGCTGACAGAGTGGAAGGTTGGTATCTACCATGACAAAGGCCATCTCAAGAACTTCGTTATCCTGACAGCGTTGAGACAAGAACCAGCAGAAGTGTTGCTCAGACCCTATAAAAAAAAACTGATTAAAGAGATATGAAATTACTAACAGCTGTTAAGAGAATGCGGCTTATGCCAAACAAGGTAAAAAACCCTTCTCTTTAAAATGTATAAATAAGCAGTAACTTTGTACATGGCCACTTGGCTTGGTTGGGGGTGATTGATGGAGTGGTTTACATACTGCACTACGTTAACCCCATGCAGCGGCAGAACAGCTCAGCGCCGTGAGAACAGAGCATTCGCAAGGAAGGTAAAGTGTATGGGATCCATCGGGACCCCTGCCAAGCACTGCCCTTAACATAGGGGGTCCCAATGCATCACACAGCTCTGTGGAGACATAGCCTAAGGCTTAGAGGGGTTTCCACAGCGCTGGGTGATCCATCGGGACCCCCTACTCTAAGCGCAGTGCTTGGCGGGAATCCCGATGGATCACATACACTTTAGCTGGCAAGGGATGCATCGGTTAATGGACTAGACTATGTTAACCCCTGCATTGGTGGAACACAGCTTTCACCGAGCGGAAAGTGTATGTGCTCAGTCGGGACCTCCAGCCAAGCAATGCGCTTAGCGTAGGTGGTCCTTACAGATGTGGAAACATCCCCTTAGGCACCACTATGCGTTAAGCATGCGCTACGTTAACGGATTCAATAAACACAACCCATGTGTAAGGGATGCATTAGGGATCCCGTCAGTGGTCTGTCAGGGATGCGTTAAGCAATGTATCCATTTTTTTGTATTTGTTTTTTTACCATGAACGGATTGATCAACGCATCGAACAACGCATACCATTGCGTTTCAACGGACTCAATTAGTTTTCTATGGGTGGCTCAACGCACCATACTTGCGTTGGCTTACGTTGCATTAATGTCAAGTAGTGCCCTGTGTTGATTTTTATGCAACACAAGCTGACCGATCACACCAACGGATTTGTAGACACATCCATGACTTTCAAAGGGATGCGTCAACATCCCTGAGTTTGATGTATGTCAAACGCAGTGTTTTAACGCATAGTGGAGCCTAAGCCTTACTCCTAACCCCAAATGCTATTTCTCATACTAATGATCCATACTCTGTCTTGTTATGTGTATGTATATTATGTTATGATTTATGTAACATTGTGTAGGTTCACCATTTTTTACTCAAGAAACATTCATTCTGTCTATTCATTTTCTCTATTGCAGAGACAGACAGTTGAAATGTGATTGCAAACAATAAGCCAATTGCTAAAATTATGCCGGGTAGGGTTTGGTGAATTTAGTAGCACTAGTAAACATAAAACCTTGAAGTTAAAACTGAAGAAAGTTTGGTAATTCTAAAAGAAACCAATGTCCAAATACCATACATTATCCTTGGCTTAGTGAAAAATTCTGGAACAGCTTTTGCACTACATGTGCTTGATGGTGGTGCCAAAATAATGCCCGACTCATGCTAATGCATAAATTAAAGATTACTTCTTCATGTTGACCATATAAATTCTGTCTTTACTATATTATTCCTAAACATGCAGTTAATAGACGCAACACAAATACAAAAATATTTAAACCCTACTTGCGGTGGCTTCTGTAAACAGGACACTGCCTCTCTGTTCTCCAGCAAGAAGTTTGTAGTAAGTCAGGGTTGCACATCGCAGAGAACACTGACTCGGTCTTGGTGGTTTGAAGCCCCGAGGACCCAGAAAAGGGTTACCGCACTTTTCACCTGCTGGCACCCCATGCAGCAGGGCCGACAACATGGCCAGGGTCCCCCACAGCCAGCCTGCGATCATTCTATTAACTCCCACCTGAATGTTCCCTCTTAAAGACCATATTTATAGCCCTGGCCTTTTGCCAGGCACAAGAAAACTGGCAAGAGTTACACACTCTGTGCCAGTTTGGATATTAACCCTTGCTTCATTTCTTATAAACATATTTGGTTTAAGTCAAATGTTTTTCATGGTAAAATGTAAATATGCAAAATGCACTTCCTGTTGATGGCTTGTGCCGTCACATACACCATTGCTGTATTATTGGCAATAAGCTGAATGGAAATCAGGCAGTGAAACGCCAAATACATTGAAACCTAACTTTACCGAAACTAAAGCCCCCCATACACCTTACAATGTTACCATGCAATTTCTGTACAATTAACTTCTCTTCTACCAAAACCAAATAATATGAGGACCTTTCAAAACCTTCCCATCACTATGTATTCTATCAGGGAGGATCCTACACGGCATAAATATTGGTAGTTCTTAAGGAAATTGTATGGATTGATGTAAAGGTATATGGGGGGGGGGGGCTTAACCATGACAGGCAATTACTATTACAAAACCATTTCCCTAATGGGGCAAAAAAACGAATAGAAAATATTCCAATTTCCTCCCTAATTGGGGCTTTAATCAGCAAAAATGAATAATTCATAAATATAATAAAAGGTCTTTGTTAAATACATGGACCAAAAATACATTAATTGTAAAAGAACTCCTATTACAGATGTAAGAAATATGCCTCCTGGTAATGATAATTCATAACATATGAAAATATCCCCTAGCAACTCTATTTCCCACCTGGGTTCTTTTAGGCGATTTGATGGCAAAAAGAAACACATCGTTATAGGTAAACCAACAAAAAGATATATTATACACACATGTGACACAACAAGGATAACATCAAAAGCCCAAAATAATACATCACATCAGAAACAATAATAAATCAATCACACCACATTAACACACTACACAGTCATATGGTATACATTACCAAGGGTCAAAGTCTGGCTGTCCCCTAGAATGGCCTGGGCTGTCAGTCTCCTCACTGGCATGGAAGCTTCTGCCAGCTCTCTCTATCTTGGCCCTTCCTCCTGACTGATTGGCCTAGGCTGTGCCTCCTCTGGTTGGCCTCCTCTGGCCTTCTCTCTGTGGACTGCCCCCTGACATTCTTTTGTTTAAGGACAGCTATGACACAAACACAAATAGAGACCCTTTGTTACAACTGTCAGGACTAACCAGTTTTAAACCCCAATCAACTAAAATCTTCAGATTTTATGTTTCTGACATACATATATATTAATAATATTTTTGTCCATAACCATAAATTCTTCACAGAGAGCATGCCATAGACTGTAAAACATTTTGGATTACATTCAGATCAATGATCATTATACATTACAGGTACTATTCACAGTTTTAACCTTGTTTATAACAAACATGACTTTTTTTCCTGAAACCTATTTGTAGTAAATAGAAGGTTGCTCTGACGCGTTTCATCTTCAACAAGGCTACCTCAGAGAGACAAGAAACCATCTATCAACTATCCAAAATTGCTTGCTTCACTTGATCACACATTGTCCATATGGATCCTATCCGAAATCCTGCTGACCTCATTTAAATGGCACCTGGTTGGGAAGACAAAGGGTATCCGCCAATTATTCCCAGGGTAAATGGGAGTTAATTATGGGGTGCAGCATGTGATTTATGATTGAGATATGTGGGGAAACCCCTATCGATTATTTAAAAAGGATAAACTTTCTAAATACTAGTTACTTTGAATGCTCATGTTCATCCATTAATATATCTTAAAGGGGCTTAGTTCAAAATCCCCCAGTAAGTAATGACACTTTTTTTATTACATACATACCAATACTTCACAATTTTGGTTTTTAATTATTTATTTTACTATAAATAAAATTAGTTAAGTTTATTGGACTGACCTGTAAATAAAGGGGGTATGGTTGCAGGATTTGAATAGAAGTCATGTGAGGTAAGCCAACCTATTTAAATTCTGTTCAAAATTGGAGTTAACAGTAGATAATCATATATTTAGCTACAAACTGATTGCTCTGCCATTCCGACTGAGCAGTTACCGCTTCAGGGTAACCTCTGAGTGTCAGCCTCCCTGGAACTGAAACTGCACCTCTGTGGGCTCACTGCAGCCTGATTCTTGGAACAAGCATCATCTCGAGGACATGTGAGCTGCTTGCTCAGCGCCCCTGTCTCTGCTAGCTTAAAGGAGGATCCTGCTCCTGTATCCCAGATAGAGACCACTACTCCTACATTGTACTTCCATTATTGTGAATGCATTATTTTACCTTTTACCATGTACAGTTTTTGGGAGATTTCCGGGATTATCAAAATACAGGAGGTGGCGGTAAAGAGCCCTTAAATACGTTACTTTCCCGGTATTCTTCCGATTTGAGCTTCCCTGTCGAGATGTGCTACCCCTGTAAGAACACACATCCACACGTTCAAAGCCCTGACTTGGAGCCTCATTGGTTAATGAACCCGATGGGCTAGAGACACTAAATTTGGCATGGTTGTAGCCGAAGACCATCCCTACAATCCTACCATTGTAGGTCCTCGAGGTACCCAAATTTGGGCCCCAGGTAGTCCAAGACCTGGGCTACATAAAGCACAAAAAGTCTGCAATTTTGGGAACCTGACATTGGGCCACTGTAACTGCTGATTCTAGGGGGACTAGGACTAACTAGCTCCAAACTTGGTGGTTTTCTAGTACAATATGAGGGATATGTGCATGCTAAATCTAGCATTTCTAGTCCCAAAGGGGCCATAATGATGAAAGGTAAACTGGCCTACTTTAACTATAGGCTTTAATGAAGACTAGGCCCAGAGGCATACCTTGCATACCTTGTGGCTTTCCCGACTTTGAGCTGTTACACCAAGGGGTTCCCATGGGGCAATATGCTGATCTTGGCCCACATTTAAGTCAAGGTCTTTCCTCAATGCCCAGTTCTCCGGAACCAAGGGCCCAGAGACCCCCAATTTAGAAGGATTGTAGTTCTAATCTTTGGCTACAATCATGCTAAACTTGGGGTCTCTAGCTTAACCAATAAGGCTCAATTGGCTCAAGGCTCAAATGCTATTTTTCTTTTCCCCATTTATCTCTATGGAAAAAAGTAACCCACTTTGGGGTCACGGTTCTCCGGAACCAAGGGGGCTAGAGACCCCCAATTTGATAGGATTATAGGTATGCAAAATTTGGGGTCTCTAGCCCTTTGCGTTTCAAATCTGTGGTCATTCTACCGGGGGGGGGGGGGGGGGTGCACATTTTGACAGAGCTGGGGGGCCCCTAGTGGCTGAAGTAGCCCTATGCTCTTGCATACTTTGCATAGTGGGAGAAACGGCCCTGCTGCACAGTGAATGCAAAGGTTGAAGAATATATCTTCCATTTCTTCTTTCTTAGGGGGCTTATCATTGCCTTTAACCTCTGCTTCGCCATAGCCCTGCCCACCTACCCAGCCAAACTAGAATTTTTTGGGAAGTATGTAGCAAGCTCATTGGTACCCATTTGTAGCTAATTTTGCACAAATTCTTTAAAACAATTACAGTAATGCCAGAAAGATGTCTGAACACATTGTCTCACAGCATGATGCATCTAGCTGCTTTTACAGTTATTAAAATACTTTTCTACCCCAATCTATTACTGCGCACGACTGCTTGTGTACCTGCATAAGTGAACCTGACGCATAAACATAATGAAAAAGAAAATAGAAAAGTTCTGAGATATCATGCTTGGTTTTTTTTTATTTAATTGTATAATAAATATTGTATTATACAAAGTAAAGCACCCCAATACACCTAACAATCTTTCCATACAATTTCTGTACAATCAACTTTTCTTTTACCAAAACCATGTAATATGAGGACCTTTCTAAACCTTCTCATCACTAGGTATTCTATCAGGGAGGACACGGCACTACATAGTTGTTGGTAGATCTAATGGAAATTGTATGGAGCGATCTAAAGGTGTATGGGGGGCTTTAGTCTTCTTCTTTTGGATGTAATTTGGTTGATTTGGCGATGGGATGGCACATTAGCATGCAAATGCTTTCCAGTTGTATGCAGACTGAAACTGAGCCACTCTAAAACAGTTTACATGGTAATGTTAAAATTTCAGCATCTCATTGACCATTGACCACTGAGATTTTATAAGGTCTATAGTCACTGCTGCATGGGCATCAGTGTATCACTATTTTGTGCATGTATGTGCAGCATACAAGGGCTGCATTTGTCCAATGCGGGGAAAAAGATGCGTTGCAAGCTTAAGATACACAGGTGCTCTTGAGACATGTCGTCCCAGATAAAGAGCCCTAAGGGCTTGCTCCCACTAATGCGGCCGCCGGCCGCACGATTGCCGCCGCTGAGATTCGCCCCCGCTAAGAACCGCATCTTATGTGGTTGTTAGCTGGGGCCATTCACCTCAATGGCCGCGGTCAGTGCTGGGCGGCTGCGGAATAGTGCGGACCGTGGTCAAAAACTGCGGTTGGCCGAGTTTTTAGGCGGCGGCCACCCCCTGACCGCGGCAGGGGACTAGCCCATTAAACTTCATGGGCGCAGTTTCAGCCACCCTGTAGTCAACCACGGGCTTCTGCAGTAGTGAAAACAGGCATTAAGGCTTAGCATACACTTGCGCTAAATGCTGGGATGTTGAACGCAGGGACATGAATAACATGGCCCTTACAGAGCGAACGTCAGGGCATCCATGCCCATAGTGTAGCCCTAGCCTCAGATACTTGTGCATGCTCACAAAGCAGTTTAGGGCAGCACTAACAAAAGGTAAACAGATAACGGTGCATAGAAAAAAACGTAATAACGTTTATACAATTATAATTAATATCTAATAATTATTGCATGTTGAAATATTTTTTTATTACATGAGGGTACAACAACCCTTCCAGTACAGAAATCAATTAAGGGGAAAACAGGAGCTTTGCTGTCACCTAAGGGTGAAATATGGAATAGGCTTCTGACCTGCGTTGAATAATCTGTTGTATGTACACAGTGGGCAAAAATATAAACCTAACACTTTCGGTTTTGCTCCCATTTTGGTTGGGCTGAACACAGAGATCTGAAACATTGTTTACATACGCAAAAGACCCATTACTCTCAAATAGTGTTCACAAATCTGTTTAAATCTGAGTTAGTGAGCACTTCTCCTTTGCCCACATAATCCATCTTACTTCACAGGTGCTGATTAGACAACATGAATATTGCACAGGTGTGCCTTATGCCTGGCATACACACGCCGATTAGCGGACAATTTTTCCACTGACCGACGGGCGCCAATCGGCGTGTGCCCACATGTTGCGACAGATCCCTATCGCCCCACAGCTCGGCCGGCCAGAGAACGGGCCCGATGCCGGCCAATGCCATTAACTTCAATGAAGTCTTCATTTAAGGTAATGGCCAGCACACAAAGGGTGCCCAGTCGATTAAAGCAGCCCCAGAATGCAATGTGATGACGTCATCGCGTTGCATTCTGGAGCTCATTGGAGCTTGTCTGCAGAAAAGCCAATGCAGAAAAAGCCCAGAATATTCTAAGGACTGACTATTTATGTCCTCAGACAGGCATAAGGCCTGTTACTGGGCAGAAGAGATAAGCTACTTTTTGGAGGGAAAGTGTAGAGGAAAACACCCATTAACCCTGCCCATGACTTATGGTTCCAGCTCAACAAATCCTGTCATGGGGCCCGGACATTTTTGCTCGGGCCCCATGATTTCTGGTGTCTGCCCTGAAAGCACTATACAGGCATATAATACAGCGCATTTAAATACATGTGGCCCTTTCTCGGTTCAATACACATTCAACCGGCCTCACAACCACAGACCATGTGTAACCACACCAGCCCAGGACCTCCACATCCAACATGTTCACCTCCATGATCATCTCAGAGCAGCCACCTGAACCGCCGCAGCAACAATCGAATAGTACAAAAATACTTCCATATAGCCCAGAAACAAAATGATCATTATATGGTCACTGGACTATTCTCTATTCTCTTCAATTAAAGTTGGACAAGGTATATTTAAGCAGAATTTGATTGAACAGAAACTCACCTAAGCAAGTCATACACGGCTCAAATAGATTCAAGCAAATGTATAAAAAAATTGAGCCGCCCAGCTTCGACCGTTTGACTGAATGGGATCGATTGATCTTGCCAACATGTGGGTAAACCCTGTTCGACTTGTATTACTTTGGATAGGGACTGTTGGTCCCCATCCAAAGTATCGGACGACATTGCTGATACAGCAGTGCTGCGCCTTGATATCGAGGAAGCTTGAGCGCAGTGTGATATCTCCTCTGTCGCACAGCAATCGACCCGTGTATGCCCAGCATTAGGTCTAAAAAATTCACCAGAATCTTGTTTTGTGACCACTCTAGGATCTTTTGTTTCAACTGAACAGCAAAATCTGCCTGTACGGTTAGTGGTTAGTAGAACTTTATGGACGAAGGACAAAACATTATCACGAGTAGTGACTTGTATGTAAAATTTATTTTTAAACATTGTGTGACCAACCGGTTCAAAGTTTACATCTTAAAGGGGCTTGCATTTGTAAATGAATATGGCAGAATGGCCTGGCTTGGATGGTAAATGGCTTGGCTTAAGATGAGTTTAAGATGAGCATAAGAATGGAGAGGTAGAAGAATGAGTTGTAGCCAGGAGAGGAAGTACCCAGGGAGAAAAGAATGCTAGAAAGACTGTCACATGTCAGGGGTCTTGAGAGAAGGCTACACATTTACGTGATATTTAGTTATGTGTGTGGGCAGCAGTTGCCTGTTGTGAACAGTAAATAAACTAACAAAAGTAAGCTCAAACTGTTGTATCTGCTACTTTTTTTTTACGCCAACTTGTTATATGCATACGTAACAGCTGATCCCACAACCTATAGCAAAACCACTGCTTCTGTAATTTTCTCCTGTCTTTACCATTTATGGCTGATTTAGTTTTGTATATAAAGTGGCTTGCAAAAGTATTCGGCTATGAACTTTTCCACATTTTGTCACATTACAGCCACCAACATAAACATCCACTATCCTTGTGAACTACTGCAAGAGCAGGTTGTAAAGAAGCCCCCTGGACATCCACTAGACCCTAGACCTCTGCATAGGATTAAAGATAGAGGGCTCCTTATGCTGTTGTAAAAATAAACTATCTTTGTGTTATTCGGCTAATCATGCTCTTCGTTTTGTTCTGTCCCAGTTACAGAAACGAAGCTTGCAGTTATGGATCTAGAATTGCTGTTTGGAGTAATACCTTTGGGGGGAGCCCTCAGACTGAATTGCCTGTGTTTACCGTGCAGTAATTGCACAACAAACAATAATGTTGATGTGAATTGCAGTATTTCATTCATCACATTGTTGAATATGAATCTGTTGAATATGATAGTTATAGTTGTAGAATCTTATAATTGTA
>CM070041.1:35202976-35223651 GCA_036250615.1 Ptychadena robeensis | reverse complement strand
TTTTCCATTTTTTTAACCATCTGTTGTACTAGGTTGTGCGCCTCTGTCCTTGTTCTTATCACACTAGACTGTACTGGCTATTATAGGTAACTGGACTGCACAGGTAGTTATTGGTACACTGGACTGTACTGGATATTATTAGTATACTGGTTTGTAGTGGGTGATATAGGTACATTGGACTGTACTGGACATTATTGGTACACTGGATTGTACTGGTTGATATAGGTATACTGGGTTGTACTGGATGATATAGGTACACTGGACTGTACCAGACTGCACAGGAAATGTTTGGTACACTGGACAGTACAGGATGATAAAGGTACACTGGAATGTACTGGATATTATTGGTGAACTGTACTCTACTGGACATTATAGGTACACTGGACTGCACAGGAAATTATTGGTACACTGGACAGTACAAGATTATAAAGGTACACTGGACTGTACTGGATATTATCGGTATACTGGACTGTACAATAAATTATTGCTACACTGGACAGTACTGGATGATATAGGTACACTGGATTGTACTGAATATTATTAGTACACTGGATTGTACTGGATGATATAGGTATACAGGACAGTACTGGACGATATAGGTACCTTGGACAGTAGTGGGTGATATAAGTACACTAGACTGTACTGGATATTATTAGTAAACTGGACTGTACTAGACATTATAGATATACTGCACTGGACATTATTTGTATACTGGACTGAACAGGAAATTATTGGTGTACTGGACTGTACTGGACATTATACTTATAGGTATACTGGACTGTACTGGACATTATTAGTACACTGAACAGCAGTGGATATTGTTGCTGTACTGGACTGTTCTGGACATTATAGGTTTACTGGACTGCACTGGACATTATAGGTACAATGGACTGCACTGGATATAAGGACAATATTGGTATACTGGACTGGATATCATTGGTACACTGGACTGTACTGGACATTATTGGTACACTGGATTTTAAAGCATCGCAAGCTGGCATATCACACCAACGGATGTGTAGACACTGACTTTGTGTAGACGCATCCATTGGCTTTCAATGGATGCGTCAACATCCATGCGTTTGATGTACGTCAATCGCAGGGTTTTAACGCATAGGCTATGTTTCCATGATATTTCGGGACCTCTCCGCTAAGCGTATTGCTTGGTGGGAGGTCCCGACGTAGCAGACAGACTTACCTGCTCGGTGGAGGATCTGTCTTCATGGCGCCGAGCTGCTCCGCCGATGTAAGGCTCAACGTAGTCGAGTACATTGAGCCTCTGCACCGGCGGATGTGTAAACAGATCATCCGCCAAGCAGGCAATATCAATAAGCATATACGCTTAGCGGAGAGGTCCCGACATATAATGGAAACAAAGCCATAGTGGAGCCTAAGCCTTAGGCTGGGTCTTCACTAAACCACCCCAGCAACCGCAGGGGGCCTTAAGGGCAGGTCAGCGTGTCCTTAAGGCCCAATGTTTGGGTGCGGTAATGTCAGCGTCCTATACATTTCTATTGGCAAACTGTGCCCCGAAATATGGCACGTGTCTCCAGTGCTGCCGCGGGACACCCCCGGATCCCCAACCCTAGGGTGGGCTTTGTGAATCCGCTCCTGCGCCGCCCCCAACCACAGGCATGACGCATCAGTATGGACTGGCATGTCATTCCCCATAGGATGCCCTGCACGGTTTTCCCTGTGGTCTACCATGCAGTTTTCCATGTAGACACAGCCTCACTCTGCCATACTGGTACACTATTCCACCTGCCTTAGGTTGCCACCTTTCCTAGAGAAAAATGGCCAGGTACCTATTATAAGTATAAGCAAAGAAGTCCCATACTTACCGGCCAAATAGTAACCCTAATTTGGAGAGATTGCAGTGTGAAGAAAGTGCTCTTCTACAATACAAATCGTGCTGGTTAGTTTTACTTTAAGGTAACTGTCATTGCTATAGCTTTTACTAGGAAATATCTCCAAAACGAATCTAGCCTCTCAGTCTTTAACCTTGGGAATGTGAATATCCTGCTTAATTACTGCCCTAAGCTTTTTTATGAACTCATCGTCCCTCTGTTATCTAAACAGACTTTGAGCTCTCGCTATGACGATATAAGCGAATTTGTTATGTATCCGTGATATGACTATACACAAAGCTGCCGCCATTTCATACCTCGCGCGGCGGCCATTTTGTCTTTCCCTCAATCAGAGGAAAGAGAGTTAACAAGGCGTGTCATGTGGGAGGCGGAGATGACGGAGGTTATGGAGAAGAGTGACGTGACGAGGGCAGACTTCGCTTTCTCTCCAGCTCCAGCTATACTTCTGTGAATGTTTCCGTATATTACATTAACAGGCAGAAGGTATTGTTCGCGGTATCCTCCTCGGACGCTGCATGTTATATTTACCTCACGAATGAATTCCTGGATATACAGACTCTGCAGGGACCCACAGACATGTCATTCTTGTTATACCGCCCCTGACGGATTCCAGGAAAGGAGCCCCCTTAACAAGCTGTCTAGTCCCAGCCATTGCCTGCCTCTCCCCTCCCCCATGTTATTCCAGCACAAAATGTCCTCTGCACCTTCCACTTCACTGAGTTCTCTTCATGAGGACACTGGCAAATCACAGACTGAGACACAGCTCCATGGTGGGCACATGAATTTGTGATTACTCATTTTATTTATATAAGGGTTGTGTGTTTGGTATACACAATTGTTTTTTAATTTGATGGAATCGAGGCTGGGGACTGTCCGCTCCCCTGAAACCACACATTTAAATACAGCTTTAAGCTAGGTATACACAGGTCGATTTTTTTCACAAATTTTTTCTCAGCCGTGCGCGTTCATGGCGCTCAGCTGTTCTAAAATCTGTAAAAATATTTACCTGTGTATACCATTTTTTGAGTGAGATCGCTCGGCCGAACAGGGATACAACATGTTGGAAAACCATGTTCGATATCATATACGAGGGAAGCTCGATATCGGGGAAGCTCGGCAGCAGCATGATCATGTCATCGCGACACTGCCGACATCTCGAATGGCTCAAATATCGAGCCTTGTGTTCCCAGCTTTATTTTTCGACTGCAATCTAAGATCAATTGCAAATAGTCTAAACTAGGTCACAGATTTTTTTAAATTGAAGTGTGTATTGAAAAACGTATTGTGATTCTCTCAGATATAGATATTGGATCAGGAACACAGGACAAAACTCCACCATGGTGGACCGGCTTGTAAATGTTGGCATACACGTTTTGATGTTTCCATTCAATCGACTTTAAGAAAAATGATCATTTAAGTAAATCATTTGAAAATACAGATGTTTCTAATGCAAATTTGATTTGAACAGTGATTTTAGTTGCACTTAAAATTTCACAGGGTTATGAATTTCTTTTGGGGGTATTCTTTTGGTATCCGAAGGTATTATGGAGTATGCACACAGGTATGGTATTATGGAGTATGCACACAGGTATGGTATTATGGAGTATGCACACAGGTATGGTATTATGGAGCATGCACACAGGTATGGTATTATGGAGTATGCACACAGGTATGGTATTATGGAGCATGCACACAGGTATGGTATTGTGGAGCATGCACACAGGGCTTTTGAAAGAAATCAGCTTTGGGTGCTGGTACCATCAATCAATGTAAAGCTACCCATACACACAGCAATCCCTGTGTAATGACGTCATCACGCTGCAGCCGGTCGCTCGGAGAATCAGAGCACACCCTTTGTGTGCCGGCCGTTACTTTGGGTCCAAAGTAATGCGATCGACCATAGAAAAACTGACTTGGCCGATTGCGATTTGGGCCACATTGATCGGCCGATCCAGGTGGCCTGCTGCAATCTGTGGGCATGAGGGGCTTTAGGCTGACAGTTAATATCGGATCATTTAAACAAAGATTGATCTAGCAAAAGTTGATGTGTGTGACTCAACATGCACAGGCATCTAAATTGGCTGGAGAATGATTAAACACACTCCCCATCTGAACTATAGGTCCCCATACACCTGACGAGCGACGAAGTGCAACATGATTACGTCATCACGCTGCAATCTGTCGTATTGGAGTACCCTTTGTGTGCTGGCCGTTACTTTGGACAGGGAGGCCGGTCCCAATTCAAACTAATGGCATTGGCCAGAGCTTTACTCACATGTCTGTTCTCTGGCTGACTGAGCTTTGGCTTGACAGGGATCTGTCGCCCCATGTGGGCACCCCTGATCCGCAGCTAATGTTACTGATGGCCGCGAGCGCGCACGCACATCAGTCGGCGGAAAAATCAGCCGTGGCTTGCTAGATGTACTTATGCAGTATACTGATCCTAGATGCTGTTTGTAAAGCTCTTATCCCTCGTACAGTCTATGGGGACAATCATTCCCATTTTGATCAATTGTTTTTTACTGTCAATTTCTCAGACCGCTCAACATTTGAGCCATCTGATGTTCCCTGCAGCAGCGTGATAACATCATCAAGTTGCTGTCAGATATCGACGGAGCTGGGGAGACCGCTCTGCTCTCCTCAGCTCAGCCGATGCTTTGCCTGGAGACCCGTGGTTTCCATGCAAAGCAATGGACATCGGCCGTATTTAACGGTCATGACCGATATGGCTGTTTTCTAAAACAGCGATGGCCGCATATTATATGAGCCAGATAGATGGCTGTGAGCGTGCACAGCGCTCGAATTGGCCATCGATCTGGCCCATATTTGCATGTCTGTACCCTGCTTTATTCTATAGAAACACAAAACAAAAATCAAGAACAACTTGAAATGTGTTCCAGAAGTGACGAGCTGCAGTGATGTCATCTTAAGCATTGATTAATTCTCATTGGTAAACAAGGACCTTGGCGAGACCATCTTTCCCAGTACTCTGTCTTATAATAGACTGGGATGCAATCAGACACCAGTACATTTCAGTGTTTACTGTCTTTTCTGGCAAGGCTTACATCAATGATCACAACATGTTTATGCAAGATCCACTCTCCTGGAATCATCTTGTATATCCTTCTGACGCTAATAAACCTGGAGAGACATGTACTTGCACGGTGATCTGTTATTGTTAATACTGTTTAATTCCCCGGGATCAAATATTCCACAAAGAGTAGTAAGCGTGGACCCTGTGCGTCAGGGAACAGGAAATCTGAAAGAGGTGGACATCGGAAAGGAAGAGGCTGAGCCAGGAGCTGGCATTTAAATGGCATCGGTCACAAATTAGTACTAGTGGTCCTGAAGTCATCCACGATTCAGAGCACCAGACGGATCCATTACCAAACATCTAGGTGTCCTGTCCAAGAAGAAAAATCGTTGGCATGACCCAATAAGACCTTCACAATGTGGTCTAGTGGTGAACATATGTGTTTTCATAACAAAGGTGTTAATGCCTGTCATTTGCATCATATAGAGAAACTGTAAGTGACACCCTAAAGGTAGCCATACTCATCAACTTTTGTAGGATTGTCCGATCAGGGTCCTCAACTCCTCCTGTGTCATCTCAAATCTAATTTAATGTACAGCGCTGCGTAATATGTTGGCGCTATATAAATAAAAAACTGATCGGCTTGTATGATTAGAATATCGACTGTCTATATAATATATTGATTGACAGTACCGGCACAGAGATTCCTTTCTCATGCCTTGCGCACATGCTCCATATTACTATCGGATACAAAACTAATAAAATACCAAGAAAATGGATACTTAAACAATCAACTGAAATTTACCAACATGTCCAATGATCCATTTATGTTCCATCACTTTTGGTTGATCAATTCAGGTAAAAAAAAATTCAAATGTTTATCCCAACCTTGGCAGGTTGGTATATGCCAGGAAAGTGGGCTGAGGTTGACAAATTCTGACCACCACCCCCATGTAATCCTTATTTCATAGCACATGAAACCCCAGTACGTACCGGTAGCACATGGCCATGCGCTTTTATAGCTATTGATGTCACAGTCTCTTTTTCTATTTACACTTTAGCACTTCTTGGTACCAGCTTGGCACCCATGGAAATGTGTGAAACCATGCATATACAGCACATAACACGCAGTATAACGCCAAGCACATGTATTTCAGAACACAGGTACCCCTAAAAAATGGGAGATGGCATCTGTTCTGGCAAATTAGTTCCTGTAATGCAACGCACTGGAATAACCAAGTCTTGTCAGCCCCTTATTCACACCACTAAACCATTGACATGCTTTGCTTTTCATTTATATATAGAATGTGCGATGTGTATGTTAAGCCTTCCGATACACAGCACATCACGTATACTGTGAATGAGCCCTTAAAACATGCAACAAAATGCATGTGCAGTGAATAATACACTATAACAAAGATTGGCAAATCATTATATCAATGCGTTACATTTTATACCTATGCATACTATCTTCCTGTACAAGCAGTCTGATTTAAACTGAACATTTTTAACCTCCTCTTATATCTTTGTCCCTTTTGTTTTTCAGAAGAGCAAACATCTCTGTTCCCCCTTAAGAGAACAAAGAGGCTGTGTCTGCAGTAAGAAGGAGGAGCGCAGGATCTATTTAAAGGACAGTCAGTCCTGCATAGCAGGTTCACTCTGACAGTTGCCGGGAGCAGAAACTGGTGAGATGGCTTCAATTGTGTTTATTTAGCCTGATAACTAGGGTTAAAAAACCCCATAGGTGGATATAGACCTGTGTATGTACTACATAGCAGTATGTTAATTGTATCATGAATGTATACATTAACCTTATATTTTCTTTGTTTTTCAGCTTCATCAACAATAAACATGACACAAGATACGGCTCTAGACATGAAGGACGTTGAACTGAATGAGATTGATCCAGAGAAGCAACCTATGGCCGCTGGGGCCGAGGACCCTCCACTTGGAGGAGGCAGTGAAAAAAACGGTGTTGTTAAAGTTAAGCTGGAGGATGAAGATGATGAAAACACCCGAGCGCAAAAGTTTACTGGCTTGTCCAAAGAAGAGCTTCTAAAAGTGGCCGGCACCCCTGGGTGGGTGAAAGTTCGCTGGGCTCTCCTCATCCTATTCTGGTTAGGATGGCTAGGGATGCTGGCTGGGGCAGTGGTTATCATTGTCCAAGCACCTCGCTGCCGTCCTTTACCAGTAATGGAGTGGTGGAACAAGGGTCCTCTTTATCAACTAGGAGACCCACAGACCTTCCAAGATTCAAATGCTGATGGCATTGGTGACATTGCCGGTGAGTATTAAAATACATATAAAGAGATTTTTATATAAGTGTGGATATTAATGAATAAGTAATATGAAATTATATATTGTATATGAAATATTACTATATAATTGTGTCAAGGGTCTTAGACGTTTTCTAATGTCAGTGGGAATCTGACCCCTTTGGTGCCTGTGCTTCATTATTAATTTAACATATTCATATTCAGGCCTTCATTCAACTGTATAAGCTTATACACGTTCTAACCTCATGTTACTAGTCTGCTGATGTATGAATGACACAGCATCACAGGATTGCATCAGAAGACCCAGCGTCATACAGGAAGCTGTTCTTCCCCGTTTGAGCTGGTCTGCAAATCTTGCATCAGCTTTTTTGTTCCCTTCATGTGCTTTTATGGAAATCTAAGTTTAGTGAAGATTATACAACTTTATACAGAACATTTATTAAAAAAAGTTAATTAATTATTTAAAAAATATTATTAAGTGACCTAGAATTGGATGTTCAAACTATTTACTTCACTATTAGCAACTGAGGATTTGAAGTTAGAGCAGCTGTGGGCTAACTTTTTGACTCGTGGGCCACATTGACTTTGATCAATAATCAATTTAATAAAGGGCCAGACCAAGCTGCCATAGCTGCCAATTCCATGTATCATCACTAATGATGGCAGTGATGTGTAATTGGAGACGTGTGACAGGTTATCTTTTTACATTTCCTGAACTAACAAAAAAATGCTAATTTATTACAATAAGCAGATATAGTTAGCAGATTAAATATTACTTACACTGAATTTCCTTAGCCTCTCCATGACAATAAGGTCTTGTCTAAACTATGTTTTTCCTTACCCGTGTTTGCAATGCAGAGGAGGCCCGTTTATTCCTTCAGCCCTTGACATGCCTGCCTACACATGGCACGTAATGCGCCAATAACAATGCAAGGCCCTGCATCATCAATGCTGTGAACCTGGCCATTGCAGTGAAATAAAACATAGGCAAATCAAACCCATGCTGATGTGTCCATGACACATGTCCATGAAAATAGTGTAGCCCTGGCACAGGACACAGACTGCAATAAATAACTTGATAGAAGTTGGGCCCCTCTTTAGGTGTCAAAGACTCGTAACACTAACACATCCTGGGTGCCTATTGGCGGCTAGGCCTCATCCAAACTTTTTGCGTTAACTTAATACATTTTGCTATGGTGAACCTGAGTCGCATTAAGAAGCTTTGTTTACTTTTCTTCAACATATGTGAAAGTTTCAGTTATGTAAAATACTGTGAAATTCCTCAGCTGTACTGTGGAATATTTATGTGTTCTAGAGGTTAGGAAATAATTTTAGGAGTAACAAGTTTAGGAGTAAATATTATCACAAGTAGTCAAATAGAGTTTAAACTGTATTTTGACTTTGTTTAGGCATACAAGAGCGACTTGATTCCCTCAGCGCGCTGAAGATAAAAGGTCTGGTGATTGGACCCTTGCATATAAACGCCGCAGACAACCGTTCAGATACTAAGCTCACAGAAATCAAAAAGCAATATGGCACAATGGAAGACTTTAAAAAGTTGTTGGAGGCTGCCCGTAAGAAGAGTGAGTATGTGCTCTGTTAAAACCCAATAGAATACACATATAGACCGAACTATCGGTCATTGTGTCCTTCTTCCTTAAGCCCATGTTATGATAACACTATAATATTGCGTTATGTTAATTGTTTTTTCTCTGGCTAGCTCTTCTGTGTTAAGGTAGTGTGTAAAATACACCTATAGAAGCTGATGCACAGTTGTATTTGTGTTTTTTTCATCAGGCATTCAAATAGTTTTGGATCTCACACCAAATTACAGTGGCAGCAATGTTTGGTTTGATAACGAGGTGGAGTCAAGTAACGAATTGCTGATCCAAGTTGAGGTGAGCTTTGTAGCTTGTAAATATTTTTTTGTTGAAAATATATTTGCTAAGACTGGGTCGACACTACGCGTAGTGTGGATGCCCCCGGCTTTTCCCTATGGCAAATGACGTGCCATTGTATGCTGACGTGTCATTACTCGGTCAGGGTATGTCATGCCAAACGTGACGCAACACCCTGCATGACCAACAATGGGCGCTTTGAACAAAATGCACATGATGTATTTTTGGGATGGTGTGTTCAATTAAATGAATAGGGCACAGTATTGACAACCAAGCAAATACCGCACCCTTAACTGATCCAAACCGTGGTTAAATAGCGGGCAAACTAAGGGCAGTGTGTCTATAAGAGCTTGTCCCCACTTGAGCGATCACCTGCCGTGCGATTCAAGTCATGACGACTGCGGGTGATTTCTGCCATGTATTTGATCCATCCGCCGCGGATGTGGTGCGACCTGCGATCTGAAACGTGGCTCACCATGTTTTTGATTGCGGACACCCCCGATTGTGGCCATAGAGATGAATGGGCATGGTTAAAAACTGCGTCTCATTTTAACCGCGCCCATTCACACTCTATGGACACAATCAGGCGGGGTGGGGCAAGATGTCCTGTTCCACCCCCACTTCCTGCCTGTATGTGCTGTGATGGTCTCCGTTCTGCGTTTGGAACGCTGCACATTGCTATAGTGGGGACAAGCCCTAACTGTGTCCATAAACCCTGTCCGCTTTCAAGTGAAGACCCAACATTAGTACATAAACAAGCCTGTTTTGTTGTGGTTATCGAATTATCCATTCATATAGTATAAAATATTCAGGAACCTTTTGAAATCCATAAGCACTAGCTTTTATTTTTACTTACTTCTACTTTTTACTTACACTATGTGTGTCTCTTTGCAGGAAGCTATGAGATTCTGGCTTGAAGTTGGTGTTGGAGGAATTCATTTTAATGGGATTGAGAAGATAAATAATGTACGTAATCTAAAGGTGAAACTTTGAATTAAATTACCCAAACGTTTTTTTTTGGTTGCTAAAATAATTTGCATATTTGATATTACAGACAGCTGAAGTTCTCGATGATCTGCGGAACATCACTGCCAACTACAGCTCAGATGGAAAAGCAAGGTGAATAACCTTCCTACTCATTCTTGTCATATGTGAAGCCTTTGTCTGACTGATTTCTTCTTATTGCAGTATTTGCTGAGATATAAATATGGCGATATTTTATATTCACAGGGTTCTGCTTGCCTCGGCTTATGACCCTCACAGTGTCAACATGCTCACAGTTCTTAATGACACTGCTCCCGGCATGCTCACTGCACGCTACCTGATCCAGGACAACTCGAGAGGTGGCTCTTTAGGAGAACGCATTAAGCAGTACCAACAGGTTTCCGGTGAACAGGACATGATCCTCTGGGCGGTAAGAGCCGTGTTAATGGGAAGCAATGGTTGCATGAGCATATAACAAAACAGCTATAGAACACAAAACCGCTTATTTATTCAATCTCTCGGTCTAGTTCTGTGTAATGTATCATCCAGCATATTGGCTCCAGGAGAGTATACAGAATGCAGAATCACACAATGTGTAAAGCCCGGCAGATCAACCTCATCATGCGCAGCTGCTCCTGCCAAGAATTGGCCGGGCACCCTTTGTGTGTCAGTACTTACTTTGGATGGGGTCCCCATGTCCGTAATGGCTTAGATCGATGTGGCGGCATTTACAACTTTAAGCTTTAGATTTCCTCACGATTTTCCCGCAAAAAAATCCGGTAAAAATCTACGCGTGCATGGGGGGGCTTAACTGCTACCATAGTTCTGCTTTTCTTTTGTTGGACTGGCATTTCTTTTGGCACCATGGTTCACTGGCTACGGGACAAGTATCTGACATGAATGTTAATTTGTGTGAGGATAAAGAGGTCTTTAATATGGGAAAAAAGAGGCTTTTAGGGATTTTTATTTAAAGAATTAGAAGCCCTTAAAATATGGAACTTCTGGTCTACTAGTATGATATTTAGATTCATTGTCTGGAACTATGTTTGTATGTATGCATCCTACTTAATGCTACTATTTATTATATATACACAGATGTAGTATCTCTGATACTTAAGGCTGTTCTTCCCCACAGGTCAGACCACGGCTAGGACACATGGCCTCTGTGGTGCATGAGAAGCTGCTGCGGGTTTACCAGTTGCTGCTTTTCACTCTTCAAGGCACACCTTTCACTTTGTATGGCGATGAAATTGGACTTAAAGACTTGCCTGGACAGGTAACCAATTTTTACATCATTTGTGACTTTTACTTGCATTTTTCCCTTCTTACTCATACAATGACTCTATAAAGATAGCAACGGGCAGTCTATTCTTTGAGTATCAGGCTATGTTCCCTCGCAATTAATCGCCTGCACTCACGACTTTTAAATCGCCTGCGGAATCGCTGGCTGGCGATTGCCAGGCGATTTTTTTTTCCTGCGATTTAAAAAAAAACCACCCAATTATAAAAACAATTTGGGATCGCCTCCACGTGCAATCACAAACCGCCTTCATTCATGTCTATGGGTGCGACTTGAGGAAAATAATCAATAGTGCCCTGCGTTAATCTCTCTCTGCAGTTAGTGCGGGAGGCAGGTAATATATATGGGCTCCGTCGGCATCCCCGTCAAGCAATGTGCTTAATGCAGGGGGGTCAACGGAGCCCTAGACGCCGTGGAAACATAGCCTCAGTGTATAGAGAACAATTTGTCAATGCGGGGGGGATTATAGCCAAAGTTGGTAACGTGTGTAGAAGTTCAGAGTACTCCTATCTCTAACATATTCTCTCCTCACAGCCTGCAGCCAGCTCTCCTTACATGCAGTGGGATGACGGCAAAAACCATGGATTCTCTGAAGGATCACAAGAAATACTCCCCAACATTAATGCAAACATTACATTTAAGGTGAGAATTCTAATACTGGTAGATAATCTAAGGGAGATTATCTGAATAAAAAACCCATATATATGTGAAATGTCTGTCCCTGGTCCGGGTATTGGAATAAAAAGGTAGGTTGGCTGTCATTTTAGTTCTTCTGCTTATTACCCTGGTAAGCCACAGTTTTAGGGCTTGTGTCCCCACTGCGCTCTCCCTGCAGTGGACACACGTCCGCAGCGTGTAAAATGACGCAGAGAGGACACTTCTCATTCTGCCGGCGGTGTGTGCAGGGGAAAGCGACGCCCCCTCCATTAACATGAAGGTCTATGGCCCTGATCCCCCACCCTTCAGCATTACCAATGATGCCGAATACACAGGTTTGGAAAGGTGCTGTGTGCCTGCAGCTATGCAGAAATGCTGCAGGCTCACGGAGAGCCGGCGATTACGCTTGATCCAGGCACGGGCGCAGTTTGATTCAACCTCAAACTGCGCCTGTACTTGCTTCGAGTGTAATGTCCAGGAGGTTAATAGTTTATTAAAATTGTTAATAAGGAAATCCACGGTGCATGCGTAAAAATGATAGGTGTATGTATACAGGACCTGATATATAAAGTCTAGTATAGGAGGCTGTAATGAAAGCAAGCTTTGCACCGCCACAGATATATATAAATCTATTAATTTTGCAACAAGTAAACTCTCTGCAATGAATACAATCCGTGCTCTTTGCCCCATTAGTAAAGTCTGCCAGTCAGGCAGTTTTATTACGGCTTCCTTTGGCATTACAGCGGGGCGCTTTCCTCCTGCTGGCTCAGCAAATGTCATTGTTCTCTGATAATCCTGTGTCAGCAAGTTCTTGGATACGACCTTTGCTCTATTTAGCAACCAACATTCAGACACGGAATGGAAAAAAACATTTCTCGGCTAAAACTTCTGACTTTTCTGGTCTGAGAAAAGTCTATTTAATAGTCTTGATTATATATTGTATAAAGCAGCTCAGATTAGAAGCTAGATGTGTAATTATCATTAATCACCTATAACATTCTAGAGATATTTCTGACATATAGGATTATGGGGGAATTATTTCTGTAGCATTAGTCAAATGTGGTTACGTAACAAAATATGCAGTACTTTCACCCTCCCTCCCCCCCTTTCATACTAGAAGCCTAATCTAAATACATATTTGGGGGGGGGGGGGGGTCAGCATCAAAGGTTTCTCTTTAGGGCTCCTGCCCTTATAAATTCACAGCACACAAAGTCCAAAATAGTCATACCCTGGCAGGGGTTGTAAGGCCTTGCAGGGGCTGTATGGCCCGACTCCCTGTAGTCACAGGCCTAGGCCCCCCTGGTATCTGGTGAGGAGCCCTGGCTGAGTGGTGTCAGCCCTTTTGTTGAACACCAGCAAGTGTAAATGTTGGTGTGTACCTGGGTGGAATGGTAAGATTTTCTTCCCTCCCATTCCACAGTACTGGAACCAGTCTAAAAACACTCTGCAACCTGCCGATGCTGTCCAGTATCCCAGACTCCTTTGCAGGAGTGACTAAAACCCCCCATAGACGGGCCGATTCCCAGCCATAGTTGTGGGCGACTACCGCAACTACATGGGAGCCGACCTTGAGGATCCGACCAAAAGAGCCGGCAGGTCGGATCTTTTTGTGGCTGATCCTCCGATCCTGCTGCAGGCAGTTAACTCGGAGGGGAAGTCTCCTTCCCCTCCAAGTTAATTGGCTACAATCTGACAGGAATCGCATGCGTTGGTGGAGCACACAGGATTTCTGTCAGTTCTGTTGCCAACTCCTCACAGCGTGGTGACGTCTATGGCCAGCTTAACATTCACTTTATATATATTTCATAATTGTGATTTGATACTTTTATATTCATGTAGATTTTCTGCACTTTTGGGTATACTGAATAAAAAAAAAAAAAAGCTGACCTGTTTCTGTTTTTAGGCACAAGAGGACGACAAGGATTCAATCCTCAATGTGTACAAACGTTTGAGTGAGCTGCGTGGAAAAGAGAGATCTCTTCTACATGGAGACTTCACATTATTTACTCAAACTGACAAAGCGCTAGCATATGAGCGTAGTTGGGACCAAAATGAAAGATTTGTGTCAGTATTAAACTTTGACCCTAATGAGGAGATTACACTGACAATAGAACATACAAATCTCCCAGAGCATTGTACAGTGGTACTGAGCTCTAACCCAGAGAGGAAAGAGGGTAGTAGCATCTCCCTAAAGAACCTGAAGTTAGTGCCAGGAGAGGCTTTACTGCTGAAGTACCCCTACAGCGGTTAAAAGCTCCAGAAATGGGAGGAACTTTCACATTCCATATTCTGACCCTGTTATTTCACATCAAAATAACTCACTGTGTAAGGACATGGCTACATTTGATCACTGTGTACTGCAAGTTTGGAGTTCAAGTGATACCGTTTATTGGCTAACTGAAGTCATTAGAGAAGCAAGCTTTCGGGATATCGCAGATCCCTTCTCCCGAAAGCTTGCTTCTCTAATGACTTCAGTTAGCCAATAAACGGTATCACTTGAACTCCAAACTTGCTGTATTTATCGATGGCTAACACGGTACAACACTCTACTATCACTGTGTACTGAAATACAATAACTGCAAGCAATGAATCGCTATAGTTGTTGCAGATCCAATTCATATACCGATATAAAGTGACTGCATATGATTTATACCGTGTGCAGCCACTCTTCTAGCAGTCTAACATATATATCACATGTAGCCATGCACCCTACACCAAATCCCTTTCACTCTTCCCTCCCTTTCATCCACCAAAGCAGTGAAAAAAGTTACCTGCAGCAGTAAAGGTTTTCAGGCAGATCTTTATACAGCAAGAGGTTCTTTAAACGCGTTAATAGCAATAAGTGGAGGATGTGTGTTTTAAGATGTTGAATACTGCGCACAGTGCTGTGCTTGTGTGATTCTTTTATTTTCATGAAGACGTATATGTTTGCTGCATAGTGTTTGATAAAGATTTTCCTCTGCTGATTTTTGTGTGTTAGAGGAGGGACTAGTACAAAGGGAGGAAAGCATCCAGGTCAGAATAATATTCCATTAATAAACAGCATTTCTGTGACCAGTTTTCTTTGGTGTAGTTATTGTACATATTTCATTTAGTGAAAATACAACATGTCATGGATATCTGGGTGTAGTTAAAATACTATATTTTTCGGACTATAAGGAGCACCTTTTCACCTCTAAAATCCAGGGGGGAGGGACTTGCATGTTATAGTCCTAATGCGCGACCACCTGCGCCAGCATCCTCCACTCCCGGCAAGAAGATTAGCAAGGGAGGTGGAGGAGCTGTGAGATAGTACATCCGCCTGCAGCAGGATCTTCCACCTGTACTGATATAAGCTGTTTTGCTTAAAGCCCTGCTGATATAAGCAATACAGCAGAGAGGTAAAGATGAAGCGGGCATCTCTTCCATCTATGTGTGCCTGTGTGTGAGCTGCACTCACCGTGCAGCTTCCACACAGCCTAGGGGGAGATATGAATGCAAATTCCCCTGCAACCCCTCCCCTGTGTGTGTGGCTGAAACTTGGTACTGCAGGGAATTGAATTGAACAAATTTAGGTTAGGTTAGTTAGGTCCGTCTCATAGTCTGAAAACTATGGTACATATCAGAATTAAACGCACATTTTTATTACATGCATCCAATGATATCTATTTACAGTTTGGTACATGCCACTGTACCAGCCAGTAATTAAAGCAGATGTGAACTTGAAATAAAAAATATATATAAAAGTTAACTTTGACTTACCTCTGAACTGGCAGGATGGTGGTTTAGCTTTCTGCAATCCTAAAAAATAGTCTTACCTGCTGTTCTCTAGAATCATATTAGAAATCCCATATTTGTCTTCTGATGATTAATTCAGTTCAATATGACAAGTAGCCACTGGGGGAGCCATCTTATGGTTTTCAATGCGGAAAAGTTCTGTGTGTAGTTTTCAGATCAGGTATTTTCCTGGGTATCACTGCTCTCTGAGATGTTAGGCTAAAATAAAACGTTTTCCCTCCCAGTTCGTTTGGGGTTTGGGCTCAACCACTACTAGAACGGGATCAGAAAAAACAGATATAGCCCCGCAAAGCTGGGGTGATTTTTTATACCAGCGCCCCTCGGTTTCTTGGCCCACATCGCTGCCATCATCAATGATGTGGTCAGGAACTGCGATCGCCCGAACCGCTAACCGCTAGGGAGGTCAATGTAGATGTAGTTTGTTGAGGAGGGAGGCAGAGTTCAAGCAGAACTGGAAGCTGGGTCACTGTTGGTAACAAAGACACTTGAAGAAGGTAAGAAAGGGAAAAAAAACATAGGAGCACCCCAAAGCACAATGCTATACAGATGCTACAACTGGCAATGGTGAGCGCAACAGGTCCTCATCAAAATTTCCCAATCACGTAGTGCATAGTGCAATCACATAGTGCCTCCAAGCAGTTTAGGATTGGTGAACAATTAACTGGTAGGTAGGTATCTTACACTTTGGGAGTTAATTGGAAAGACCCTGAACATGGTATCATCATCAAAATTGCTGGAGATGCAAAAAAGAGTTGTGGGAATATTACAATATAATATTTCAAGTTTACCTTGAACTTAATTTTTTTTCACATTTCTTCTCTACTTCTCCGGTACCTTTGGGGATGATATGTTAATGCTTTACAATTACCGTATTTTACGGACCATAAGACGCACTTTTTCACCCCCAAAATCGGGGAAATAGTGCCTGCATCTTATGGTCCACATGGCAGGTCGCGCCTTGGCTTCCCACCAGCTCCCACAGCCAGATCCCTCATCCGTATGTACTGCTTCTACCAGCAGAGCGCTGCTGATAGAAGCAATACATCAGTGGCCAGCCGGCAGCTTCCATGTCTGCCTGTCTGCTCCGATCACTGCAGCTCACGCGCTGACAAGAAGGGAGAGAAGAGTGAAGAATCCATTGTCCCCCCCGCCCTTCTATCTGAAGTCTGCTCTCTAGTGACACCATTGCTGTGGCTGAAATCGGGTACTGCAGGATTTTTTTTTCAACTGAGAACATTTTACCTAGCACCCGATTGCATCCATAGACATGAATGGACACGTTTAACTTACCTGGTGCTCTTGCAAGGTCCAGATTTCGGTACCAAAACCGCACCATAGACTCTAATGGAATTTTTAAAATATTGTAGGCCTGTAACTTCCCAAAATCTGTTCGTACAAGGGTCTAGTAGACATCCTCAAAATAATAATGTTTGAAACACACAATTATTTAAAAAAAAAAGTACATAAAAAAAATGAATAAAAGTTATCATTTGAATGATAAAACCTTCTGTACGTTCAGCCCGAATTAATTCGGGCTTAATAAATCTGCAGCTAGATGGCTTGCAGGCAGCCCAGAGGCTTGCTGCTCTTCTCACCGTAACCCCCGCTGTCTGATCCCGATGTTCGAGATCGCACCGGCGGGTGCGCAATGACGTCATCGGAAGGGGGAGGGGCGGGAAGTTCAAAATTTGAAAAAAAACATTGGCTTGCTTCAGTGAAGAAGCCAGCTTAGAGCATCGGATCCTCCAGGCAGCACAGAACAGTGAGTATGTGCTGAACGGGATCTGATTTTTCGCTGGACGGCTCCATCTCGTCCACTGCAATACTGACAGGAAAGCGCTGGACGAGAAGCGCTAGGGTGGTTAAAAATAGCGTCTCAATTGAGATTCATTCTGTATGGACATGAAGCACGATCCATTGCCATAAAAATCGCTAGAGATCACCGCCCCGCGATAAGAATCGCAGGAGATTGCAAAAGTGGGACATATCCTAAGCCTGGTAATATTAAAAAAGGGACCAACTGCTCCTCATGACCAAGCATAGCAACTTTCATATGAAGAAGACACTTCCTAAAGCAGAGATTCGATGACGTTGTATACCAAGCAGCACCTTACAGCAGAGACATTGTACCTCTATCAAAGCAACCCCGAAAGAAAAGGCGTGGAGCAAATTTATGATCTCTCTCTAGTCCAGGGGTTCCCAAACTTTCCTTGCAGGGCCCCCCTTTTCTAATTAGGAACATTATTGAGCCCCCCTCCCCATTCAAACACAGGTCAAGAATGAGGGCCCGCGCCCCCCTGGAATACCTTTGTGACCCTCCAGGGGGCCCACCCCACAGTTTGGGAACCACTGCTCTAGTCAAAAAAAACCTCAGAAAACCTTCCATAGTTATAGGATATTAAGGAGCATACAGAGACTCTAAAACACAACAAAGAGGACCAAGTCCTCCTCCCACCGTGGCCCATAGGGAAGCCTAATAAAATGAGTACAATAGTGGGAGGGGATCAGGTGCTAGGGGATCCTAGATCCGACAGATGGTTTAGAATTGCTTTGAAATAGAGAAGAAAAGAAAATGTTACAAATATTTAGAGGGGGCAGCTTCTAAAGTTGTTTGAGATATCTGTGACAGAGTACATAGAGTGGGTGTGGTTGAGTAGGTGATGAGATCAGACTGAATAACTTCCACACATCGATCTTAATAAGAGGCTAAATACGGATGATGGGACACACTGTATCATATGTCTCATGGTGCCTGAAGCACACAAAGCTGCCTTTATGGATACATTTGCTTAATTAGTGATGTGCTTAATAACTAGAAGGATGGAGAAGACATTGGTCTGTAATTTGACAAAGAGTGAGGATCTCCATTAGGGGCCTGTCTACACTACATGTTTTATCCCCTTAGTTTTATAGGCGTGATGAATACTTGTTTACAATGTCTACACAGGCACGTCATACCCAGCTTCGTGTAAAAAAGTGAGGCCCAGCATTGTAACTTACATGGCATGTCTGTTGAAAATGGACTTATTATGGGAAGCATCATGCCCATAGGAGTAAATGGTGTGCATTATCACTGTGGTCCTTTACACATCCTAAACACGGGCAAATTGTGCCCACACATCCATGATGCCTACAAAAAATGTACTGTAGCCTTTATCCTAGGCCACCAATTACCCCCAATGGGTGGTTTTGCCGCCTTGCCCGGGGGTTATTGTAATGTTGCAATAAACCTATGGGCATGGCATTTATAGTTGTTTTTCAGGCATGCATCGTATGCTTCTTATGACCTGCCCATTGTTTTTTTAATAGACGTGTTGTTTCTCTGTCGTGTCTCATAAATATCTCCATGCGGTATCATGTACATGCCGCGAGCTATGATGCGCCCTTTTAATAGACATTGCGAACAATGGGCTGAGCCTTCCACGGGTAGTGTAGACAAGGCCTAAAGCTAGGCACACACGGGTAGATCTATAAAAAGATTAGAGTACAATCAATCTAAATCAAACTATATCTCAGGGTGTGGCACTGATCAATGTTTAAATACCGGGAGAGATTTCTGTTGTTTGGCCTAGGCTGATTGTCTACAAATACTACCAACCCAATTATCAGAGACAAAGGTCTGACTTCAGCTGGGTGGAGGGAAACAGGTAATCGGCAAGAAGAGCTGTGCCAGAATTTGGAGCCACCCCAGCATCAAAGATGGTTAAATTTTCC
This sequence comes from Ptychadena robeensis, assembly GCA_036250615.1. NCBI lineage: Eukaryota > Metazoa > Chordata > Amphibia > Anura > Ptychadenidae > Ptychadena > Ptychadena robeensis. The sequence continues at coordinate 35,204,142 of CM070041.1, read as the reverse complement.
GACTTGCTGACTGTGAGCTGATGGCAAAGCCCCTGAACATGATATCATCACCAAAATCGCTGCTGAAGATGTAGAGAAGGGTTGTGGTAACATTGTAAAAAAGAATAATTTTTGCTCCGTTAATGTAGTTTTTGCATAAATTAAGTTCAAATGTAAAGTTGAAATTTTGATTTAAAAAATTTTGACAAACTATTTGTGTTAAAGTCATACTTTTTTTCTAGTATACCCACAACCCTTTAGTACATCTCCAGCAAGTTTGGTGATGATACCATGCTCAGGTGCTATACTAGCCATAGAGCCTTAGCCATTTGATTACCTGACCCCCCTATGTCTTTACCTGTCTCTGGAAAAATGCAGGTAACCATTGGCAGTCAGTGGAGAGGTTAGATGGACTAATAGATTTAAGCAGGGTACAGACCTGCAGATATGGGCCATATCATATGTGACCATCGCTGTTTTCAGACATATCGGACATGACCATTAAATACAGCCGATGTCCACTGCTTTGCATGGAAACCACAGGCCAAAATGAATTGCAATGCTGTTTTATCTGCCCAAGGATTTTCTTCTGTTTGCCAATCCTGACGTTTACACAGCCCTGTAAATGGCACAGCCAGGCAGGTGACACCACTTTTATTTTGTTCTTTCCCAGGCACTATTCTGGTGACTTCTAAGGCCTAGTCTTGACTTTATAAAAAAAAACCCTTGTGACAAACACGGGGGAAATGCGGTCCATTACTTTCTCTTTGTCTGTCTTTACACGCACGTTGGACCTGGGACACGTCATGTCAATAACAATGCAGCTCCCTGCGCTAACATGGCCTCAACACAAATACATTAACATGTCAATTTTGTTGAGTGTATCTGGGTTCATCCCAACTATGTTCCAACACTCCCATCCCAGATTATTGAAATTTTGAAAAGAGAGTTAGATCCCCTTATAGTTGGGACTTTGGTTGGAGTGTGGGAACCAGATCTAATCGAAAAATATCCTTTTTTGTCAGTGAAAAGCATTTCATGTGGCACAAATGTTTTTTTATTAGGTCCCATACTGTCCGTGAGGTTCTTTAAAACATATATTCATCGCATAAAAAGTACAAGTACAAATATTGTGCAGACGGATACAATTTCCACCATTGGTAGGATCAACAAATGTCCTTAGGATT
>CM070041.1:35156053-35198017 GCA_036250615.1 Ptychadena robeensis | reverse complement strand
GTTCCATCGCACAGTCATCTCTCCAGGTTTTCCTGTTATACCAGTCTATGAATATCACTAATTGATCTAGTTTACTTTGGAATCATGTATTACACCACCAGTCATTAGTAACACAGAAGTGCCGTGACGATAAATTTTTGTTTTTATCAAGTAAGCCTCCGCAGACTATCTGATACCCTACGATGTTGATCCCTTTTCTGTGCCAATGCATGAAACATACTAAAATCATGTTTTTTATATAGATATTTTGAATGCACTTTATGTCCCTGAAGAAGTCCGTTTTGTTGCGGACGAAACGCGTTGGACCCAATGTGAAAGCCCCCTTCTCCCCTTCTTTGGTGATATCGGGGTTACACATATTGTTTGCCTGTGATTGTTTTTTCTTATGTGCCAAAAATGTGTGATGAGTAATGTACACTACTATATCATGTTATCTCTTTTAACCTAATAATAAAATCATGTATATTTTAAATGTATCTATGTGTTAGAGCAACTTAATGGATACTAGATATCCAGGTACCTGAAAAGCCTCACTTACCTCTCTTTCCTTTGGGATGTGCTATACGGTACACATGCCCATTTAATAGGATATTTCCCCTTCCCCATTTCCCATTTTTTTTAAATTCCCTTTTGTTATTTACAAAATCTTGTAATTGTTATATCTTGCTGATACCCTATGCGTTGCTTGTTACTATTTTTAATGCTCTATTAGATGTCTCTTATAGTTCACTCTATGGCTTCACAGCCTTATGTAATTATTTATTGTTGTATGCTGTTATAATACTGTTGGGTTTCAAAAAAGATTTGCACCCCCCCTCATCTTTTACTTTCCCTGTATAGGTACCCCTCTCTGGATCGGCCCCTCGGTCTCTTTAGGTGTGGGCGCAAGGAGGGATTATCGCACAGACTCGCCACCCGCTGCTCTTCGTCGGATGCGCTGTCACACATCTCCCCTCCTTGTCCCCCAGGTACGGGCGGCCGCCTCTTCCATCTGTCGGTTTTTCCCCCCAAAGGGTTAACCGCGCCGCACAGCCCTGGATGGGACTGAGGGCTTGTTTCCACTCATGCGATCCCGCGCGGTTACAACCGCTGATAGTTGTCGCACGTTCTCGCGACACGATTTTTTTTAATGCAGATGTGGATGCGGTTGGGACGTGGATGCGTTTCAAAACGCTGCAGCTAGCGTTCAGAAACGCGCCCTAAACCGCATCCGCACCCAAACGCGCACAACCGCATCAGTGGAAACTATATTGAAGTTTCCAATGGATGCGGTTGATTGCGCTGGCGGCCGCGAGGCAGCCGCGTGCAATCGCATCAATGGAAACATGCCCTGAGACAGCCGACACGCAGACCTGAGGGGGCGGACCACGCGCATGCCCATGGATCACCCCATCAGGCACTGCGGCAGCTGTCCCTCTATGCGCCCACACCAGCTCGCAATTCAGGTGCGCTGAATACTGTTATACCTCATAGACCCTGTCAAAAGCTGTAGTCAATTTTCATGCGATACCTGTATCATCATCTCGCCTCCCCATTGGGGAACGACATGACCCAGTGTTCATAGAGAGACCTAATTTGACTGATCCATCTGAGGGAGCTCCACTTGCTTGTTATTTTATACCTGCCTACCAGGGGTAAGCCCGCTCTCAATACCCTTTATATCCTCTGAATTATTATCCGCACACCCATCTTATGGTGTAAATCTTTCTGATTCCCAGATCTCCTTTTCTTAAAAAAGCGTGTGCAGCCTGATGAAGCCATTGTCTATGGTGAAACATGTTGCAGATATAAATACAGCACACGCAAGACTCTGAAATCCTAAGGACATTTGTTGATCCTACCAATGGTGGAAATTGTATCCGTCTGCACAATATATGAACCTCATGGACACTACGGGTCCTAATAAAATATTTTTTGTTAAGAAGGGTATTATGTGCGATAGTATCAGATAGATGTATGGTCAATTCTAAAGAGCACAGAATACCCGAGGCTGAAGAGTTAGGTAATAATGTTGATATGTACATATAGGTTTTGTTGATGTTATGTGTTGTATGTCTTGGAAATTCAATAAACTTTATTAAACAAGAAAAGATTTTTTGTACCACATGAAATGCTTTTCACTGACAAAAAATGATCTTTTTTAGATTAGATCTGGTTCCCACACTCCAACCAAAGTCCCAACTATAAGGGAATCTAGCTCTCTTTTCAAAATTAACATGTCAATTGTAAATCAACGAAATTTTTTTTAATGGCTTTTTCTCTTAGGAGTCAATTGGCGAGTCAATGCCAAGGAAAAAATAGCGCCAAGTTGAGACAAGCCTTAAAGCGGTTTTAAACTAAAACAAAGAAAAAGCACATACATGAAATAGGCACATTACTTACCTGTCAGCAGTTCAGATCCTGAAAAACTGCTACACAAAAACAAATAAAACTTACTTACCTTCCTCACGTTTTCACTGATGGTGGGAACATATTAATTAAGGGCAAGAGAAGCCACTTCCTGATCCATTCGTCTCAAGGCAACTGACACCAACCCACCACCCCTTCCCCCCACTCCAACACAGACTCACTACTCTGCAGGGAGCTCTGGTGTGGGCGAAGGGGGGACAGTTGGCTGCATCCATTGAGCTGTCAGCTGGCTGTAGAGAGGCTTCTCTCTCCCCTCTTCACCCATCAGAAAGTCTTGCAGATGTGACGCTGACGTTACATCTGTGAGACTGAGCCACAAGGGCTTTTGGGACAGAATTCCCAGATACCCTTGCGGCTTGTTACATCTTGCATTGGCTAAAAAGACACCCCTGCTGTCAGAAATATTTTTTTTATTTTCAGTCGGGGGCTCTCTGCAGTATCGGCTGAGCTGCAGACGATACTACAGAGTGACGTACCAGGTGGTAGGTCTGTTTTAAGAAAACAGAGTAAGAATGAGAACTCAGACTTCTTTTCACTATGTACTCTCCTCCTATCACCCTTCCTTGGCAGTATATGCTCATCTTTTGCCTTCCTCCTTCCTCTTCCAGTCTGAGTTCTGTTGAATAAGGAAGTTCAGACTGAAATCAAGATAAAGCGAAATACATTGACTGTATTTAAACAAGATATGTAATAATTTAATATCGAATAGATAATGTATGGCTATTGTATGTATGTGTGTACATGTGTATGTATTGTATGGCATTGAAGTCCCCATGAACACAAAACACAAAGGAGTTCAGTGTGAATATATGGTGAAAAGTAAATGTTTATTCAATAAAAAAAATAACAAAAAGACACAACAAAAAAGTCAGGCTTTACAGTTCTTCATAGAATACATTCTGACCCAGGTTCACGACGATACTCTTATAGCATTATCTTATATTTATGTTTAGCAAGTATAATGGTCACAAGCCATCAAGGTTGCCAACATTCAGCCTTTCAGCTGTTGTCCTAATTGTTCAGCTATCCATAAACAACTAGAATACAGCAGCCCATTTTTACATTGAAGAGGGTGGCCATCCATTGGAGATGACTGTTACCATACTTGTATTGTGTTCTGAGTAATGGCAGTGTTTTTTTTAAAAAAAAGAACTAAAGAGACAGGGGGGTATACCACCCTTTCATGCTTTGGAGGATTAGTGCAATTCATAGTTGTGGTCTTTTGTTTAGCCCCCCATACACGTCTAGCTTTTCTGTTTAACCTCCCTAGCGCACTGCCCGTAAACGGTACACAGTACACTGCCTGTCATTTCCGACCTCGCGCTGCTGCTCTTCACACAGCTGGTGTCATTATTGACACCAGCTGTGTGAGAGGGGAAGCTGGCGCTCCTCCATTAACACCCGGAAATCAGGTCTCCCCGATGCCGGCTTCCCCTGCGGTTGAGAGGACCCTGATCGGCGAACGAACACGCTTCGTCTCAACCGCTAGGGAGGTTAATCAACTTAAAAAGATAAATTTTTGGGGGTCAGGGAAATTAGTGATTGTAATGTTTGCCAACTGTATTTTTAGATATCTGATCATCTTTTTGGGGATCGACTGAAAGTGTAATGCATTTCAATACAACCAATTAAAATTTTCCAGCATGTCCAATCCTTCTTCAATAAATTTTTTTCCCAATTTCAATTGTTTTAGGTTGATCTAAGCATGGGGGCTGCCATAGATTTTCAATCAATCAACCCAAAAAATGTATTGAATTTAGTTGATTGGATGAAAAATCTAGACGTGTATGGGGGCCTTAACCCTTCACCTAAAGATAAAAGGACCACTTAACAGTGATTAGTTGTAAAGAACTATAAACATTACAAGGCTGAACAATATATTGTCGTATATTGCCCTCCAGGCATCCTCTAATCGCCAGCAGCGGTAGGAGGTCACTTTATAGGTTATTTTCTGCAGTTTATGGAGTCGTTTTTTAGGCTGTTGATGTGAAGAGCATTCTCATTGAAGTCTAAAAGGATGGTTGAGAATAAAATTAAAAACGACAGCAAAATAGCTTTTTACCCTCTTTCATAGGCTTCAATGATTTCCAGTGTTTCAATTGTGAATGGAGCCTAAATGTTTGAAGTATGGTAATAGCAGCCTGATTGATTACCCTCTTTAATGCTTTACTGACCTAGTGCATACATTCCATAGGAGAGACCTCTCATCCACGCTCTCCTGACAGATGCTTCTGCCTTAAAAAGTGCATATTAGTGACAAACTCAATATTATTCATCCTGCAAAGCAAACATTTGGGAAAATGAGCAAAGCTTCATCAGTCAATCTACATATAGTGCTGGATTTTTTTTAGAGGGTAGAACAATTGTACATGAATAAGAACAGAAGTCATTAGAAGCGTTTCAGAAAAGTAAGCATTACCAAAATATCAAATATACGCTGCCTTAAATAGTTGTATCACAGTAGGCTATATAGTACTTAATTGGAATACCAATCCTCATCAGAGGTTAGGTATGTAACTATAACCAGCAATACCAACAATGCCACCTAGAGACACAATACATTGTACAACATGAGATCAATGCACTGGCATTGCTTTATACTGCTAAAGAATATCACATTTACAAAAAAAAAATGAATTACAAAATAGTCCATCTGGTTAACACTGATAGTTCAGTTCATGGTAGAGTATTTTTTCCACTAGGGATAAAGGGTTTTCTATGTCTACATTTTAAGGTAGTCATACACGCTACAATCCCTGCCCGATTCTCTAGCGGCTGTGTCATCACGTAGCAGTCGGTTGCTCAGAGGATCGGCGGGTACCCTTTGTGTGCCATACATTACTTTGGAAGTGGACACTGGTCTCCATTCAAATTATGCAATCGGCCAGGAATTTACTAACAAGTCGGATTCCTGTGTGATCCTGGTCGATCTGTCCAGGTGGGCGCATCCCATTTGCCGCTGAGCGACCGCCGGGAAAGCTCACGGCGGTTGATCGGCTGCGGATCGTAGTGCGTATGGCTACCTTAAGAGAGTTATTCTGGCACCCGCCAGTGACATGTGTTATTTTTAATAATTTGAAATGGGATACCATGATGGAGTACTCTCTTCTTTTACTTTCTGCTATAAGGAAAATTTACCCAAAAGGTAACAGAAAAAAAAGAAAAGTAAAAAACAGACTGTTGCCTGAACAATAAATTTTTTTTCTTTCCAACAAATAAATAAAAACTTTGTGTATTCATGTAATTTAAATATGAAGCATCATCTTATCTTATTGCACACATGAAAAACTGTTCCAATTAATCTGTAAAACCCATGCACGCTGCTCTACAGATTCAGGAAAAATTTAGAGAAGAGAAAATAATCCGTCTACACCAGGGGTGGGCAAACTTTTTGACTTGTGGGCCATAATGTTTTTTTAAATTTGACAGAAGGGCCGGAGCAAGAGCCCGGCATAGGTGTCCTTACCTATTGTAGTCCAGACAGGAAATTAAAAAAAGAGAATTATATAAAACAATATTAATAAATTGAGCATATTATAAATTGGCATAAATATTCTATTGCAGGCAAACTACAACAGATCTGAACAATCATCCTCTAGGCATTATCTCCACTTATCCTCTAGGCATTATCTCCAGGGAATGAGCAGAGGGGAGCTAGAGCATCTTTACATGAAGGTGACAAAGGGCCAAATTAAAAGACTAAAGGCCCTTAGTTTGTCCATGGTTGGTCTAGCCCTTATGTGTAGCTTAAACAGGCCATACACTCTGAGATAAAAATTAGGATCCATTAAAACCGACCAATGAATGCATTTTATCGTCCTGAAATCCACACATGTCCACATGGTACAACCGATATATTACGATCGTAATTGTCGTTTTTTACAATCATAATTTATTGGACATGTTCAAAATTTTAATTGGTCTGGCAACATCGGGAAACTTCATACTGTTTTCATAGTGTTTACCGACCAATTACTGCCGAGGCTTCCCCTTTAAAAAAAAAAAATACATCACAATGGGCGATATAAACGGCGATGAATTTCGATGACATCCTCGTAAAAAAAAAAAAATACGATCCTAAATTGGATTTTCAATGTGATATTATTATTTTATGATTAATAGATCGTAATGATACTTTTTTATATGTATATGTAAATGTATATGTAGATATAAACGGCGATTAATTTTGATGATATTCTCGTAAAAAAAAAAAATAACGATCGTAAATTGGATTTTCAATGTGGTAGCGTTTTTGCCGAATATTACGATCCAAACCAATACCGCCGTCGGGATACATTGGTCTGTTTTAATGGATCCTAATTTTTATCTCAGAGTGTATGGCTAGCTTAAACTTCCAAATTAAGGGACAAAAAGGATCTATTAACTGCAAATAATCAGTATTTTGTCCCCTGAACAAGCCTTCCATTTCCATTATGTGTTAAAAATAGCCCTGATTTTCAGTGCTGCTCATATACCAACAGATACTTTATCCAGTATTCTTTAACTATGTATTTGTGAATCTTTTTCGGGAACATCTAAATTGTGTATTATACAATAAATACTGGTTAATCTTACTAGAAAGAGTCAGCTACGAAGTACTGTCAGGGTTGTTTATTGGCTGATAAGACCCTATATGGGTACAGGAACCTCATTTTCTAAAATGTTTAGTGCGTCGCACATCTACAAACTTTTTTACCACCAGCATTTACAAACTGGATCAGTGGAAGGCATTTAGCCCTTGGAGATGGACAAATCGACAGCATAGAAAAATATTCTGTAACAAATATATAAAATACAGACATCTTAAAAATATAAAAAGTGCTTGTTCTCAGGTCATACCACAAACACAGTGACATCCTGCAGGGACTTGATAATGGAGGCTCAGATAGGCCAGGGCTCCACTGCGTTTTGGTGTTTCTGCAAATGGTCGTGAAGCCCTGGCCATAGACAAAACCCAAAGAATACAAAAGCATCGGCTCACCAGGTCCCCAGTACAGTTTCATTGGTGCAGCGGAGGGTGCATGGAGAGGGTCCACAACACACAAGCACAAACAAATAGGAGAAAACACCAGCAATCCAATAGAATCCTAATTACACTTTTAAAACTTCCAAATCAGCCTTATCTGCTTGGGTTGTTTGGGGATTGTATTATGATGTTGGACAATTATATGGCTGAAACATGTCAATATGATTTAAAAGTTGTAATAAAGTTTAGTTTGGACTCTATTTGAGTGCCGGCCCTTACTGCTATCATCTATACAACTGAGACCTGTGACCGATGGCAACTTCCATGGCTCAGGCCCAGGTTAACCAGAATAGGGCACTCTGCAGAGCTGGGTTTAGTACTATACAACACCTTCCATGTCCCTGCATTCTAACAGTCAGTTTGTTCACCAGTGATAGAAGTTTCTCTAAATATCATCCCTTTAGGTTACCTGTCGAAGGTGTGTGGCAAAGAAAAATGATAGGTGGATAATAATATACACAATACACACATGTGTCAGCTTCTAACACTGCTCACATTAATCTGCCCAGCTAAAAAATTACCAACAAATCACTTTGGACACAACAGCACTATACAACTCACAACTATTAACAAATGCTTAACACACATTTACACATCATCCATCACACACTTCCAGGTGAATACTGCTCTGCATAGATATACTTTTTTAAGATACAAAGCTTTGAGCAAATGTATACTGCACTATACAAAATACGCACACACAGAAGTCAATGTACATACATTATGTCTGAAAAGCTGTAAATGAAAATACATCAGTTAAAAATGCTAAAAAAATGTGTTTGTTTTTTTTACAAATTATGTACAACTGCATGTTTAATGTATGTATAACTGCTGGATGTGGAGGTGGCAAATCTAAGTGATTAAATAACTGCCTTAACTCTATGCATGTGATTCACAATGAGTAAAAGCTGGCAAGGCCAGACATTGTACATGTTGCGGTCAATATGCTCCTTTTAATTTTAAGTGCAGGAGCTCTAAATTTAACTAAACTCATTTAATATGTTCCCTAGGCTGAGTTTGGATATTACTGTAGTTTTGTTTAATCATGATTATGGCAGGGATAGTATAGTTCTTCTGAGAGACAAAAATAAATTGACCTCTAAAGTGCTATAGTGTATTGATACAATGTTAATACACTAATAATGGCCACTGTCTTTCTTTCCGTCTGATGCATTGTGTGCTAGATTCATCTGCCTTTTGGTTTACTATCAACCTTCCAAGCAATAACCCCAAGTGTAGCTCAGGGTAGATTTAAAGTACTAAAATCTGTAGCCCAGAGCTGCGCTCTAGTAGCTTTCCGAGTCCAGGTGAGCCCATGTCATCCTCAACTCTTCTTCCTGGTTCCATCTGCCTGACATCAGTGATGACGGTGGGGTGCCCTCGCCATATGCCTGTATTGTAATACAGCCATAGATGTCACAGGTCCTCACATCCCTGGTGTCACCAATGATGCAGGGGGGAGCAGGCAAGTGTTGCAACTGCTAAAAAGAAATACAAGCACAAAATCTACAAGATTGGCGCATTACTATAAAATGGAGTACAAGAATATTTTAAAGTAGGCCTATTCTTATATAAGCTACCCTACTACTTTCTTAAGCCCCCCCCATACATGCTTAGATTTTTATGGCCGACCGATCGCCGAGCACGCTCTAGCTGATTGGTGGGCGACCGGTCAGGCAAAAAATCGGATGCTGATCTTAAACTAAAGAGCCTAAATCAGCACCTAATCTTTTTCGCTGACCAATCAGCAAGAGCGCGTTCGGTGTTCAGTCAGCCATAAAATCTAAGCATGTATGGGGGGGCTTAAGAAAGTAGTAGGGTAGCTTATATAATAATAGGCCTACTTTAAAATATTCTTGTACTCCATTTTATAGTAATGCGCCAATCTTGTAGATTTTGTGCTTGTATTTCTTTTTAGCAGTTGCAACACTTGCCTGCTCCCCCCTGCATCATTGGTGACACCAGGGATGTGAGGACCTGTGACATCTATGCCTGTATTACTACAGCGTGTATGCGGGGCTTTACTTATTACTTTCCACTTTGCTTGTCTGTTTATCAATACCTACAAGGTTTGCCATCTAAGCCCCTTAGAGAACATTCAAAAGCTGCATGAATTTGCAGCGTCTTCATGAACAGGCCTCGAATAAGATACAATAGAAGGCATGTTTACTGACGAGGCATACTGTTGGCGGATAGTTGAAGGATAGCATCCTACATAGGTTTATAGGTACAATGCAAAAGGAAAAATTTAACAAACCCATGCATCAAATTGAAACGCTGGAGCTGCCACAGATGTTGGTACAGACCCAACTATTAAAGCAGGAGATCAAGACAAAACCTTCTTCTGCACTTCTCTAAACATGCAAATTTAAGCTTAGAGCGAAGACTAACAAATCATCAAATAATGACTAGTGTCTTATATGTTATTTTCAGTATACAAAGTACACAGAACACATGTGCTATTGCATTAGCTGCTTTGTAGCTGAACTCACGCCTATGTATGATCACTCACAAATATGCAAACCCATAACTACTGTAAATACATTTTGCTAAGGAACCATGTTACAAGTGACTTTCAGATTGCGGAAAGGCACCCTTTCCCTTGGTCCTCCATGTGCAGGAAAAAACATGGCCTGTAGTGTAGGTAAACCGAGTAAAAATCTTAAGAATTTGCTGGTCTGTGATTCTGGGGAGGCGCTCTAGACTTAGGAGAGCGAGCTGTGGTTGTGGCTGTTGTTAATGATGAAGAGGAAGAAGAAGAAGAGGAGGATGATCCACTCCGTGCATCACCTCCGGTACTGCACTGCTTCAGCTTGCGTCTTTTAGCCAGTGGAGCATTTTCTACGCTCTTCAAAAAAACCCCTTCACGCTTTCCACGGTTAAATGCCTGGAAATACGAAACAAAATTCATAAAACTTTGACGTGACCTCTACACAAAGGCTACTTAAAAAAGAAGTAAAGAAAACCATACTGTCCAAAACCACGTACAGTACAATTCGTACAATAGGACACTAAGATGCACCATATATATCGGATCATCTAATTGGCCAAAAAATACCTGCAGAGAACTGTCCGCTCTACTGTTTGGTGTACAGAGTTCTGACCAGGAAAGCAGGAGGTAAAGGAGGCTTCAGATAGCTTCCCCGGCTCCTAGTCCCACTTGGCCGCTGAGCATGTGTATGTTCGCTGGGCCGCCTCAGCCTTGCTGACATACACACAGCATAGGCAAAGATAAGACCAGTTGTGGGAAGATCTTTGCTCTGACAGCTTCTCTTCCCAGCTAAGCTCAGTGGGCCACCCGTCGGTGGGCGGATAGCTGAGACCTGGATCAGCATTAACACTATAAAGATGCACTGTTTTTTCCCCCTAAGACTTTAGTGAAGTCATATAATTGTGAAATGTTCTATTCATAACAGCAAGACCTGCGCTGTCAGTGTCAGTGTGGATTATTGAATTACAGAATGCAGATTTTAAAAAAGGTGGCCATGACAGCAAAGGCAAAGGATTGTCCATCGGTGTCATAGTTTGTAGCTTGGATTGTCCTTCAATCATTGTTTAACACACAGCGCTGTGTAATATGTTGGAGCAAGCTGAAGAGCCAACATCAAGCAGGTTGTAATTCTGGGGTGAATATAAAAGGTATGCTACACAACAATTGAGTACATATTACCCATAGCCAAGAGGTGGATATGTAAAACTTACAATCTCAACTTATGTTTAACTGTGCTGTAGCCCTTTACGTTTACATTATTACCCTAATTCCAAGAACTACAATTTATAACTACTATACTATATACTACTATACTATACAGCAAATGCTAGTGTCAACCATAACTTCAGCACTTAGTCCTGACTAAAATGTATAATTCCATGACTTATAACTAAAGAGTGGATTCGTACTTGAAATGAAAAATATTTTGGATTCACAACCTTCCAATGTACCATTAAGATCCTTGGCGGCATGGTCAGAGTTTGCTTACAAAAAAACCTCTTCCCTAGCCGGGATCGGACACACAAGTCCTCTGCGAGCTTGCACATTGTTTCTGGCTGTTTCTGGATTGTTATGTGTAGAGGGGAGGCCGGGGAATCCTAGCAGAGTACAGTGTACATGGGTTAATTGCCGGTGTCATCCATGCCAAAATGTGCATCCATGCTTCAAAAATAGTGAATATTTAGAGGAACTAACCATGAAGGTGGCATTAACATACGTCTTGGTGGCCATACCACTGGATTCCAGGACATCAGGTGTCATAAGAGGTGTTGAGGACAGTGGGCGACCCCCACAAAGCCACTCGCTCTCCTTGAGTTCAACAAGATTCAGTCGACAAGAGGGATCTACAGTAAGCAACCCTGAAATGAAATGTGATAAGTCAAGCAGATTTGTTGCATAGTTTGCATAAATGTTACTTGAAAAGAACAATCATAGTTTCCTGACTTAAAAATGTTGGGAATATATGCAGTTGTCAACATATGTAAAACTAAATATTTATAATATAAGGAAAGGTATTAATAATTTCCTTTGTTCATCATTTGTAACATAAGACCAAGTTGACACCAACCTTCAGTGCTCAATAGTTGACATTTATCAGGTCAAGTCTCATTTGAATTATCCCCATCTTAAAGCCAAGCAAAGAGCTAAACAAAGTGCACAATGGCTCTCCAGTGGCTTTAGGCCATGTGTCCACTACTGATTAGACGCGCGCCAGCACATTTGCCAGGCAGATTCCATACGGCTTGCAGGCAGTTTGCCCGCAGCTTAGGGCCCTATTGATTCAGCAGAGGAAAGATGCAGAAAAACAGCACCCGAACAGAACCAGGCACAGTTTTCCATTGATCTTCAATGAAGCCGTCTCCGGCGGTACCGCGCGATGCTGCTATGAGGACGCGGCAGCCCACAGCATCAAATCAACAAATCAGCACAGGCATGCTGCTCAGAATACACAGAGTGGACACTGTCCCATTCATTAGAATGAGAAGTGTGTGTCCTCTCTGCATCTTTTTCTCCGCGGACACAATCACATTTATAATTTGGTTAAAAAAAATATCCAGTCCAGAACAGACTGTTGGCTTAATTTGCTATATTTGGTGGACAAGACTATAATCAAAGGCTAAGAAAGAAAAGCTGAATACAAAAACTACAAAAAAAATTTGTAATGCAGTCATTGGAATATTTAAGAATAATCAAATGAAATAATAGCATTAAACATTTCTTCAAAGCTTTAATCCTATTCTAACCAAAAGCAGATTAACTTTTACTTCACTCACTACAATTCTGATTAGTTGCTGGGGATAAAGTAGAAAATACTTTGTACAAAACTTAAGGAGAGGTATATGACAACGCTATAGCGGGGGGGGGGGGGGGGGGGGGGGGGGGGGGGGGGGGGGGGGGCACACATTTTCTTCCCTCCTTTTTGCTGATAGGAGTGCGGTTTTAAACTGAGCATAACATAGTGTGTTGCGATTTCCTCTCCATTGGAGTAAATGGAGGGGGAATCAAAAGGTCAACACACTGTGGGCATCTACCATAGCAGCACTTTTGTGGTGATACCATTACCTAACAGAGGCGACATTGCACTAATAAAATTCAATCCACATTTCAGCAGCAGATCACATTTTAACAGTAAATATCTGACTTTGGAGAAGGGTGGCATTGAATTGAACCAATTGCAGTGAGCAATACCATAAGCTGTATATGGTTGAAATGTAAAAGCAGATACAAATGAAAATCATTAGAGATATGTTTCCACTGGAGTCACATTATAGTTTATCTACAGTCAGCCTTGCTGAATTCTGATCAGGATTTGCACCCCATACCTTTAACAAGCTCCTTGGCTTCATCGCTGACATGCGCCCAGCTTTCTCCCTGCATGACAAAGTCTCCCTCCTTGATCTTGTTAATGATATCAGCAGCGCGGCTGTGAGGAGAGCCACTCCTTGCACCCTGAAAGGGAACCTGTCCACACAGCATTGTATACTGCAAAATGGAGAACATGGCAGTGAGAAATACAGGCATGACATGGTACATTTGGAATTGACATCAATGTTGAGGGCTTAAAAAGTTCTGACTAAGGGTATGTTTCCACTACGTTTTATGATCCGTTGGGACCCCTACACATACACATTACCTGCCAGACGGATGCTCAGTTAACACATCCGCCGATGCAGGGTTTAACGTACTGCACTACGTTAACCCCTGCATCTACGGATCGTCTCAACGCTGTGAGAACAGAGCATCCACCGTAAAGCTTAAGTTTATGTGATCCGTTGGGACCCCCCGCCAAGGACTGCACTTAATGTAGTGGGTCCTGACGGATCACATAACGCTGTGGAGACATAGCTTTACAAGGAAAATGTAGACAGATCAGAAATTTGGACTTTGCTTGCTGCATGGGTGGGCATGTCCTGGCGGATCACAAAATTCTGTGGAGACATAGCCTAACAAGGAAAATGTAGACAGATCAGAAATTTGGACTTTGCTTGCTGCATGGTTGGGCATGTCCCGGCGGATCACAAAACGCTGTGGAGATATAGCCTAACAAGGAAAATGTAGACAGATCAGATCAGAAGATCAGAAATAAGACAGATCAGAAATTTGGACTTTGCTTGCTGCATGGGTGGGCATGTCAAGCAATCAGTATTTTCAGAAGCTGATCAGCAATAGAAGTCACTGTATATCTCTAAGCCCAGGTTTCTATAATGACTCCAACGTAAACACATTTTCCAAAAGAAGACTGAGAGTACCTTTACCCTACACTATGTTTAAAATCAATTCAAGTATAAAACCAACAATTATGAGAAAAAAATAAGGCACGCAGAAGATACGGTACTGTAACACTGGACAGGGGGGATCAGAGGGGACAATCAGAATGACATAGGAGGATCAGAAGCGGTTACTAAAATGCTAATCCTCCCTCTGAGTCTCCTGTGCCATTTTGATGCCCCCTCCGATCCCCTTGTGTCATTTTAAGTGATCCCCCCATCCTAAACCCCCAGTGCCGTGTTCTTCTTTATGGAAAAATAAGACATCCCCCAAAAATAAGACGTGTGCATCTTTGGGAGCAAAAATTAATATAAGACACTGTCTAATTTTCAGGGAAACATGGTATATCATGAGACAAACTCTATCCAGCCATCTAGCAAAACAGAAGACATATTTTAGATGAAAAGAAATGGAAAACAAAGAAACTTTGCAGTAAAGATGACAGCGGTTCATGGTATGTACTAATTATATATGTATTTCCTTTACAGAAACAGATCTCCAAGCAGTACACACAAGTATGCAGAACCAGTATTCCTGTCCTGTCAGTGATTGTGTATGTTGATGAACAAAAATGTTCTTTGCAACAGCTTGTGTTACAGTTCTGGCAATAGTAGCAGATGGCTGTGGGTAGTGTTCATATGATGGCAAATGAGGTCATCATGTAATTTTTATGTATCCTTCATTGTTATCCAACAAAATAAAAGTTACAAACACTTTGCAATCAAAGTAGGGGTAGGGCTCATTTAGGTTGCTAACTGCCATTCCACCACCCGAAAACAGCAGCAATTTTCACCCGATAGACATATCAAATGGGCGGCCAGTCGCATTTTGGGTGGCTGTGGTGTGTCATCCATAGTAAAAAGTTGAAGGTAATAAAATAGCTGTAACACAGTTAATGATTAGACTGCAGCAAGGTACTGTATGTACTTGAGGATAAGCTGAGTTTTACAGCACAAAAAAATTTGCTGAAAAACCTTATATTCGAATCAGTGACAGAGTTGGTCCCCCTTACCTGTCGCTGGTCTCCCTGCAGGAGTGAGCAGCCTCTGTGAATGCTCTGATGTGTATTCGGTATTCTATGTACAGCATTCCAAGCTCCATCTTGTGGACAATTTGTTAATTTTTACTTTGCATTTCCCACTCTCGGCTTATAAATGAGGCAATTTTTCCCAGTTTTTGTAGATAGAATTAGGTACCTTGGCTTATATTTGGGTATATAAGGTGAAGAAACACTTACCATAATTACACCTAGACTCCATAAATCACATGATTCATCATAGCCCTGATGTGACAGCAGTTCTGGGGCAGCATAGTGCAGTGTAAAACAAGGAGTATGCAATGGCCGTGAACCTGGAGGGCGAAGCCTAGCAAAGCCAAAGTCTATGACCTTCAACACAGCATTTTCACCAGGTGATGACAGCAGAAGGTTCTGTATGAAGGAAAAAGAATCCTGTAAATAAAATGTTTAATCTCTTCTACATCAGGATTTTCTTCTCATCTAATACATTCTCACCTCAGGTTTAAGGTCTCTGTGGACAACTCCAGCTTCATGCATGCGACATACAGCACTCACAAGGCTGCGCATTAGGCTACTTGCTTCAATTTCGCTAAATCGTGATTGCTTCTTTATTCGTTCCAGCAGCTCCCCACCATCCAGGAGCTCCATCACAATATAAGAATGGTACTGTAACATAAGAAACATCTATTGGTTTCATGCTATGACTTCAAGGATACAAAAATGGGTAACATGACAGGTGAATGTATAATATTTGGCATGTCTATGTTTTTAAAGTGGACTTCTATGTGGTAAAGCAGAAAACCACTTATTACATTTTAGGATTTGCGCTGTTTCACTGCAGAAAGGCAAGCTGGTGTTCTACTGGGTCATTTATTCTTAAAATCGCATTACCAATGCACCTGCATTGCTGCACAACACCATAAAGCAAGCTGCACTCAGAGCCCAGATTGATTTCAAATTGGCACCCAAAATAGCGAGAAAAGACAAAAGGAAGCATGGAAGAAAGAGAAGGTAAAGAAAATAATCACAATTGAAAAAGAAAATTGTGAAGAAATATGAGTGGGGGTCATGTGACCGCTCTGGCTAATAGGTCTAGTATGTCATAATGGACCATCTCACCAAACTACAAGAGTCTACAGACTCTTCTAAGGAGAGGAAGGACACCAGGGAGCTAGATTCCTGATGTTCTTATGGAAAAGGACTCTCCTTCCAATCATTAACCACCTTGCTTTTATTCTCCTAAAAAAGATGTCAACTTGAATGGTGATAGTTTTTGTTTTTGGTAAGTTAGGCAAATGAACCTTTTGGTGAGAACACCATGGAAGTATTGGTGTTTTTGGTAAATGACACATATTATACAATGCTTTTTTATAATGAAACGGTTAGGTAAGGGGTGCTTGGAGAGGTTCTCAATGCATTATGGTTATATTCATTATTTGTTATGATAAAAATCTAGTTGGTTGACTTGCAACCAACTATTAGGAACAAATTAAGTTGTAAGCCAGGGGTCCATTGTACATTGTTTTGCACTATAGGAAAAAGTTTATATACTGTATTTTTCACACCATGAGACGCTGATATAAACAATGAAGTAGCAGAGACAGATGAAAGGGCTGCCAGCCGGCAGCTTTCCCATCCAGCTCTGCCTGTGTGTGAGAGCTGGACTCACGTTGCCAGGTCTCCATCCATGGGGGGAACCTTCCTCCGGCTCTGTCTTACTGTCTGTGAGCTGAGCAGCTTTAGCCCAACTCATATACAGCTCTGCCATCGGGGCTGGAGGTAGGGAAGCAGTCACAGGCAGCTTCCCCACCTTCTTTACCTCCCTGGCGCTATGCCCAAAGCCAGTACGGGTGCAGTTTGTCCGTAAAACAAACTGTGCCCGTACCGGCATCAGGCACATGTGCTGGTGTTTTACAAGCCCCCACCAATTGTGCATCGGTGCAAGCTTGCTGATTTCTTCCACCCTGTGTCTTCTGTGTCATTGGTGGCGGCCAAGGGACGGTGCCATAGACCTCAATGTCAATGGAAGTGGTGCCGCTTTTCTCAGCCTGCATAGTCTTTGAGAGGCGGGCGATGTGTAGAGAGGTGGGGGGTGATTGCCCTTACGGCGGGGTAACACCCAGGATGGGTAAACCCATTGAAAATGAGTCCCTTTTCCCATTTCTTATTATACTGTTACAACTACTAGGGAAATTCCTGTTCAGGACACATTTGTTTAATTCAAATTATTACCCCTACTAGCTTTCTAAATCCCCTATATAAAACATGCGTTTAGTCATAGGATAAACCCAAAGCCCAATCCGGGTGAAACGTACCGGAAACCTGTTCAGTCACTGCAGCTGTTGTTTGCAAACATAGCGGTTGGATGATTGTGTATCTGCACTGCACCCATGGGAATATGTTTTGAGATATTGGCCTTGAGCAATGTTGCCAAGGATTGTAGTAAACACTTTTATAGATTTCTAACACTCTCATTACTTACTCTGTGGTTTTCTGTTAAACAGTCATCACAGTAATAACAACAATCCTTTTGTAGTTAGGGATAGTGAATTCTCCTGTGAGTTCTAATGCAGAACTCATAAAGGAACACAGCAGCCATTGCAGCCAAAATTAAATCACCTGTACTGACATTAGATTTTCTTTAATATAAAGAAACAGAAGTGGAAAGGTTGTCAGACCTGGTCATGTAGGACATCATGAAGATTAACGATGTTAGGGTGTCCTTGACACAATTTCAGGGCCGCCACTTCTCGCTGTGTGTTTGCTTCCATCCTAAAAACAAAAAACTAAATTATAACTTTTATTCAGGACCTATATTATAAATGTACACTTGCTCTTTAAGTTCGAACAAAGGACATAGGTGATAATTTTAACAGTTTCCAATTTAGCTTACCTTATTTATCACAAAATCTGACGCATGCTTACATTTTAGCTGCTGAATATAGTTCTGTGTTCCTGGCTTTACTACAAGACCCCATGTGTAGCCAGGACTTATCCATTGCTATCATTCTGGATCTAATCTAATAACTTTTGCAACTTTGCAGATTACACTACAGCTGAGCCTCGCCAGTACCAGCCTCTGACAATGTGTGAGAGCGATGAAATCTGACATTACCTACTCATACGGGACCCATGTAAAGCAGACCTAAGCTGCACACTGCTCTATCAGCTCTATCTATTGGCAAGGGGGCCACAAGGAGAGACACGCAGATATAAATGCCCTACAACACAGATGAGATTGTTGTGTAGTCTTCTGTATGGTAACTGACCTTTTGCTAAGTATTTTCACAGCGTATTCCTTCTTGGTCTGGATATGGCGACATTTCCTGCATACTGAGAAGCTCCCACACCCCAAAGCTGGCTCCTGAAGATCCATTTCATACTGCTGAAAAAATGGAGAATCCTAGGGAGGAAGGCAGAGAAAATAATCACAAGATCAATAAAAGGAAGATTCAGAGAAAAAGGTGGACTATGCATATAACATGAAGACTGTTTTGTAGCCAAATGTGAATAATTACCTTCATGGCAGCACTGAGAGTTAGCGTGGGACTTGCAGGTTTGTCAGCAGATGGGGCAGGCATGTCCGTCATAACTGCATTCACACCAAACAGAACAGACGGGGCTACAAATGAGTAACCCTGAAACAGAAGAGCAAAGTGAGGAGAAGTCTCCAACAAAAGCAAGTGACAGAAAATCACAGGCTGTTTACTATCTCTATGTAAGCAACTGCTGTTTTATACACATTAGCTGAACATGAAGCTAACAATGTCTAAAGCAGGATACAGACGGCTCGATACTTGAGCCGTCCAATGTACCCTGCAGCAGCGTGATGACGTCATCACGCTGCTGTCAGATATCAGAGAAGCTGGGGAGAGCAGAACTGCCTCACCCCGGCCCCTCCTCCTCAGCCAAGCTTGAGACTCAGGCAAAGCATCGGACATCGCCATATTAACGGTCATGTCCGATAAGGCTGTTTTCGAGCAGGATCAATTTGACCCATATTTCCACGTCTGTACCCTGCTTTACACTCTAAAGACTGTCACAAAGGGATGATAAATGTCACAAAAGATCTAACTTGATTGATAGAAATAATTAAGGATAACTAGTGCATACCTAATAAAATACTAGTGATAGTATAATAACAACAGAACAGTTAGGGCTTGTTTCCACTATACGTCGGGACACCCTCTGCTAAGCATATTGCTTGGCAGGGATCCAGACGGAGCACATCGACTTGCTCAGGGGATGCTGCGTTTAGACATCCACCGATGCAGAGGCTTAACATACTCGACTACGTTCAGCCTTGCAACGGTGGAACGTCTCGGCGCAGTAAAGACACAGCATCCTTCGAGCATGTAAGTGAATGTGCTCTGTCGGGACCTCCCGCTAAGCAATATGTTTAGCAGAGTGGTCCCGACGTATAGTGGAAACATAGCCTTAATCCATAAATGATGGCTATGGGTATTTTCTTAATATGCCACAAAAAATGGAAATATGCTGCTACTCAAAGCATTTAAACCACATACCTAACAGCATGTACAGTTGCAAGCAAATTTATGTGAACTCTTTGGGATTACGTGGAGTTTTGCATGAGTTGGTCATGAAATGTGCTCTGATCTTCATCTACGTCTGCTTAAAATAATACTAAACAAACATTATATGTTTTCCTGTTTTTATTGAACATAACATGTAAACATTCACAGTGCAGTGGGGAAAAAGTATGTGAACCCCCAGCCTAATGACTTCTCTAAGAGCTTATTGGA
The DNA here is from genome assembly GCA_036250615.1 of Ptychadena robeensis. Lineage (NCBI taxonomy): Eukaryota > Metazoa > Chordata > Amphibia > Anura > Ptychadenidae > Ptychadena > Ptychadena robeensis. The sequence goes on along the minus strand of CM070041.1, from coordinate 35,178,041 downwards.
GCCAGGAGTGAGCCAACCTTGAGTCAAAACAGTATGATGATATTAGTTGTGCTGCTGAAAGCTGTCCTGCCCTTTAAAAACACACCAGTTTTGGGTTTACTGGTTTCAAGAAGCACTGTCTGATGTGAAACATGCCTTGCAGAAAACAGCTTTCCAAAGACCTACAATCAAGAATTGTTGACTTGCATGAAGCTAGAAAGGGTTACAAAAGTGTCTCCAAAAGCCTTGATGCTCATGTGTCCATGGTGAGGCAGACTGTCTACAAATGGAGAAAGTTTAGCACTGTTGCTACTCTCCCTAGGTGTGGTCGTCCTGTAAAGATGACTGCAAGAGCACAGCGCAGAATGCTTAGTGAGGTAAAGAAAATACTCGAGTGTCAGCTAAAGACTTAAAAAAAACTCCTGCACATGCTAAAATTTTTGTTGACACATTTACAATAAGGAAAACATTAGACAAGAATGGAATACATGGGAGGGCACCACGGAGGAGGCCATTGCTGTCCCAAAAAAATATTGCAGCATGTTTGAAGTTTGCAAAAGAGCACCTGGATGTTCCACAGCACTACTGGCAAAATATTCTGTGGACAGATGAAACCAAAATTTAGTGGTTTGGAAAAAAAAGGCACAGCACACTAACATCAAAACCTCATCCCCAATGTAAAACATGGCGGAGGGCGCATCATGATTTGGGGCTGCATTGCTGCCTCGGGGCCTGAATGGATTGTTGTCATTAACGGAAAAATTTATTCCAAAGTTTATCAAGAAATTTTGCAGAAAAACGTTAGACCACCTGTCCACCAACTGAAGCTCCGCAGAGGATGGGTGATGCAACAAGACAATGACCCAAACAATAGAATGGTTTGAACAGAACAAAATACGCCTTCTGGAGTGGCCCAGTGAGAGTCCTGACCTCAACCCAATTGTGGCATGACCTTAGGAGAGCAATTCACACCAGACATCGCAAGAATATTTCTACACTGAAACAGTTTTGTGAAGAGGAGTGGTCTCAATCTAGATCGTTGTGCAGGTCTGATCTGCAACTGCAGGAAACGTTTGGTTGAGGTTATTGCTGCCAAAGGACGGTCAATCAGTTATTAAGTCCAAAGGTTTACATACGTTTTCCACCCTGCACTGTGAATGTTTACATGTTATGTTCAATAAAAACATGAAAACATATGTTTGTGTAGGATTTTTTATATTGGTATGACTTAGATGAAGCTCAGAGCACATTTTATGACCAATTCATGCAAAACTCCACGTAATCCCAAAGGGTTTGCATACTTCTAAATGCAAAGGGACGCGGGGGGAAATATAGGCAATTTATGCTTAGAAGAATCTAGTGCTAGTTTCTTGGTATCAGTAAAATAGGACACCTTAAGATGTCTTGTGGAATCTTCTATTCAGCAGAAAGAGTAAAGGGCATACATTTCCAATGCAGAAGAGGCATGGAGAACTAGATTTAGTCAGACCTGGAAAATACGTGCACCGGAAGGTGGAGTTGCTGCTGGAGAGTACACAGGGTCTAAACTTGTAAATTCATCTGAAAAATTACTGACATCCGTTTCACTGCGTATGGACGGACGGAATGGAGGATTGACTTTACGCAGAGCCAAAGCTTCCCAGTCAAGGCCCTGCATAAAAGAAAAGAAAGGTTGAATTATCACAAAAATACGACTTTTCATCTAGAGGTAGTAAAACATTTGTCTCCTCACCTTAAAGAATGGGTGTTCCTTTATTTGAAAAGCACCCTCTGCTCCAAGTCGTTTTTTTGGATCCTTGCGGAGCAATCTTTGGAGAAGATCTCGAGCCTCCAAACTCAAAGAAGAAGAATACGATGGCTCCATCTTTAGGATCCGTCTATGACAAACATGATTCCTCTGTCATGAAGTATTTTCGCCCATACTATAGTTTTTACGCAATAATGACTTGTCTCCACTATAGCAATCTCCCACAATTATAATCGCGATTCGGAGATTGCGGGCATGCATTTAATGGGGCTCATCCCCACATCTGCGGTCAGCCGTGATGCGGCCCACGATCTAGAACAGGGGTCACCTCGTCTTGGATCGCTGCCCGTGGCCGATCACCCCTGATTGTGGCCATAGACATAAACAGGCGCAGTTAAAAACCACGTCTCATTTTAACCACGCCCATTCACTCTCTATGGATCAGGCCAAGATGTCTTGTCCCACCCCCCACTTCCTGTCTGCAGATATTGGCAATCCTCACCACCATTGGAATTGCAGCACATCTCTATAGTAGGAACATAGCCTAAATGTTTGCATGTATTCCAGAATCTGCCATAAACTCTTCATTATTACACCCTTACTATTTTGATACTGATTTTATTTGCTTACTTAGACACTTCACTCTGTGAATTTTTCTCCCCCTCCAGCGTGAATGGAGATGCTCCTGTAAGCAGTTCATAGATAAGGATTCCCATACTCCACCAGTCCACTGACTGCATTAGAAAAGACACAGTACAATAAAATAAAACAAACCAATATAATACATTTTTTTTTATTTGAGACTTTTTTTTATTAAGACTACCACTGGTTGTACCTACCTTGCCGTGACCTCCCTGTCCCCTGATAATTTCTGGAGCCATATATTCAGTGGTGCCACAGAAGGAATACGTGCGCTCGCACTGCAAACAAGACACAGGAGCAGAGTACATAAACAGGTTACATCAGTACGAAAAAAATAATAATTTTCTGCAATTTATTAATATTGTCAGTACTTTCATGCATTTCCTTAGAGCTCAGGGTGCATGGCTTAGTGTGGAATTTAATATTATGCAGCACTTATATGTCACGACTCTGGCTCCATTTCCTCCATACACTTTAATGCTGTTCTCCAGGCTTGGCACAAATCACACCCTACAGTAGGTCATGCCACACAATGCTTGCTATATGTCTAAGTATTCTTAGTATCAGTTTGTTTGCCTCCCTCCTACATTGATTCTCAGCAGCCAATTTATCTGTGTAACTGGCATCTCCTTCCACCACTAGAGGCTGTGATCATGGTCTCTAAATTTTAAGGAACAGCATAGAGAACTCACCCCCAGATATAGGTTCTGGATGAAGTAGAAAGTGCTGGGATCGAGGGAGTAGGAAATCATAGCGGACCTATACTCAACTTTTGTACCCCATGTACCTCATAGCCTAACCCCACATTATGGGAATGATTTATCAAATTAAAATCATAAAAAACAGACCTGTAATGAGTAAATTCCTCTTTTCCTCATGGCTCTTTCTCTGATGATATCTAACCTCAGGGGAATAAGCCATGGAGCTGCAAGCCCATTGACAGTCAGCTTATTATGTAATCATGCTATGTATACAAAACTACGGGCACGTTTTCCCATTAAAACCATTATCAAGCACCATCAAGGATGCCACTTGTGGCACTGCAGTTATATAACAGGGAACACTGGCAGCTAAATATGGAATCTATGGAATGTACAGACCGAAACTAAGTTAATTAGGTTGTCCCACCACTGGTATCAAGGGTGCATTTACAGTATTGCTTTTATGTGTGAGCAATATGACCAATGTATTGTTTTATCTACTTACCTAGATCATTGTACACCTGGAGACTTTCTCCGTTGACACCTGATACTAAAGCTAGTATCAGTTCCCTCCTGATGAGGCCTACCTTTTAAAAGGTCGAAATGTGTCGTGGGATATTTGAGGAGGGTCCACTTTGTGACCCCCTCTCCAATGTTTGCTCTATACTCTGTTGACTGTTTGTTATTATTGGTGTCTCCTTTTTGACCTCCCTGTCTGGGTGGCATCATTATGTGGATCCCTAAAATCCCAATCTCTGTACAATAATGCTGGCCATACACTCTGAGATTAAAATTACGATCCATTAAAACCGACCAATGAAAGCATTTTATCGGCCTGAAATCTGCACATGTCCACATGGTACAAGCGATAAAATACGATCGTAATTGCCGTTTTTTTACGGTTGTAATTTATTGGACATGTTGAAAAATTTTAATTGGTCTGGGAACATCGGGAAACTTCATACTGTTTTCATAGTGTTTACCGACCAATTACTGCAGAGGCTTCCCCTTTAAAAAAAACCAAAAAAAAACACTGTGGCCGATATAAACGGCGATTCATTTCGATGACATTCTCGTAAAAAAAAAATACGATCCTAAATTGGATTTTCAATGTGGTAGCTTTTTTGCCGAATATTACGATCCAAACCGATACCGTCGTCGGGATATATTGGTCTATTTTAATGGATCGTAATTTTAATCTTGGAGTGTATGGCCAGCTTAAAGCTGTTGGTTTTTAACTCATAGCCACTGTGTCTCCTTGTTATACTGTGGCCATGTTAAAGGTCCCTGACGCTAGCCAACGTATGTGAACCATCTGATGATGTGTCACCTTTGTTGTGTTTTAAAGAATGTTTACCTCTTCATAACTTTAGTACCAGAATACCATCCCGTACCCCCCACAGTATATTGAATGTTTTAAATATGGAATCTCTCTTCTGGGTCCATGGAGCAGAGGAAATCAGGGTAACTATAGAACAAGTTTCATTAAATTTTATCAGAATACTTAAGCTTAACATATGGTCACATACTCCTAGACACAAAACAAGATTTTTGTACCATGCAGTGCAGGTTTACCATAATTGTGAGATATTTGGTGAACAGGAGAGAGGGCACATGTTATAAAACACAATTTGAATGGCTGCTTCTGTCAGGGTGTTTAGAAAATTAACAGGCAGTTAAATATTTGCGCCACACTTTAATAATGCTTAACATTTTTCTGCTTTGTATTACTGTGAATGTATATGTGAATGATTTGTTCTTTTACAGCATAGATGTTTGTACCGGAGACAAAATTGGCCTGCTGAGCAAATATTTTTTTAGATCTGCCTTCCCTGCAGCACCCCTACCAGCTACACTCACAGCCCCTCTCTTCTCCCACTCTGGTAGAGAACAACAAGTCCTGGCTGCTCAACGGTGCGTTCCAGTAATGTCACTAAGTGTCCACTACTCAGAGTAGGCTGGGATCCATAGCCCGCTACTCTCAGAATTGGAGTACAGAGGATGGGCCTGGGTTAAGGCAAAGTACACAAACTGTACAAACTGGCATGGGGGCCTACATGGGTTACACACACTGCATGCATTGTACAGTTTATTTGTAGTCCATCTGTAGTCCAGGGGTGTAAAACTCTCTCCCATGGGCCAAAAATGTCCCACAGTGTAATTATATCTTTAAATAAATATTAAGGTTGGGCCACGACTTCAAGTTTTTTAATTTGGTCCACTGTGTATTTGAGTTTGAGACCCCTGATCTACAGCATGCATTAAAAATATTTTGCCACATAGAACAATACACAAGTTGATCTACATAAATCATGTCACTATGGTATGTCCATTAACCTAGGTCTCGAACCTGTGACCAACAGCATGCTGGACAGTAGCCTTGCCCACTAGGCTGTCTGCCCTCTTGGACTTTCCTTGTAACTCTTTCATCTGCCTTGCTCCAGCCTTCCTCTATTTATATCCAGCCTCCTGCACCAGGTCCTTGCTGATTATTGTACCCTTGGACTCTGATCTAGCTGCATCTCCTGAATCCTCTCTGCTGTTTCTATTGAACTCCCGCTGCCGACCCTGAACCGCCTACCGGCCATTCTTCTGCCTTCTCCTTTCATCCGAACGTCTACCGCTGCCGACCCGGACTGTCCGACTACTCTGCTTGCCGCCCGCCTCGACTCCCTGCTTGCTTTATTACGACTACGCCTCCTGCAGCCCTTGCCACTGGACTCCACTCCTCCAGCCTAGTGTCCGCCTACTCAGGTGAGCCTAATAGGACACTTACAGAATAATCAGCCCTACTATAGAGCCCGACCCCACCAGCCGCATCCGAAAACAACAACGTGACGGCTCATGGGTCCTATTTCATTGTGCCTGTTCTCATCACCACTGCTGGGCGGCAGTTTCCCTGCTCAGCTATGTTGAACTCTGGCGCTGGGGACAACTTCATGGACTTGGCCTTCGCCCGCGAAAACAACATTCTGCTGACGACCAGGTCAGCCCCCATAGATCTTGAAACGGTTGACGGTTCCCCGCTCTCCTCGGGGCCAGTTACACATGAGACCACTGAACTACAACTCTCTATCCAACCCAGTCACCATGAAACTATGCAGTTCTCGCTCATCACCTCCCCTAAGTTCCCAGTGATTTTGGGCATTCCGTGGTTGGTCACTCACAACCCCTCGGTGGACTGGGAAACCCGCCACATACTTTTCCCATCTGACTTCTGCACGGTCCACTGTTCTCAGCCACCCGCCTCCACGCCACACAAGGACATCTCTACCCTGCAACTGTCAACGAAGGTGCTACTGCCTCCCAAGTACCGCGAGTTCCAGGATGTCTGCGTTCTGTAAACAGAACGCAGACCAGCTGCCGCCACACCGATCCTACAATTGCCCAATAGAGATATTGCCCAGGGCCGAAATCTCCTTTGGAAGCATCTACTCCCTTTCTGAGCCGGAACTCAAAGCTCTGAAGGAGTACTTGGACGAAGACTTGAAGAAGGGTTTCATTCGGCCCTCTACTTCCCCGGCGGGGGCCCCCTTCTTCTTCGTAGGAAAGACTCCACCTTGCGCCCCTGCATAGACTATAGAAGGCTAAACAAAATTACAGTGAAAAACCGCTACCCACTCCCCCTGATTCCTGAGCTTCTCTCGGAAAGCTCCGGACGGCAAAGATTTTCACTAAACTCGACCTCTGAGGGGCTTACAACCTCGTCCGAATTCGCCCTGGTGACGAATGGAAGGCGCCTTTGAACTCGCTATGGTCACTTCGAGTACCTTGTAATGACTTTCGGACTGTGTAATGCCCGTGCCACCTTCCAGCATTTTATCAACGATGTTCTCAGGGACATGCTGGACCTGTTCTTGGTCGCATATCTGGACGACATCCTGATCTTCTCAGAGGACCTCAAGCAGCATCGTGAACACGTCGGCAGGGTGCTGCAGAAGCTTCGTTAAAACTCGCTTTACATCAAGCTGGAGAAGTGCGAGTTTGAACAAACGACCACCCAGTTCCTCAGTTATGTCCTCTCCCCAGAGGGCTTGAGCATTGACCCAGGAAAGATCCGGGCCGTGATGGATTGGCCAGCCCCGAAGAACGAGAAAGACATTCAGAGGTTTATTGGCTTCGCCAACTTTTACCGGAGGTTCATTAGGAATTTCTCCAGGGTGGAAGCGCCAATCACTCAGCTCACCAAGAAGACCGTCCCCTTCTCTTGGACACACGAGGCCCAGGTGGCTTTTGCCAAGCTGAAAATCATCTTCACTTCCGCCCCAATCCTTATCCACCCGAATCCTGAGCGGCCTTTTACTATCGAGGTGGATGCCTCAGACTCCGCAGTAGGGGCAGTCCTATCACAAGGGGCAGGGGAGAAGATGGTATTGCATCCATGTGCCTACTTCTCTCGCCAGATGTCCTCCGCCGAAAGGAACTATGACATTGGAAACAAGGAACTACTGGCGATCAAGGATGCCTTCTCCGAGTGTAGACACCTGCTGGAGGGAGCCGCCACTCCCATAACCGTGCTCACCGACCACAGGAATCTTGAGTTCATCCGTAGTGCCAAAAGACTTTCAGCCAGACAGGCCAGGTGGAGCCTGTTCTTCTACCGCTTTAACTTCACTGGGTCGAAGAATAGCAAGGCAGATGCCCTATCTAGAATGATTTCCGAACCTGCACAGAGTAACAAGGGCCACACCAACATCTTACCTGAGAAGAAGGTAGTTGGGGCCACCTATCCTAAGGAACTCTTGGGCTCCATCAAAGGAGGATAGGAGACTGACCCTCTCTTTGCCTGCCCCCCAGCGAATATCTGCCTCACATTCCAGAATGGTCACTGGTTGCATCTAGGCTGTCAACTGTATGTGGCCGAAGCCGCACGGCTCACTGTGCTTACACTCACCCATGACTCCAAGCTGGCGGGTGATCTGGGCGCCAGGAAAACCCAGGAACTCTTCTCTCGTTCCTTCTGGTGGCCAACCTACAAAGAGGACACCAAGCGATATGTCTCCTCATGCACGGTTTGCGCTCGCTGTAAGACTCCTCGCTCCTCTTCTGTGGGCCTGCTGCGACCGCTCCCTGTTTCTTCCCGCCCCTGGGGTTCGGTCTCTATGGACTTTTGTGGTTGACCTCCCCCCCTCTAAGGGGATGACCACCATCCTGGTCGTGGTCGACCGCCTCACCAAAATGGCTAATTTCATCCCCTGTAGGAGCCTGCCCACTGCCAAGCAAACGGCTGACCTCGCGAGGTCTTCCGTCTACATGGGATCCCGGATGATGTCGTCTCCGACCGTGGTTCACAGTTTACCTCGAGGTTCTGGAAGAACTTCTGCCTGGCACTCGAGATTAGAGTGAATCTGTCCTCTGCCTTCCACCCTCAGTCGAACGGGCAAACCAAGAGGACCAACCAGACTCTAGAGCAGTATCTACGCTGTTTTCACATCTGCAGGATGACTGGCTGGATCACCTCCCCATAGCCGAGTTTGCCTACAACAACGTGGAGCACAGCTCTACCGGGCACAGCCCCTTCTTCTCCAACACGGGTATGCACCCGGTCTTTATCCCTCATATGCCCGTTGTCTCCGCCCTTCCGGCGGTGGCCGACCGCCTGTCGGCTCTCAAGGAAGCTCAACGGAATATCATCGTTAACCTTCGCCTCGCTCAAAAACGTTCCAAACTGGCATCTGACAGACACTGTGCCCCTACCCCAGGTCTCCAGGTGGGGGACAAGGTATGGCTCTCTACGAGAAACCTCCAACTGAGGGTGCCCTCCCACAAACTGGGCCAACGCTACATCGGGCCCTTTAAGATCACCGCTAAGATTAACAAGGTCGCTTTCCGGCTTGAGCTCCCGGATTCCATCAAGGTGCACCCAGTGTTCCACTGTTCTCTCCTCAAGCCCTTCGTAGGCCGCCACTCCTCTCCTCCGCCTCCTGTGAGGGTACGGGGTGAAAAGAAATATATAGTCGCTGAAATCCTCGACTCCAGGATCCACCGGGGAAGACTCCAATACCTAATTCGGTGGAAGGGCTACTCTCTAGAGGATAATTCCTGGGAGCCGGAGGAGAACGTCCACGCATCCAGACTGGTGAATGAGTTCCACCAGCGGCATCCCGGTAAGCCCTCGCCTGCGGTGCCCGGAGGTCAGGGGGGCCTTAGGGGGGTGTACTGTTAGGTCTCGAACCTGTGACCAACAGCATTCCAGACAGAAGCCTTGCCCACTAGGCTGTCTGCCCTCTTGGACTTTCCTTGTAACTCTTTCATCTGCCTTGCTCCAGCCTTGCCTAGCTAATTGCCCTGATCACCTGCACCTGCCACTTCCTCTATTTATATCCAGCCTCCTGCACCAGGTCCTTGCTGATTATTGTACCTTTGGACTCTGAACTAGCTGCATCTACTGAATCCTCTCTGCTGTTTCTATTGAACTCCTGCTGCCAACCATGAACCGCCTACCGACTATTCTTCTGCCTTCTCCTTTCATCCGAACGTCTACCGGTGCCGACCCGGACTGTCCGACTACTCTGCTTGCCGCCCGCCTCGACTCCCTGCTTGCTTTATTACGACTACGCCTCCTGTGGCCCTTGCCACTGGACTCCACTACTCCAGCCTAGTGTCCGCCTACTCAGGTGAGCCTAATAGGACACTTACAAACTAGTCATTTCTTACCTCTTCAGCCATGAATTCCTTGCTCAGCCCAAAGTCTGTAAGAACCACATGACCATCACTGTCCAAAAGGATGTTCTCCAGCTTAATGTCTCTGTAAACAATACCCAACTGCAAGAAAAGGTGCCATTTAGTGGAATATATAAAGACAAACTCATCGGTTTTACTTTATAGGTGCGAAGAAAGAGATAGTCTCACCTTGTGTAGGTGTTCAATAGCCAGTATAACCTCTCCAGAATAAAACCGCACAGCATCTTCAGAGAAGTTATCCCTCTGATAGAGATGGGTAAAAAGCTCTCCTCCACTAACATAGTCTGTTGGGATATAATATGAACATACATTTACCATTATACTAGGAGGACAAATGAATATTATATGTGTGTCTAAAGAAGCACTTTACCAAAAAGGAAAGCCTTTTTGTTTTGTTGGGCTATTGCTGTGATACACAGAAAACTTAAAGCAACTATAACAGGGGTGGGCAAACTTTTTGACTTGTGGGCCACAATGGGTTTTTAAATGTGACCTAGGGGTCGGACCAAGAGCCTGTAGCTAGGACAGGATATTTAAAAGAACATGAAATAAATAAATAAATAAATAAATAGAAGCTTGATTCTATTTGCAGGAAAACTGTGGCCTCTAGGAAACAATCAAAACAATTATCCTCTAGGCGTTAACTAGGTCTTGACACCAAGGTGACAAAGGCCAAATGAAAAGACAAAAGGGCCAGTTTTGCCCATTGTTAGCCCATGTCTGAATTATACACTGGCTTGATCTTTCATTACATACATGAATAATGCTAGCCATACACATGCCGATAAGCGGGCGATTTTTAATCTGACCGACGGGCGTGTGCGCTCGCGCCGTTGGTCAGGTTAAAAATCGTCCGCTAATCGGCATGTGCCCACATGGGGCGACAGATCCCTGTCGCCCCACTTCTCGGCCGGCCAGAGAACGGACATGTCCGATCTTCTCTGGCCGATGGGAGCCGATGAAAGCCGATGCCATAAGCTGCAATGAAGCGGCGTCTTCATTGCAGCTTATGGCCGGCACACAAAGGGTGCCCAGCCGATTGAAGGGGCCCCATAATGCAACGGGAGGCTAACGTGATGACGTCATCACGTTAGCCTCCCGGAAAGATATCGGGACTAGTCTGCCTGCACACATCGGTGTGTGTATGGCAGGCTTTACAAAACATAAAGAGATAAGTATACAAAGAATTCACTTATCACGTTACAAAAACAGGATTTATGCTCGCTCATAATTAGATAACTGAGGTGAGGAAAGCTGCTCCTATTTCACAAGCCAAAGTAAAATGTGTTTGCAAATTAATAGCATGATTTGCACAGAACATGCTCTAAAGCTGCCCATACAGGTCACAATGAACTTGTACTCGGGCACCTGCTAATTGGATGGGAATCAACGTGCACGATTTCTGTTTTATCCTTTGGATATAAACCCTGGTCCTTATCCAAAAGAATGCAGATTGAGCAGGATTTACGGACATGTCTGATACCAGCTTCACTGACCTGTCTTTGAGCGGGATCGATTGATCCCACTCGTAAACAGGGGTGACCACATCAGATGTGCACGGTGTGAGGTAAGCGCTCGAAGCGGACAACGATCTAGCACCCATCTTTGCGTGTATGGACACCTTAATCCTTTAGCTAATCCACCCCAATGTTGATAATAATTGAAGCCTTTATGTGTGACCTACTACCCTAGTGCTGTAATACTCTTTTACCTACCCAAATTATTGTGGTCCAGTACTATCCTATTTTTGGTTCAAGTAAAAAGCTGGCATTCTATCATGTACGATCATTTCAGGACTGATGTCTGTCAATGAAAGCAATGTAAGCATCTGTACTTCTGCAAAATTTTGTCTAAACCTTCACATGTGGCTAACTGAAATATTTTTGGATTTCAGTTTCATCTATGTTCAATCTTTTGCAGGCTATTTCTACCTAAGTAAATGTTTCTGCAGCACTTGCTGATTCATTGTCTCTTTCCCACTAACAAACCTGAACCAGAACCTAACAAAGAAGATATTATTAGAGGCTAATTTTGACAGTTCCATGAGCGATTCTAAAACCAATTCTAATTAACTTAGAGAAAATAGCCTTGTATACGTGTTCTAGCAAGTAAAATGCTGATGAAAATCTGATCTCAACTCACATCGAAACCTCTTTACAGATAATACTATTGATGGCCTCCTGGATCTGCCCATTTTCTAATGTATTATTGAAAACAGAGGTAGACCTATATACTTGGTATATATCCCCTATTTTTCGGACCATAAGAAGCACTTTTTCACCCCCAAAATTGGGGGCAAAAAGTGCCTGAATCTTATGGTCCGAATGCACGACCCCCGAATGCACGACCCGGCCGCCGGTGGTCACACCTTGGCTTCCCGCCAGCTCTCCCGACACATAGATTAGTATTCTGATCACTCTGCTGCCCCCATGGACACAGAAACAGTAACATCGGGAGAGGAGAGCAGAGCAGAAGACCCCACCCCCCTTCCTCCTGTAGATCAGGGTGAAGTATCATGTTCTGCTTAGAGTGTACTGCTGCTAGTGACACCTTCTGGCTGAATTGAATATTGCATTCATTAAATTCGTTGCATTAAACCAATTGATGTGAAAACTTATTAAATCTTTTTTTTCTGGTCTTATGGTCCAGTGCGTCTTATAGTCCGAAAAAATATGGTACTTGCATGGGACCTTTGTTTTTCTGTAATGTTTAATGTATTAGTTTTCTTTAATACAAAAAATATATATATACCACTGGGAGAGTGATCCTTGGCCCACGGACCCAGATCAAAGTTTCCCCCTGAGTAATCAGGGGCAAGGGGACTTTAAAGGTTCCAATGGTTTATGTCAATTAACAAGTACATGATGTAAAATATAATATCAATTTATTACAGTATTAAAAAACAAATAATTCATAGGCCGCAGGCCAAACATATGGTGGTAGTCGGTAGATTGACACATGTCATTGGAACCTTTAAAGTCCCCTTGCCCCTGATTACTCAGGGGAAAACTTTGATCTGGGTCTGTGGGCCAAAGCTCACTCTCCCAGTGATATATATATATATATATATATTTTATTTGAATTTGGGATGTCAGCTCCACTACCGAACGAATAGTATTATTTATGTCGTAGTTTTCTTTAATTTGTGGGGACTCATTGTGATTACCTTGACTACTTTACCCTGACTTAATTCAGCTATTTCTCAATATCCTGTACCATTTCTTGTTAGACATCAAGCTACTACCCTGTTTCTCTGAAAGCAAGGCATCCCCTGAAAATAAGGCCCCCTTACATTTTTGCCTCATGCTGAAATATAAGGCATCCCCCCAAAAATAAGGCACCCTGGAACATACAGTACTGTAACTCTGGACAGGGGGGTTAATAGAGGGCAATCAAAATGACACAGGAGGATCAGAAGGGGTTACTAAAATGGTAATCCCCCCTCTAAATCTCCTGTGTCATTTTAACTGATCCCCCCAACCTGATACCCCAGTGCCATATTCTTCTCCATATAAAAATAAGTCATCCCCTAAAAAAAAAAGACGTAGGGCATCTTTGGGAGCAAAATTTTATATAAGACACTGTCATTTATTAAATAAACTGTACTGTATTACAGTGACCGTGTTGTTTGATTTTTGTTCTTTTATTTACAGGGTATCTTACCCTGATACTTTAGCAAAGCCGAGTATCCTATGTTTACATTGCATTTTGTTGTATGTTATATCTACTTTTAAATATTTATTTAAATGTAATGTTCTGTCCCTGTTGGATTTAATTAAATTTTCTGTTCTTTTTTTATATTACACCCTTTCCTACAAACACTCAAATAATAAATATACAGTCAAATGGACCTCAATTAATTTGACCATAGAAATTACTTCATTTAATGTATATCTGACAGCATTATAAAATGCCAGACTCGTGGGTTTAATCTATGATCTGATCAGCCCCATGTCCAATTTTTTTTACAAATATTTCCTTCCCACTGAGTAATGGACATTTTAAACGAATGGTTATTTTTTTCAGCAAATACATGATTAAATCACACCAAATTTAAAGGGCCAATTTCTAACGGTTAGGCACCATTGACCTGTGTGCTTTTCCTCTCAACATACCCAGTGTCATCGATGACGCCAGAAAAGTAAAGGGAGGAAGGATGGAATAGCAAGACAGATAACATTTTAATCCGCCAGTAGCACACTTTTAAATAAACAACCAGGAGGTTAAAGCTAGGCATACACATGCTTGGCAATCGTTTGTGCACAAAACAATACAAAAACCGATTGACACCAGGATCAATTGATCGTGCTTGAAGAAACTGTAACGAACAGGGAACCAACATGTTCGATTTCCAAAACTTTAGATGGGGACTGAGAAGTGCTGCGCCTCGATTTCTCGTTCAATCGAGTAAACTCGTGCGCAGCGCGATGACCAGTGTATGGGGAGTTTAAAGCTAAACTCCAGCCGTTTCAGTGCAGCTGACAGTCAACAACCGCCATTAACCACAGGCCTGCCACTGTGTGCAGCAGTTGGACACAGTGTGCTGGTTTTGGGCAACTTCCTCCATGTATTTCTAAAGCTTAAACACCAGAAAACCAGCCAGGGAATGGGTAATGTTGCATTACCAGGGCAGCAGTTTCCAGGTGATCGGTTGGTGGAAATCTCTTTCTATCAATCTACCTAAATCAGTGAAATACACACAGCATCATCCAGTCCTTTCCTCCCCTACTTTACTGCACCATACTCGAATTCAATGATTTTCATATGCTCTTAAGTCATGTAGGCTCAAAAACACATGTGGGCATTGCCTATGTCAGTCTGAATAAAAATGATAGTGGCGTAGTAATGCCGACTCCTCCAATTTGATGTTAACCTGTCAAGGCAATACGACATTTGAATAACTCCTCCTGAGATTCAGTATGCTGCTTGCGTGATACTGTGATCTACTAACCATAAACTGCCTACACAGCAAAAAGACCTAGTCATTATTTCAATAGGTGAAGAGAAACGTGTTATTAGCATGTTACGTGACAGAAGAGAAAACATATTGTAATTGTAAGCACACAAGGTACTTTGCCTACCCAATATAAGGTGGAGTTTAGCATCTGTCTGGAAGGCATAATGAAGGGTCACCAGAAAAGGACTCTCTCTGACGTGTTCTAGAACAGTCCGTTCGGTTCGTGTGTGCTCTGCGGTTTTCGCTTTTTGAACCAGAGCTGCCTTACGTAAAACCTTCATGGCATAGAGGCGATTTGCATCTGGGCCGGACACTTTACGGACAAGGAAAACCTTACCATATGCTACAAGAAGAGTGAAAGGATATTACAAATAATCAGACAATGCAAAAACTAAATAAGCATTCTGCACACTATGTCAGATGGACCTAACATCAACATAGGGTGGGTAGACCCAGGGACTTTAAAGGAACAATAATCTAGGACAATTAAAAATGTTTAATTATAATTTTATTAAGATCAAAAAAAAAAGCAAATATGTTCGCTATCACATATATGTATGTACACAACATAAAGCTTTTTCACCACAAATTGTGATTGTTTGATTTGCATAATTCCTCCTACATACCAGCCCACTGCTTGTATTAGGGTTTATGGCTCTAGAGCCGGGGTACTCAATTTCGGACCCCGGTCCAGATCCGGACCCAAATAGGGTCACATGTGGACCGGCGGCCGCCGCTTGCCCCTGGCTCATTCCTCCCCTCCTTCCTAGTGATGCTTTGAAGCGAAGGAGAGGAGCTAGATTCTGTGATCTGTGCTTCCTGTAGCTTCTCCCGCAGATACATCCTCCCAGCCAATCACAACACAGGACACACCCTCTCCCCCTCTGCGCTGAAGAAACTTAGCTAAATAAACCTGTATGACACCAACTTTGAACATTCATAGCATGAAAACCATTAATAGTATATTTATGAAACTTTCAGGGTCAGTAATGCTCCCCTACTACTAATTACACCCCGTGTTTCACCCCTCTAGCTACAACACTTATACGTTACATTTCATCAGATATTGCTTCCCCATGAGCATAAAGCACTACTCTGCTGCATACACACTTTCACTTATCCTATTTTGAACACATAGATCTTTGAATCCCTGCATGGTAGAACCTTGACATTTTTGGGGGTTACCAGTTAACCCCTGAGACTACATCCATGCAAATTTTCAGGTCCCTGAGCACAATTCTTCCTACTAAAACCCCCTAACAAATATTGCTTGGATAGTCTTATTTTTCAGATTTGCAATTTTTATCAGTTTTTATTGTTAAACGCATACAATGTATGTCACTGGGATAACCGCAGGGAAACATTAATAGCTATGAAAGGTTGCAGATAGTGGTGTCACATTGTAAATTACTAATCCAAAAAAGGATGTTGGAGCATTTGGGGGTGAAAGTCAGGGAGTAGGCATATATAAAGCCCAAGCTCCATGTCCACTAAAATCCCTGTGTTGAACACAGAGATTTTGTTGCAATGTTCAACGGCGATGGGGCAATGAGGGGGACCCCTCCGCTAAGTGTATTGCTGTTCTTACAGCACTGAGCCGTTCCGCCAATGCAGGGCTGAACATAGTGGAGTACGTTGAATCTCTGCATCAGCAGGTAAAGTCTATGTGCTCCACAGCCCATGAGAGCCCAGATCCAGGGGTTGGTAGAGGCTTGACAGAAGCCAGCGGATCCAATAGCGGATGTGGAGGTAAACGGGCCTAAGTGTAAAATCTGACTACTGAGGTATGAGATCTGGGGGTTCAAACATTACTGGGGGTTACATTTGGCCCAAAGCCAGCTGGTGACCTGTGGATGGAGACAGCTAGTCAGAGGCTCAATTAGGAACAGGGAGATTCATCTGCAGCAGAATCTACCATGCAGGAGGCTGACGCAAAGGACAGTGAGGGAGACCACCCTATATATGGGGTGAGTACCAAACACCATCTCACCATGTGCACCCCTAGATAGGCATTCTCTGGAGGCCTCAGGCCAGGGGGAAAGGGAGTGCTAGTGGTAGGGGGCCCGGAAAAATTACCTAGTATGGGGCCCCGAAATTTCTGATGGCGGCCCTGCACAGGAAGATTAATAAAAGCTTGAATTTATATCAATATTTCCTAAAGGAAGCTTTGTGAGCAGAGAAAATGGCAATCCCAATCCCATCCTCATGTCCTCCTACCCCTTTCACCCTCCACTGACCCCTTAATAGATACTTGTGAGGTGCACGGTAAAATTCCAAACTCCGGACCAGACTGAATGGAAATTTGGTAAGTGGACCTTTCAAATTTATATTTGAGTAGCCCTGCTTTAGAGGAATGATTGCAGACACAAATAAATAGTTCAACTGATGACATCAGTCGATGTGTCGATAATAAGGTATGTAATTATATATATATATATATATATATTTTTTTTTTTTAAACACGTTTCAACCTGGGCAGAATCAAAACACAAAAAACAATCTTTATTATTTTCCACAACACCATCAGCAAGACACTCCCTCCAAAACTATGACAACTAGCTGTGTAAAGCCCCCCATACACCTTTAGATTCCTCTATACAATTTCCATGAGACCTACCAACAACTATGTAGTATAGTGACCTCCCTGATAGAATACATAGTGATTGGAAGGTGTAGAAAGGTCCTCATATTACATGGTTTTGGCAGAAGAAAAGTTGGTTGTACAGAAATTGCATGGTAATTGTATGTGGTGTATGGGGGGTTTTAGTTTTTTAGTTAGACCATTTTTTCCGCTCTATAATACGCACCCACCCCCCAATCAAGGGTGAATATACAGAATGTTCAAGCAGAGGGATGGAATATATTGTATATCGAGTGCGAATGTGTTAGTCTCTGGGCTCTCAGTAGTGCCTCTTCTCTGCTGAAACATGCTGTAAATTCACTCTAAAAGTGAATGAGTCTATCTATGATTAATTTTTTCCTATGGTTTTGAAGTTTGCATGACTTACCTCCAGTTCCCAAAATTTTCAGCAGTTCAAAGTCTGCCATCCCAACTTTGTCTTCTTGTACTGATAGATTCACTGCTGCATGAGTAAACAGATATCAGTTATTATGCAAACAAAAAGGGGCTGTCAAAACATGTTCTGTCAAGCCTGAAAGTAAATTAAAACCCCCTAGTACAGGGGTGGGCAAATTAAGGCCCAAGGGCCGGTTATGGGCCATTTAGCTTTCTTTTCCAGCCCTTTGTCACCTTGTTAAAAAGATGCTTCCTTACACTTGAGTGCACATAATGCCTAGAGGTGTCCAAATGTTGCCTTGGGGATGATGCAGTGGCGTGATTATGACACTGTGGGCACATCCTCATGGCGACAACAAGCAGTTTACAATGATTGAGAATTTTTTTAAAGTTCTGAATATTTAAAAGACAACAACGACCCTGTCACACGTTGCCTATTACACATCACGACCTATTGGAGGTCGGCCATTACAGGTTCTTGATCTGGCCCCTTTATCAAATTAAAAAAGCCAATGTGGCCCCCAAGTAAAAAAGTTTGCCCACCCCAGCCCTAGTATCATTAGTGTTCTAGCAAGGTCATAATGAATAAAAAGATGGCAGCCATAGCAAACACAATAGCGGGTCAGCTGCTACATCATTCTGTATATCCACTGCATCCACTGGTTTGAACTGTAGTATGTTCATTACATAGCCCCTTATTGGAACACTTGTCAATTGAGAAGATTCATCATCTGCATCAACTGCTATTCACATTTTTCCTGGAATCATTTTAAATAAATTACAATCTGTATTTATATCTCCCAACATTTTACATTTTTTTCTTAGGACCAGCTGTATTTTTTTTTCAGACAAAGTCATGTTCACTTTACCAAAATTAAAAGATGTTCACAAACCTATGCATCTTTATAACTGTCATTTATAGACATGCTTATATTCAGAAGCTACCTAATAGATAGTCACCAGCTATCAAATGCTAGTTGGAGCTAGATAATGGTTTGTAGAGAGAAAGGACTTGTTTAAGCACCTTAGCAGTGTGTCATATGTTGTGTTCCCTGCAGGCCAACAAAATATTGCTCTAGCACATATAGTTTTGCATAAATTTACTTCTACAGTGTACGCTCGAGATATGACCAGTGTGAGATACAACCAAAATTATCATTTCGAAATACGACCAATGTTTCAATGTACTGGCTAGAAGCCAGTGTACAGTATGGGTACATTCACATGTGTGCAGTTTATTTATGGCTTCCAGGCGCCCTACAGTGGCAGAAAGCCTTAATGACACTTTAACCATTTCAGCCAGTACAAACTATTGAACGCCAACGGCCCGCGATAGTGCACCCAGGGTTAACCCTCGGAAGCCTGGTGAATAAGTATAGAATCTCTCATACGATTTTACTGAACAGCAGGTAAGTATATTATTTTAGAATCGTGGAGCCCTAAGCCATCATCATACCAGCTCAGTGGTAAGTCAAACTTTAATTTTACATATGTCATTTTTACATATTTAAAGTAAGTGGTAATTTGGGAGGTCCGGGACAGATTATTGTAAGTTCAATTATTTCCTATGGGAAAAATGGTTAAGATTTACAACCAACCCAGACTATGCGTTTATTAACTACCACGGCGGATTTGACTACCCATCCCAACCCTCTCACACCCATGGTGGACAATCATACATTTACGCCAGGTCAAGATTTTAAACACTTACTGACTGAATTAGATTGTCCGCCATTGACAGCCTCTTTATTTTTCCACAATGGCTTGTTTAAAGATTTGAATACGCTGAACCGGGAGTACTTTGGTGGTAAACTCAGGATGTGGTTGTATCTCCAGGCTAGACACTTTCTTAATACTCCGGCCAGTCAGACATACCATCTCCCTTCTTTACAATCTCATTATTAAGACACAATGCCCTACGCACCTGACTCACCAACAAGCATGGGAAAAAGAATTAGATTTTAAGTTACCTTAAACACCCTGACCGTTAAAGGCTCCCTGAACGTGCTTATACAAGAAAATTATTTTAAACTAAGGGCAAGATGGTATAGGGTTCCAGTATTTTTGAACAAAATATTCCCGGGTCTGGATGATGTCTGCTGGAGATGCACATCTGCTGTAGGCTCCTACTCTCGCATCTGGTGGGACTGTCCTATCATTCAATGTTTCTGGCAGCAACTAGACTTAGTGATCAAAGTCACGGGGACCTCTACAGGATTTACCCCAGCATGCTATCTGTTACATCACTGCTACGTCCAAGTAAAAAAGTACAAGGGTTTATTGACGTTCCATATGCTCAATGCCGCCAAATTGCTGGTTCCTCGCCTCTGGAGGCAATCCAGACCCCCTTCCTTGGCCGAGTGGAGAGCTGAGTTAGATAGAATAGCTGAAATGGAACAATTGGTTTACATGGCACACAATTCACTCAATAAATATCTGGAAGTCTGGTCACCTTGGTTACAGTACCGTACTGTACATTCTGATTAACAGAGCACTTACAGACACAGGTTTTGGTTAGTTGTTTTATAAAGTTACTATACTGATACTTTTTGACGGATATATATCTGTACTTTGAAAATGCTTCTATGTACTATGCGATGTACGATTCTAAAATAATATACTTACCTGCTGTTCAGTAAAATCGTATGAGAGATTCTATACTTATTCACCAGGCTTCCGAGGGTTAACCCTGGGTGCAATATCGTGGGCCGTTGGCGTTCAATAGTTTGTACTGGCTGAAATTGTTAAAGTGTCATTAAGGCTTTCTGCCACTGGAAGGCGCCTGGAAGCCATGAATAAACTGCACACATGTGAATGTACCCATACTGTACACTGGCTTCTAGCCAGTACATTGAAACATTGGTCGTATTTCGAAATGATAATTTCGGTTGTATCTTACACTGGTCATATCTCGAGCGTCCATTGTAGAAGTAAATGTATGCAAAACTACATGTGCTAGAGCAATACTTTGTTGGCCTGCAGGGAACACAACATATGACACACTGCTAAGGTGCTTAAACAAGTCCTTTCTCTCTACAAACCATTACTGTATGCAACTCATAAACTCAGCTAGTGCAAATTCTGTGAATATTTTTCAGCCTTCTCTATTGTTGGGAAAAACCACTGTGGTCTGTGCCACTATGCATGCACATATAGTAGAGGTGCACCGATTGCAAATTTCTTGGCCGAATCCGATTTCCGATTTTACAGTAAGTGTGACTTGCCGATTCCGATTTTTGCCGATTCCGATTTTTTATTTTTGTTTTGTTAATCACGGCCGATGTCCATTACTATCCCCTCCGAAGTAATGGAAGCAGAGAGTGGCCGCACAGACTACAAGCTGTGATCAGCTAGGGACGGGGGCTGTGTATTCTCAGCTTTACAGTGATTATGCTAGGTGATCGCAACATAATGACGCAACTAATCACCAAACTATCGTTTTCAAATCTTTGGCATTTAGTTGCGTCACCATGTTGCGATCCAATGTTTGTTGATCACATGGGAATCGACCCTTGTATGGCCAGCTTTATTCTCTGCTCTATGCCAACTGTATGCCATCTAATGGATGGAGGAAATTCTATTCAAAAGTAAAGGATACATCTTGTACATGTGCTGTGATTTAAAGAGAAAAAGTTCTGCTACCAGGACCTTGTCTCTGCTCCCACACTAACCAACTATATACAGCACACTTTGTATTCCATTTATCCCTAGCATCTTGTCTGAAAAACGACTTTTTATTGATACTAAAGCAGACCTCTGAGTTGCAAGCAGCTTGAATTAATACACAGCACAGCTTCTGCTGCCCCCCCCCCCCCCCCCCCCCCCCCCCATCTTTCACTCTCGGGAAGGCAGAGGGGAGCACACGGCTCTCCTTCACAGCCCATCCCCCTAGAGCGATTGGTTAGAGAGGCAGCAGAGGGCGTGCCTCCCTAGAACAGCCCCTGACTGGCTGCCAGGAATGTATCTTGTGTTTGGCTGCATGCTGAGACTGTGAGTGACAGTTAACATCGTCAGGCTCGCGATCCTCCTATTGCCAGCCGAGCAGATGCACTCATGACCGGCCGGTCACCGATCTGGGCCGATTCCGTTCTCTGGCCGGTCAATCGGTGCATCTCTAGCATATAGTGTGGTCAACAAATGAAGACTGTATGTACATACTAGTCCGTGTCTACAGCATGAGATGTTCAACAACATCCTAAACCTGGTGTGGGGAATCAGCTCAAAGGTGTACTCGCATAGCATCAATCCACACGCTTTTATCC
>CM070041.1:35130609-35151336 GCA_036250615.1 Ptychadena robeensis | reverse complement strand
GGCAACATGGCTGTGCTCATCATGTGTGGGCGAGACAGCCTGGGGGCTTGCCGCAGGCCGGGATCACGGTCCCAGGGAATGCACCCACCGGAAACGGCTTGCTGCCGGTTGCTGTCTTAAGCCCGGCGCTCCTGGGGGAGGGCGTATCTTCACCCCACGTCACAAACACGCTGGGTGGGGGCGGTCCGCACCGTACCAGGGCGCCGTGCGCTCTGCCCGCCCGCACAGGTGCCTCCCTGTCTGCTGAGCAGGCTCCTACTTCCCGGTAGCGGCGGCTATTTCACCGCAACTCCGGAGATGTGGCCCCCATCCGCAGGTGGCTCAGTGCGCGAATCCACTGCGTTGGGTCCCAGACAACTGTTTTGGTTCGATACAGCGCTAGTGTGTATCCAGGTCTGATGTGGAAGAGAGAGGGGGGAGGTATAATAATGATAGTTATGTTTGCATGAAGATCGGATACATCCATAAATACAAGTAAAAATAAGTGTTGCATACCAGGTAGTGGATAAGGATTGATAAGGGTTAATTAGTGATGATGATAACGTGAGTGAATAATAATAAATAATGAATTAAAAAGTGATGACAATAAAGTGAGTGGATACTACTGAATGATGCATAATCATAAGGAATGCATAATGACAAGGAGTTAGTGGATGATTATAAATAATGAATTAAAAGGTGAAAACATAAATGAGTAAAAATTAATACATGATGAGTTGATAGGTAAGTAGTGAATTACTGGTCCCAAGAATTAATGAGTGATGACAGGAGAGTGAGTGAATGTTGGTTGTTGGATGAAAGGTACTGTGAATAATGATAAGGGTACGTTTACAGGGTGTTGAATGATGGGTGAAATGAAGAGGGAAAGTGTGATGATGCGAGGAGTCGATATAGCCTAGTGACAAGTATGTTTGTAGTTCAATAATGTGAACGATGTAGGATCCAAGAAGATCCTGCTTAGAATAGAAACATTGTCCTCAGAGTGAGAGTAAGGATCTGAAAAAGTGATTTTGTTGGTTCATGATGATGTACAGTGTAGCGTGAGAGGTAAGAACAATATATTTGTTTGAGTTTGTTTATAATGTATCAATATGCTAAGAATAGATACATTGTCCTCAGAGTGAGAGTAAAGATCTAATGTCCATCATGTGGGGAGTGAACGAGGCAATAAAGTGAGTACCTACCCATGTGTAAGATGTCGTGAATTATGTTTAGGACACTTATAGTTGAGTGCGAATGTAGTTAAAGAAGACTAATTTAGCAGCAGGCAACAGTATAGTTTAGTGCAAGAAAAATATATTTTTAAAGAATATAAGCAGGTTCGTGATTGGTTTGAAATAAGATTTAGCACTTAAACATCAAGTTTATGTGATGACAGTCGGCTACAGCGTATCTCCTGAGCAACACTAGATGGTCCTACTTCTCCATACTCGAGGTACTTAATCCATAAGTCATTATGGCTCCAGTGCATATGTGTACACATCACTCTAGAAATTGGGGCATGTCATTTACGTACAACTATATTTCCCTTATACATTTTTAAATCTAGCGGACCCATAAAACACCTATACCCCAGCATCCATCTCCAGGGTGAGTGCCCCAGGGGGGCTGATACCAGGAGCCATCCCCAGTCTGTTGAGACGCGCCGGCCGCCCACAGCGCCACTACAAGACAACCAGTTGCACCTTTCCTTCTTTTTCACGGATGAGGTTGATTTATACTCTAGGTATGTTATTTAGATACTGCCCTTCTCGTATTTTAAATAGCTACCCCCTCACTGCTACCCCTCCTCTTTGATTTTTTTTCAATATTTAAAAACCCCCATTGCTACCCCCTCTTTGCTACTTTTCACATAGTGCTATTCACATGATACGTTTTCTTATCCCTCCACCACACAGACTCACTCAGCTCAAGGTGTACAGGGCCTGAGGAAGCTACCCGGCGAAACATGTAGCCTGTTGATGCAACGCAAACATCTTATTTATGCTCTAGTTGAGCTCGGAGCCATAGCCTCTGTGCATATGTGTGTGCTGGCATTAGCAGCACAGTGTGTGTTTTTTATATATTAGACCTAGTCATACTATGGTTTGTAAAGGTTGTGTGTGACAGAGGTCACTATAAGCGATAAATGTTTTGATCTATACACTTTGATCTATTGTATCTCCACTACTTACTTTTAAAGGGGCCACTATTCCAATCAAGTCCCACGAGGGAACAGGGAGTAGATTTTGGAATTAGTTAGGGATGGGAATAGTGACCAAACATATCCTCCAGACCTATACCCTGATATGTGATTAATAGGAATGAAGTCAAACAGCAGGGGCCACCACTCTTGAAGCAGAAATGTGAGATCACTGTCCCACTGGAAATAGATAACGAAAGACCTACTGCAATATCACTATGGCATACATCCGAAGATAACACAACTGGGGTTTAAGAAGTTAGTCCGTCTAAAATGTAATACGAAGTGCTGCAGAGTAGAGATAGACATTTAAGTTTTTCAATTAGCTGACTTTGTAGGTTAATTGCAAAGCACTACATAGATACGGTTAAAAGTCAAGTAAAAAATGTGCACCTCCAAATTTCATTTGTTCAAAAACTACATATACCAGAAAAATACTTCTTATTTCCCACAACTCTTTTCTATATCTCAATCAGTTTTGGTAACAATACCATGTTTAGGGTAGATGCATGGATTGATGGGCTAGAAATTGGAATTGGACGAGTTTTTGTATGACCCGCTGAAATCAGTGACCGGCCGGTCTCAGGCTCGTGGCTTATATAAATATGCTTCCACAGCCTTCTGCTCCAACCGCCCCCCGCCCCCCTCAGCACTGGCTGTAGAAAGTGAAACTAAACTAAAACGGCCATATAACTCTGTAACTTTTTGAACATTCATATCATGAAAACCTTGTATATACACAGCACTGATACCAGTACCAGGATCACAGCTGAAATACAGATCCTGCAGATCCTACAATGTGGTATACTTTAACTTTTTTGTTATTGTGCAAAAATGCCCTACAGGACACTATGTTGGGGATACGGGCCAAACCCTTCTGCAGCGAATGAACCTGCACAGATTCAGCACCAAGAACAGGAATGTCCCTCAGGAACGGATGTCCCTGTAGGAGCTCATTTCTGCAGCACAGGGCACAGCATAAAAGATCTCAGGGTTATGGTACTGATGGGGAATTTAAAATCACAGAAAGGGAGGCTGGAATGGGAGTGTAAATGTATACAGAAATTAAAAACTGGGACAACAAATGTCACTATGATTTCAAGTGAATTTCTAACCACTGGCAATAAACCCGTTATATTTTTGTTTCTTCTTCCAAAATTGAAAGCACCCTTCAACTTGCAACAACTTCTTCAAAAAGAGCTGCATTAGTAGTATTTCATGGCTGGAACTCTTATCTCCATCACTCCCAATTACTTTTCCTAAAGGCCCCCACACACGTGCCGAGTGGGGGCCAACAGATCAGCGTTGGAGTGCAGCGTGATGATGTCACGCTGCTCTCCATCGCTGACAGCATCGGCGACCGCCCTTTGTGTGCCTGTCGTTAATTTCAATGGGGACACTGGTCTCCATTGAAACTAACAGCATCGGACATGTCCGTTCTCTGGCCGACGGGCCTGTGGGATGACAGGGATCTGTCGCCTGATGTGGGCACCCCCGGCCACAAGCGCACGCACATCGGTCAGTGACAAAATCGGCCGTCGCTCGTGCGTGTGTGGCAGCCTTAACTCTGATCCCTATCTCCACTAACTAATGGCCCCCACACATGCAGCAATAGCTGCAGGATTCTTGGGAGACGATGCATCTTGATGTCACACAGAGGATTGGAGCACACCCTTTGTGTGCTGGCCATTACTTTGGGTGGGGACCAAAGTTATGGGATCGGACAGAGAAATACGGATACGAATGTCCATTCTATGGCCAATCAAGATGTTGGGTGACATGGATCTGTCGCTCCATGTGGGCAGCAGCGATCCGTGGCCCATCAATTGCTGAGAACGTGCACACACAATGGTCGGCCGCAAAATCGGCGGCAGATCGCTGTGTGTATGGGGGCTTTTACCCTTCCCTCTCACCTCAATCATTTAAGTGTTTCAAGAGAAAACAGTTGTTTTTGTTACAATATTAATGTCCTTGTAACTTTGTGTATAAATGTGAGCTTCTAAAACCAGAATTGTATTAGCCTGAAGAAGAGATCTGTATCACTTCAAACTCCAAACTATATTGACTTATGAAATAAGGAATATACGCAGATCTGTGGCACGAGATCGTAGAAATAATTAATTTAATAATATTTTAGGAGAATAGGCAAAACTGGTTTTAGCATGTGGTACGCAATGCAGGAGTCAGGGACGTTTAGGAACAAAGAGAGAATGAATATTAGTCAACTGACATATAAAATGCCTAAAAAAACACATAATACTGATAATGAGGTTTTACTACCAGCTAGGGTGAGGACCAAGAAATTTCCCACCTCTACATCTAAATCAAGATTATATTCTTAATATCAGTCATCAAATATGAAGCCCCTCCTCATGTGTAAGTAGGAAATATAGGTGACACTATGGCCCAGGTGCCCAACTTGTGGCCCTTTGGGCATTCTTCAGAGGCCCCTTTCTGTTCTCCACTTGTGGCACCTGAAAAGTACTGTTAATGCATAGGGCCTAGGAACTCACCTGTCCGCCGATCTCCCGCTGATGTGTCCTCAGAGTAGGAAGAGGAAGGAGGGGAGGCAAGGGACTCCGGCTTGTATGCTGATTGGCATTGTGAAAGCAAATCAGCAACCCAGACGTCACATGAGCAAGTCCCTTGGCTCTCCTCTTCTTCCCACTCTGAGGACACATCAGCAGGAGATCGGTGGACAGGTGAGTGCCTATCCCACCAAGAAAAAGGAGATGATTGTATAATATATATTGCGGCACATAACTTCAGAATAGGGGCACATAACCTTTATGATATACTTGGGACATTCCATATATTATCATGTATAGCGGTCACACATTGACTCGTGCTCCTAATGACATCAGTAAAATTGTCAATGTTGATCGGGAAAACCAGGTCTACATATGACAGCTGCACCTAGGGGCCATCCTAGGCCTCACAGCACCCTGGGGAGGAGGGAATTGACAATGACTGTCACTATACATTCTTATATCAGTTTCTTACACTGGGCTGCATAAAAAATAACACATGCTTATGTACACATGACACAAAATGTGCATGACCATACTACAGTGTTCCTGTGTGTGCCTGTATCAATGAAAAAAAGTTATATAAAAACTAAAAATAATGTCTTCTATGGTAGCTAGGCCTGCTGTCCCCTTTTCATTATAGATGCTTATACAAGTCAGTATAGAGTGTAAATGTGATGCTGAGGGCCGCACTTGTGGCCCTCCATATCAACTCAGTTCTTCACCGCTGCACTAGGGGGACATCTACACAGCCGCTCCTATGTTAGAGACATCATGGAAGTGATCTAAATGCAAAATCATAAAGTGTGATCATTACTTTCCCAGATATGAAGATAAAGGTGTGTGCACATGCTTCAAAATACCATTGCATACAAATCAATTCCAAACCTCCCTCCCTCAGTTACTCCCACCTGACCAATCAAAGTCCTTTTGCTCAAGGATTGCCTGAACGGAAAAAAATGACCCCTATATTGTGACATTAAATCTATGTATACACTGTACATAGTTGTGGAGGGGATCACCTTTCAGAATGACAAAGGACAGAGGGTGGAGAAAGTGCAGTTTCACCTTTTTGATTTTGAAGAAAACAGTAAACAAGAACTCTGATTGGTCTATGTGGCCTTCAATGTGATGAGGCACACAAGTTATATAGATATTAATATGCTGGGGGAAAAGGGAATGAAAGCTGACTAAAGCTGGGAACACACAGCTCGATATTGGAGCCGTTTGAGGGTTCCGGCAGCAGCGCAATGACGTCATCACACTGCTGCCCGATATCGGAGGAGCTGGAGACACAACGCTGCTGTGTCTGCCGCTCAGACGATGCTTTACATGGAGACCCTGTGGTCTACATACAAAGCAATGGACATCGACCGTGGTTTACGGTCATGTCTGATATCTTGGATTGATTGATCCGGAAAACAGGGATAGCCGCATTAGATATGGCCCAGATAGGTGGCTGTGAGCATACCTGCATAATTGTGTGCCACTTTGTAGACACAGCAGTGGAACCCGTCCTATTCATTTGAATGGAACAGATTGCGCTGAACATGGGGAAAAAGACGCAGTGAAAGCAAGCCTTCAGAGTGATCCCAAATACCTGCATAAGCCCCTTTCACAGTAGATGCGTTATATACTGGCAATGCACAGGTCACGCCGCGTCTTTGCATCCCATACTAGTGTAGAGGAAATGTTTGCACTGTAGAAATAACATGTGTGCAGAAGTGCTTTTTATGCATTAATGCATGAAGCAATGCACACAAGTGTGAATAGTAGAATAGGTTTTCTATGGAAACCTGTCTACCATGCGTCAACGCATACGCACTGCGTTGCAGTAACGGCAATATGTATAGTGAAAAAGGAACGAAGAGTGATCCCTAATATATGCCAAAAACAGAGCCAAATGTTGTTATAGATAAATGTCATCACACACAGCTGACCGTCATCTCCTTCCACACACAGCCAGCAGTATGTACAGTGTGTGTATTGTGTACAGTGTGAGCATTATGCACAGTGTATGTAGTATGTACAGTGTGTGTTGTATGTACAGTGTATGATGTACAGTGTGTGTATTATGCACAGTGTGTGTAGTATGTACAGTGTGAGTATTATGCACAGTGTGTGTATTATGTACAGTGTGTGTATTATGTACAGTGTATGTATTATGTAGTATGTACTGTGTATGATGTACAGTGTGTGTATCATTTATTATGCACAATGTATGTAGTATGTACAGTGTGTGTATTATGTACAGTGTGTGTATTATGTACAGTGTATGTATTATGTACAGTGTATGTAGTATGTACATTGTGTGTAGTATGTACAGTGTCTGTATGGGTAAGTGTATGTATTATGCACAGTGTATGTAGTATGTACAGTGTGTGTATTATGCACAGTGTATGTAGTATGTACAGTGTGTGTATTATGTAGTATGTACAGTGTGTGTATTATGTAGTATATACAGTGTGTGTATTATGCAGTATGTACAGTGTGTATGTATTATGCAGTATGTACAGTGTGTATAACGCACAGTGTATGTAGTATATACAGTCTGTATGGTGTGCAGTGTATGTATTATCTAGTATGCTCAGTGCACACAACAGGTAAACACCCGAGTGATCAGCACCATGTCGGCGGGGATCAGCTTCCCTGCTTATGCAATCCGTGGCCGTGTGGTAAAAAAGCTCTCATGTTGTTTACACTGCAAGTGTGCCTTCCGGTGTCGTGTTGTGTAACAGGGTGACCGTGTCTCTCCGATTACCGTGACCTGCTGTGGGAGCCGTGGGGTCGGAGCTGTCCGGATCTCCCATGTCCGGTGTCGCTGGGCCCCGGTATCCGGTGGCTGCCTGTGTTCTTGTCCGCACCGGGCTCCTAGCTGTGGTATGAGGAAAACGGCACCACGGTGAAATGTGGAACTTCCTGTACGGCTGTGCGCACTGTAGGGTGTTCCCATGTGTGTGTCAGACTGTAATGTGATACAGTACTGTGTGAGTGTGTGTGGTGCATTGGGTGTGTCGCAATGTGCATCTCAGAGGGTGTGTCACAGCTACACAGCTTCACCCTTCGCTGCGGGTGTGAGGGAGGCTGAAGTGACAACACAGGTAGGTGACAAGGGTTGTAGTGGTCACAAGCTGTGGTGATACTACAGGTAGGTGACAAGGGTTGTAGTGGTCACAAGCTGTGGTGATACTACAGGCAGGTGACAAAGGTTGTAGTGGTCATGAGGCTGTAGTGACCACAACTGTGCGTGTGAAGCTGTAGTGACAAAGGTTGTAGTGGTCACAAGCTGTGGGGATAAGGGTTTAAGTCAGTCATTCTCAAACTTTTTAGATCGGTGGCCCTTTTTTTTTGAAGCGCGGAAGTGTTGGTGGGTAGTGTAACTTTCGAATTCAAAATAACTGAAGTGACACTTAGGGCTTGTTCCATTATACGTCGGGACCCCTACGCTAAGCGTATACCCACAGACTTTGCCTGCCGACGGATGGTCTGTTTACACATTCCGCCGGTGTAAAGGCTGAACTCGACTACGTTCAGCCTTACACCGGCGGATCGGATCGGCTCAGCTCAATGAAGACAGACCCTCTGCCGAGCAGGTAAGTCTGTCTGCTACGTTGGGACCTCCCAACGCAATGGAAACAAAGCCTTAGTGACACCACTTCCAGCACATTCAGGTAAGTGTAATGTCCCCTCCCTTATATTTTGCCACTACGCACATCATTTCCACAAGTGTTACTCTATCTTTTTAACTTCCTACCCCGATTGTGGGCATCAGTACTGCTGCGTGTTAGCAGCAGCTCTGAGACTTTCAATGAGCTTGATGACCCCTGTGAAATGGTCATTCGACCCCCAAGGGGGCCCCGACCCACAGGTTGAGAACCACTGGAAGTAGAGAGTAGAGCTTTCTCCCCAGCTCCGCCCATATCTGACAGCAGCGTGATTACGTCATCACACTGCTGCAGGGAACATCGGAAGGCTCAAATATGGAGCTGTCTTTTCCCTGCTTAAGGACCTCTTTTTTATTTTAATTTGATGTTAATAAATTATTGTTTTATTGTACTTCTAGTCCAGTGTCCATTTTGCACCTTAAAAGTCCCAGGGGACTGGCCATCCCCTATTTGAGCCCATTTTGATGGCTCAGCCTTTGTATATAAAGGGTTGTAGGGGTCATAAGCTGCGGTGACACACACAGGAGTGAGGGAGGCTGTAGTGACAAGTATTGTAGTGGTCATCAGCTATAGTGACATCACAGGCGGGTGACATACCGTAAGTCATGAATTGCTGGTTGTAGACAATAGGTTTCAGGATACTGCAGATGACATGTTTTATCACACGCATTATCCTATGATTATGTATTATAGGAAGATATTGCCCAAATGTAATATTTAGTAAGGGGGGTAGCTCCAACATGGCCATAAACAAAGCAGCAGTCAGTTGTCATGTTCAGTGCCGTCATCAGAAATTTTATGGACCCCTTCCATTACCTGCACCCCCCCACCAACATCCATTTCCAGACCACATATAGTTCATGACAGATCTATAGGAGATTTTAAAATCAAACTTGTTATCACTCTATAAACATCACTTGTACCAGTAAGCTGCAAAAAGCCGCTCTATAACCCTACCATTGTTCCTCCCTTTAACCTTTACAATAAACTGTAGGGACGAGGGATTGGTCCTTTTAAGAATATTGCCCAGAATGCTTGCGGGCTCAAGGAGCATATAAGAACAAGTCCCGCGGTGCTCAGTGCAAGGGACCAGGAAGGAGACTGGAAGCAGCCTAACACTGGCTCCCCTGAGGCTTTCCCTTTCTGGCCTGTGTAATCCAGCGTGTGTGTTTGAAGCCGGAGAGCAAAATAGCATTTGCTATTGTACAATGCCACAGTATATGCATACCACCTTCGTTCACCCCTGTTGCCAGGGCTGCTGTTGCAGTGGGGTGAACTTCAAACCCTGCCTATTGGGCACCGCCAGGAACTGCGCATAACTCCTGCCTTTGCCACCACAACTATCCACCATCCTACTACACAGGCCCACGAACATCCGCTGCGCATTCTTCCGCGGACCCTGGCCATACTTGGGGTGAGAATTCTGGGTGGTGGGGCCTACTAGCTGTTTGAATGAATTGAGCTGGACTTTTGCTGAGGACTTAGTCAGTACAGCTAACCATTTTATTTGGTTGATCGTTTTGGCCCTTGCTGGGCCTCGGTTGTTTAATGAAGTTCAAACCAATACAGCCGCCTCTGTCATCTGGTTGATTCCTGAACACAACAAAACCACTTTGTAACCTTAAGTTTAAAGATGGTCATACATGGTTTGATTTTAAGTTGAAATCTAAAAAATTTATTCCTTTTTATCTGAATGGATCCACCAAAAGTGATAGAAGTGGAATATAAAATCAAGTGAGCGGTAATCGGACATGTTGGTAAATTTCAATTCAATTATCAATTCAATTATCTGACAGGTTTTCCTGGTTTTTCCGACTATGAAATATGCGCACAGGAGTTTGGGAGTGAAGTGAATCAGTGTTCGATCGATCACACTGTGTGGTAGTACCATTAACTGATATCAGACTGACAGACGATTTTTCAATCACAGAAGCTGATTGAATCTAAGATCCATTAAGCAAAAATGACTACCTAAAGCAGGGCTACTCAAATATAAATTTGAAAGGTCCACTTACCAAATTTACATTCAGTCTGAGGTCCGGAGTTTGGAATTTTACCGTGCACTGCCGGCAGATCGGCAGTTTTGACGGCGCTGACCCAGTCCGCCGGACAGAAGCCTGATGTAGTCGAGTACATTTATATAAAAATTCTCTATAGTCTATAAAGGACAAAGTCTCAAACATATGTATTTAATTACTAGACAAGGGGCACCTCACAGGTATATATTGAGGGGTCAGTGGAGGGGGAAAGGGGTAGGAGGACCTGAGGAGCCCTGGGATGGCCATTTTCTCTGCTCACAAAGCTTTCTTTTGGAAATATGGATATAAATTCAAGCTTTTATAAACCTTCCTGTGTAGTGTATGTGCCTCTGAGGTGGCCACGTTCACACTGCCTCAATTTTGTATAAGGTGCTATAAGGACAATGTCCAGTCCTGCCAGTGTGTGTGACTCTGTTCACTACCTCAGGACAGACAGGATCACACAGGAGAAGCCCCACCTATAAGCAGAACTGAGGAGGCGCGGCTGAAGCATCGGCTCTGCTGGATGGGAATAAGCTCCTCTCCTTCGCTTCAGGGAGAAAGAAGGGAGGAATGAGCCTGGGCAAGAGCAGCTGCCGGTCAACATCCAACCCTATTTGGGTCCGGATCCGGACCGGGGTCTGCCTATTGAGTACTCCGGACCTAAAGTCTCCACAAGCATTAAACACCCACTAGCATACATTCCTAAAGCTTGAAAACTGCATCCAAAGTTAATGAATGGGGCAGTTCATACAGTAGCTTCACCTTTGCTTCTGCGTTGCCCCGTGTTAATGCATTCCAATGCATACATATATTTTGCCTTCCCTGGTACCCATAAGAATGCCAATGTAATGTTTGAATAAAACCTTTGCATTTTCATTATGTAGCTTATTTAAACTCGAAGACATAATCATTTGTATGTATATTTCATCTTTGGGATGCAGGAAGATCATGGCTGGTGGAACAGGCCAGCATGTGATTCCTGAAGACAGTAGACGAGGGGTGTCAAACTCAAATCTACAGGGGGCCAAAACTAAAAACTTGAAAATATATCACATGCCTACGCTTATATATTAGATGATTCTTTTCATATGGAAGCAAAGTAACACATTATTATTGCATGTAGCTGATAATTACATGACATATATGTATCAATACCCCAGCAATACAAATATTAAATTACCACAATGTAAAATAAACCTTCCATCGGAAACCCCCCCCCCCCAAAAAAAAAGATAAAAAAATAACCAAATAAATCCATGATGAAGTTAAAAAAAAGTCTTTGTGGAAGAGAACCGTGGAAGAGGTCCTTTCTTCTTGAAGTCCCGGCGTTGAAAGTATGAATTCCAGTGACATCATGGACTGGCATGATATCACAGACTTTTCTCAAACTCACTGTGTAGGACCAGAAGTCATACCTCTTTAAATGCTGGGACTTTGAGAAGAGAGGACCTCTCCAGCGATGCTCCGGAGGAGGAGCGAAAAAGCTTTTTTTTTTTTTTGGGGTCGCCAACCGCAGAGTCGATTATTTTTTTATTGCCCTTTTTTTGGATCATCGCATGGAATTTTTTTTTTAACATCACGGACGGCAATGGATTTATCTGGGGCCGCCAGATAAACTGGATTTATTTTTTTAATGGCTTTTATTTTTATTTATTTATTATTGGAGGGAAGATGATATTTTTTTGGGGGGTGTTCATTTTTTTCTGGTTTAATATTTTTATTAAAGTTTAAGTAACAAAAATAAGCAATTGGGTATAACCCCAGGTACATTGAAACAATTAGGATCATCGTGCAATAAGGCAATAAACAGTACAAAATAATAACGCAAACAAATGCCCTTATCAAAAATGGGGTGAACTGGTTTCGGAGAGCTTTCTGCTCAACAGGACCAATTAGTGACATATAAAAATTTAAACATTACGTAACAAACTGTAGAGCACAGTAAATTAAACAAAAGTAGAAATCTCTTCCAATCTTAGTACCTAAGAGTGATCAGAAAGATAAATAAAGGAAAGAGGGGGAGAAGACAAGGAGGGAGGAGAGTGAAAAGCTCCAGAAATGGGACGCACCCCATGGGGAAGAGGGAGGGTCATAGGTAGTTCAGACTATCCCTATGTAGTGTTGGATGGAAAGCCTAGATCCAGGGATCCCAGGTAGCTACAAACCGTTCATGCCTGTCCTCCAAGATGCCCCAAAGTTTTTAATTGATCATGATGGTGTTAACCCTATGGGTGAACTCTGAGAAGGGTATGAATAGTTTTTAAAAAAATTTTGGCTATGGTTAGCAGCGATGAGGTGCTGTGATAATCTATGTTGGATGCGCTTGAGAGGAGTAAGGGGGACGTGCAGGAGGGCTTGCCATGGGTCCTTCGTGAGGTGAACTGTTAAGATCCTGGACATAAGGCGGTAAACTCTATGCCAGAAGGACAATACAAAGGGGAAGGTCCACCAGGTATGCAGCATGTCGCCTTCGGCAGCACATTCCCTAAAACAGGATGGGGAAGTGAAGGGGTAAATGCGTGCTATCCTAGAGGGGACCAGGTACCAGCCAAAATAACCTCCATGTTAGCCACATTGACTGATTCATGTTTTCAAGAATCG
Organism: Ptychadena robeensis; assembly: GCA_036250615.1. Taxonomy (NCBI): domain Eukaryota; kingdom Metazoa; phylum Chordata; class Amphibia; order Anura; family Ptychadenidae; genus Ptychadena; species Ptychadena robeensis. The sequence goes on along the minus strand of CM070041.1, from coordinate 35,138,339 downwards.
TTCTATTAAATATTTAGAATTTTATAAATGTACATTTATTTACTCTTATTTTCTGTTAATGTATTGCATTGGTATTGCTAAGTCACATGTCATGTGTATATCGGCTACATGTAATAATTACTGTTATTATTACATGTAACCGGTATGGAAATGTATATAAATGTATAATTTGTACCAATTGTCAGGGTGCCTTGTGTGTTATATGTTATATGTTGCGTTGCTGGTTGTGTGGTGTTGCTTGTGTTGTATGGTATATGTTATATGTATTTAAATGTATATGTATGTTTAGTTTTTTCAATTATGGTGTTTGACCATTTGGGCCAATGCTTACTATAGGGGTTAAGATAACCTCTGCACTTGTGGCCCTCCATATCAACTCAGTTGGGCACCACTGGTATAGTTTGTTTAGTGTAAATATTCACTATTTCTTGTTTGGGAATTGTTGGGTTTAGTAAATTGTTTAATTTTATGATGGCCACTCAATGTTATCTCTTGGTTTATAATTGTCCGGTTTAATAAATGTTGTGGTTTTAGGACGAGAAATATGTGTTATTTTGGAATTTGGCAATTGTTTCATTTTTTTATGTGCTTATTGCTGCTCAGGAGTTAATGGATTCGGAACCATTATGGGGTTAATATAACCCAATAGTCGTTCCAAGTTATTATCTGTAATAATTTATTTCATTACAGATGATATGGGGGGGTTTATGTATTCATTTATTATATGTGTTCGGTGACATGATTGTACATAGAGACTACGGGGGTGAATATATATTTATTTTGACATGTAATAATTTTTTGGGAATGATTTCATTGCAAAATAAATGTGTTCTTGCCCCAAATATGGCACCCGATAACCTGTTCCGGCCAGCCAATTACTGTAATGTCAGCACCTAACATGGCTACTGGCATTACAGTAAGGGCAGTACTTACCTGACCTTTGATTGCCTGTCTAGAATCCACAAAATGTGCAGGGCGCAGACACCAGCATGCGCGGTGCTCGTCCCAGTAGCGTCATGCGTCGAGCATAGCAATGCTTTAGCCAAACACGTATTTAGCACGTCCTGACATGAGGCTGCTGTCAGGAGGCTCCCTTCCACTACCTGCATCACTCCACACCCACAGCAGATCCTGCTATCAGGAGGCAGAGTGCAGGATGGCGAGCACAGATCGGTGCATCCGGAAAGGAAAATGTCACAAGAACAAACAGGAGCGGAAGACAGTTGCAGTAGAGGCCTTGCAGAGCATCACCAGGGATGAAACCCAGCAGCTTTTGATGTCTATGCCTTCCAGACTTCAGGCTGTAATTGACTGCAAAGGATTTGTATCCAAGTATTAAAAAGGGAAAGCTTGATTTATGATGATTATTCTGTCCAATTACTTTTGGTCCCATAACAAGTGGGAGGCACATATGCAAATTGTTGTAATTCCTACACCATTTACCAGATTTGGATGTAAATACCCTCAAATTAAAGCTGACACTGTGCAGTTAAAGCACAACTTGTTTGTTTCCAACACATTTGTTTCATTCCAAAGTGGTGGTGCATAGAGCCAAGAATTGTGTTGATGACCCAATATTTGTGTACCTGACTGTAAATCCCGATATAGCAATTTTTATTGTTGATTCTATTAATGAATACTTTATATAAAATTGCTATATGGAAATGCAGTTTGAAACTATATATAAAGCCAAATGAAGAGTCAACAAGACAATAAAACAAAAATAGGCAAATACCTAGAATCTCCTGGCTTTAACCACGGAAGCCAAGGCTTTATGACCTATGTGTTTTATGTATAAAATAAATATTACACATTAGCTGGCTTGCATTCTTCTGAAAAAGAGGGATTAACACCCCTGAGGGTCTGTCAAAAGCAGTACAAAAAATCTAAACACCCTGGTGGTCCACTGAGATCCAGATGTCTGCACCAAAAGAGGTACATATGGTAATTAACTCACAAAGTCAGATAGTGGAATATTCAAACTGGAATTCCACAAACTCTAGAAGAAAAAATACCAGACCGGCCACAAGTTGGCACTACCGCCTTAGTTTGTTACAGCTCAAAAATACGATGTCACACTGAGCTGAATAGATCACCTCCCCTCCCCTGGCTATAGGTTCACCATCACAGATCTAGTACATCACACACCTGTTACACCCCAATTTCTGATCACTGGTGGTAAAATTGGGGAAGCATGCTCCCCTTAATCATAAGATATTTATTGCAGTACATTATCTTGCCACTAGATGTCCACAGTCAGGTTTCCTACCATGGTGTAAACCAGTGGTTCTCAACATTTTTAGATCCGCAACCGGAAATGGCGTTATTAAGTGTCACTTCCTGTATTTGAAACAGGGAAGTGCCAGTGCAGAGTGTCAATATTCCAAATACCTATCCGGTAAATGAAATGTCCCCTCCCTCCAATTTTCCCTCCCCACTTGTGCAGATGATGATAGAGGTGAGAAGTAAACAACCCACAGGTTGAGAACCAAGCAATGTAAGGGCTCATTTACACAGGCAGTCATCAATCACCCATTAAGGCAGCATTCACACTTTACAGTCAGTGGCTGTCTGCAAAGTGAACTTCCCCCCCCCTCGGACGCCTGCTCGCGGGGCATTTAACAATGCCCCCATTCCTTCACTATTGAGCAAGCATTTGAAAACTGACCGGGGGTTTACTTATCCTGCATCTTTCTGGTTTTATAGATATTTGGTCGTCCAGGTGCAGGATACGGGCAGTTTCCAGATGTGTGAATTGCAGTAACCACTCGAGGAACACAACATGAGGTGTTCCCCAGTCATTTGCTCCATAGGGTTAAAATGGGGCATTTTTAACCACCACTGAGCGCCTGCACAGAGTGTACAGACGCTGGCACCCAGAAAACAACCATGTAAGTCTAGCCTAAATGCAAATGTCCTATCCCATGGGTCAGTTCTCTTTCTTTACACATAATTGTCATTGGCATGTTAAATCAGCCAGCATAGATAGGTACAACACATGGCTGCAGGCAGAGCTCAGCTTAAACTCAGGACTGAACCGTTTCCGAGAAGTGGCAAAGACTGGGGCTGGGAAGTATGATGATATACACTGCTCAAATAAATAACGGAAATAAGACATCCTAGGTGTTAATGAATTGAATATTCTTGTTAAATAATTTGTTCTTTAAATCAACCCATTTTATCAACCCATGGAGGTCTTGACTAGCTTAAAAGTAAAGTGTGAAAAAAACACTACAGGCTGGTCCAACTTTTATGTTACGTCGTTGTAAGGAGGTAATACAGGCATGTGGAGGCCACACACACTACTGTGCCTCATTGACTTGTTTTAAGGACTCTAAATCCAGACCTCAATGGGTTGATACATTTGATTTCCATTGATAACTTTTGTGTGACGTTTGTCAGCACATACAACTATGTAAAGAACAAAGTATCTAATAAGAATATTTCATTCATTCAGATCTAGGATGTCTTATTTTTGTGTTCCCTTTATTTTTTTTAGCAGACTGGCAGAGCCGCAGTTCCGGGTACTTTAAGACACTTCTGGGATAAGACACTCCGCTGTGTAGGGTATTATTATGATGATATAACAACAACAACAAAATTATACTGAAAAAAACTAAATGTTCTGATCAGTAAACTAGAAACTTGTCTCCAATGGTTCAGTCTCTACAGGAGAGGTGCGGAAAAAAAACCCTACACAGTTTTCCGCGTTTTCAAAACCGCACCACCCCGCAACCGCATTCAAGGCACCTGGCCAGGGTGAAATCCCATGAGTAAAGCGCACAGAAGACACATGTTTTTGCATGTATTTTGTGGCTGCAGTATTGGAGCCTGAGCCTTACTCATAAGGGAGTGTTTAAATGTGGTAAATACTGTATTTATATCACAATTACCCAGTGTTTCTTTTTTTCAGTTTTCTGGGGTATCTTATAGCTCCCAACCCATGGGCAAGTACAGTTGTGCTCAATAAGTTTACATACCCTGGCAGAATTTATTAAAGCTATACTCAAAATAAAAAAAAACACATAATACTCACCTGTCAGCAGTATACATCTGTAAAAACTGCTACAGAATAAAAAAAATGTACTTTCCTTCCTCACTTCCTCATTCCCGCAGAAATCATGTTTATTAATGGCAGAGAGAAGCAGTTCCGCCCACACTTCAGGAATAATTCATTCTGACAAGGGAGCTGTAATTCTATTAAATGGCCACTAGATGGAGCTTCCATTACATCACGTTAGATTCTGCAGATGTGAAGCTGCATTCCAATTCACAGGAGACTACGGAATTCATCCAAGATACCTCTGCTGTGATTGTTTACAACCTCGTCGCAGCGGGTATGTCACACAGTAGGAGGGGAGAAAATCACCCCTCCTGCTGTAGGAAAAAATTTTTTTGAGCAGTGATTGCCTAATAATAAGCAGTACTGCTGCTGATAGTGTAAAGTGCCCAGTGAGCTGGTAGGTCCGCTTTAACCATTTTTTAGAGAATATGATTAATAACACAACATAGCACAATCAAGCCTTCTTAAAACAGAAGGTATTTACACGGCCCGATCCAGCACAAATCCCAAAACTTTAGGTGGAAGCCCTAGTTTTGGGACAGTGGGTGGAGCCATGCAAATTATTCCTTTTCGCCCCATCAGCCAAATGCACATCCATGTGCATTTGGCTGATGGGGCGAAAAGCATGAAAGACCTCTTTGTTTAGACAACTCCTTGTTGCAGGGCCAGAGGCAAATGCTTTCTTCAGTGATTCAAAAGCCTTGATGGCCTCAGGAGGCCATATCTTGGTATTACGCCCTTTCTTGGTTAAGTAAGTGATAGGGGTCACCAAGGAAAAGTAGTTCTTTAAAAACTGCCGTTTGTAGTTTGCGAACTCCTTTATATTGGCTTAAGTCCCTGAGGTGGGGGCCACTCTAGGACGGCAGCAAGCTTGGATGGGTCCATACTCAGCCCTTCTGATGACACTATGTACCCCAGAAATGGGACTTGAGGTTGCTAAAAAAAGGTATTTCTCTTTAGCATATAGTCCATGTTGCAGAAGTCGCTATAGGACAATCAAAATGTCATCAATGAAAACGACAACACAGGTATAGAGGAGATCTCTGAAAACATAATTTACAAAGTTCTTTAACACAGCAGGGGCAGAGTTGCAGAGTCCAAAAGGCATAACCAGATATTCATAATGGTGATGTTTTCATAATGGAGTGCCCCAATACGTATGGATATGGGCCTGGTAGCAAATTGGACCCCCCCCCAGGCAGAACGACTCCATTCACCACAAAGATCTTCATGTGCTACACCTCCCTTTCATGAAGGCTGGATAGATTATCTTGAAAGGAGGAGAAAACGAAGTATTGCCTAGGCTAGTCTCCTCTTGCTGACCTAGGCACTGGCTTTTGGGTGTCTGCTGGGACAGTTATCTCTAAAATATCCTCCTTCACAGAACCAACAGAGGTTCTACACTGTGAGTACTCCTTTTTAGAAATATGAGCCCTCTCCACCTCCATAGGTTGCTCAGGAGGAAGCACAGGGTTCTGGAACTTGGTGGCCACCTAATGGGTTGCTGGCTAAGTTTCCGCTCTGGTGTTCTCTCTTAGATAACAGCAAAACCCAGCATTAAAAAAATCACCTACACACACTCAATAAAAAAAAATGAAAACATTTTATATATAATATTTTCAGCAATTATCGGAGCTTATCAAATTTTCTATTTTATTATTTCATCCTCATTGCCCACTACTTATCACCTTTTCTCAACTCCTCTATATTCCCCTTATTTCATTTTTGATTTGTTTTCTTGCTTTATAAGGTTTGAGTCTCATGTTTCCCTGATTATGACCTTGGGCCCAGTCTTGCTTATTTAGAAATTGAGAATATTTGTGGAAGAGGGTATGCCTTATATCTTGCTTTGATTCAAGTGTAGTGTACTCCCTGAAGTTGTTGTTTAGCCTGTAGGAGGGTGCCCTGGTCAGATGCAGTGCCTGAGGTGCGGGTGATGCCCACTAGGGGGAGCTCCAGGACAGAGCTGATAAAAGGAGAGCAAACAGGAAGTGAGCAGCCTTATACCGGAGAGAAGCTGAAGGGAGGCTTGCTCTCTGAAGAAGGGTGTGAGATACCCCAGCCCTGCGAGGAGGGAGATCAGAGCGTACAGGTGGCTCTCAACAACCTGTGTCCCTGTGTCAGCCTTGGTGCCTGCTTGTGTCCCATGGTGACCGCTGACACTGTCATCTGGATTAGGCCCTGGTTTCCGGTGTCCCGGAACAGGTCTAGGCCGCAACCTGAGGAGGACGATCATGCCAGGTAGGTCGTCGCGTGGTGAGTATACGACGCCCAACCAGAGACTTGATTACTACTACTAAGGACTGGCTACCACCTGGACGTGTTATATCTGTTAAACCGTTGTACCAGAAAAAGTTAAGTAAAGTTAGTTTTTAAAGCACATGACTTGTTTGTTTACTCTGTTCACTACCTCCACTTGCCTGAGGCAGACCAGGACAGTATAGACAAGATTGTGGCCTACCTGGAGGGCGTCTTTAGAGATCATGGGACCTTGCATGGGCTGCACTGAAAATTTGTTGTGTCGTGTCCAAAGCCCCGGGGAGACAATTCCGACGTTTGCCAACGCCTTATGTGACCTGGCCGAGACAATCCGTCGCCGGAAGAAACCGGGGAAGCCGGTCTGGGTCCCAGTGGATAATTGGCTGAAGGAACAGTTTGTGCAGGGGCTGGCGAGTACGGAAAAAGGCCTGTGAGGCGCTAAAGACGACCCCTACCATGCCCTTTGGGCGTCTGCTCACTACACTTGTTGTAAGAAATATGCCTATTATGGAAAATAATAATCACGCCTAATTAGGATATGAATAAGAAAAAGTTACACAGAATAATTGAGTAAAAAGAAACATATATTGTGTACAATATTACAGAATGCTGCAACAATGTATACATAAACATAAAATAATACATGAAAATAATACCATTGGGCACACTATGAATCATACATTATCATGTATACCTGACTTGCTGTCTTGGTGGACTGGCTGGGCTTCAGTTCTGTGTGGACGCCTATGCTGTGTCCTCCCCCTGCTGATCTGCCTGCTCTGTGGGTCTTCCCTCTTATACCCCAAATCCCTTTGAAGTTCATATCTCTAAAGATGTTATTTACGTAAGTATGTGAAACTCTTACATTTGGATTTTCCCAGGATTTGCAAAACGATGTTTCCTGTCTTACTAGATCATAAACAATGAGTTGTGAACTCCATGCATATTAGGAGGGGATCTCCTTTGTTCAAAGTACAATTAAGACTTTTCTCAGGTATATGCTAAATACATTCCAACATGACAAAAGACACAACACCTGGTCATGACGGACTGGTTTTTTACAACCCCACAAACACAGCCATTGAATTATCCATCCATATGATCCTATATTAATCTACCAATACAATGTTTCTGCCATACCTATATATTAATAATATTTTTGTCCATAACCATAAATCTACAGTCCCCCACTTGAGGGTGAGTTAATTATTAATTAATGAACCCTCACAATAAAAAATATGTTGTTTCCCCACAATACATATTTCTATGATTATTCATCAACAGTCCCAAGTTCTTCTTGACTCATACATGACACGATAACAACAGTCCATATGTCCTTCTGGAGAGGATGTCCAATCTCAGAAACATTACAGTCCATAAAATGTCTGTTCCATATTCTCTGTAGACT
>CM070041.1:35113614-35130509 GCA_036250615.1 Ptychadena robeensis | reverse complement strand
ATTAAGACTTTTCTCAGGTATATGCTAAATACATTCCAACATGACAAAAGACACAACACACCTGGTCATAACGGACTGGTTTTTTACAACCCCACAAACACAGCCATTGAATTATCCATCCATATGATCCTATATTAATCTACCAATACAATGTTTCTGCCATACCTATATATTAATAATATTTTTGTCCATAACCATAAATCTACATTGTGACCATAGTGGCTGAGCACGAGGGCCCGGAGGTCCGAGCTACTACAAGCGAACCTTTGCCTGAGCCAAAGGTTGAGGCGGCGAAAGTCACCACTATGGCCCCACCAGCTGTAGTCACCAGTGACACGTTACAGAACGCAGTGGCGGCACTGGCTGAGACCGTCAACGCCTTGCAGGTGGAAATGGCCCAACTAAGGCGGACCCCCTGGGGGAGCCTGTCTGCAGCCAATAATCTACCCATTTCCGTGGTAGGCATCACCTGGTTGCAGGTGGAGTTCTGGGGTAGAAAACTGGGTAAGAGTGAGAACCTGTTGAGGGAAGCTCCAGGGAACAACCTGTTGATAGTGCCCCCTAGGCAAGACATAATCTGCCCCCTTCCGATTGGGGCAGGAAGGCCTTTAGACGGGTTGGCTGTTCTAGTGGAACCACGGGCCACAACAGAAGGACTATGTATGGCCGATCCTGCGGTACCGCTAAGACGGGCCCACTAGCCCCCAGATCCTGTTAAGGAAATGCAAGGGGGAGCCGTATAAGGCCCTGCTATTATCCCTGGGTGGAGGAGATCTCAGACAGGTCTCCTGGGGGTAGGGCAATCCTGCAGCAGCTGCCTGAGCCTGTTGAGGACCTCTCCCCAGAGCAGCACTGCTCTCTGTGCCAGCTGTTGGATCAGCATGCACTGGTGTTTTCCCGAGTGGAGCACGATTTGGGCTGAGCCACAGGTATTGAGCACGAGATCAACACTGGAACGGTCACGCTCATATGGGAAAGATACCAGAGTATTTCTCCTCACCTGCACCAAGAGGTGAAACAAATGGTGTGACAGATGTTTACACAGGGGGTGGTAGAGGTACAAGAGCCCCTGGGCCGCACCAATAGTACTCGTAAAGAAAAAGGACGGGGCCCTGCAGTTTTGTGTGAAGCCAAACGCTGTGAGAGATGCCTTTCCTTAGCCCTGTATTGAAGAATCTTTCCTGGCCCTGGGGTAGGCCCACTTCTTTTCCACTCTGGACTTGGCCAGTGGCTACTGGCAAATCCCCATAGCAGCGAAGGATAAAGCCAAGACGGCTTTTGCGACCCCCCCATGGGACTGTATCAGTTTGAAAGGATTCCATTCGGACTGAACAATGCCCCAGCTATCTTCCAGCGTGCCATGGAGCATTGCCTTGGGGACCTGAACTTAGAACAGCTGCTGGTCTACCTGGACCATATCATTGTATTCTATACCACCTTTAAGGGACACCTAAAGAGGTTGGACTAGGTGTTTCTGGGTCATGTGGTGTCGAGGGAGGGGGTTTGCTCCAACCAACAAAGTGTCTGTCATACAAGACTCGGACTGTCACCGAGGTGAGGGCCTTTCTAGGACTGGCCGGTTACTACCGCAGGTTTATCCCACGGTTCGCCTAGCATGTGGCCCCGATTAACTACCTGCTGAAGGGGGCCGAATTGAAGGGACAGAATGCACGGGTACAGTGGTGATCAGAACAGCAACAGGCCTTCGATTTCTTGAAGGGACAATTGACTTCCGCCCCCATTCTGGTTTTTGCAGACTTTTCCTTGCCCTTCTGGGTACAGACTGATGCCAGTGGGCACAGCGGGCTGGGTGCTATTCTGTCCCAGGTACAGCAGGGCCAGAAGAGGGTCATAGAGTATGCCAGTCATAGCCTCCATGAGTCATAGATGAATCCGGGAAATTACAGCTCTTTCAAGTTAGAGTTGCTGGCCTTGGTGTTTCACTATCGACCGGTTAAGAAAAACCAACATGCTGATGCCCTGTCCCGCTACCCGGGCATGACTCTGGGAGGAACCACTGACGAGGAGTAGGAGGAGGTAGAGATCCCAGACTTGACATGTTTAGGACAAGGCAGGAAGCCCCTCGTCTAGGCCCCCAGATAAAGCTGTGGAGTACGCCTCCCTAGTTTTGAGTGGGCGAGATTGGAAAGGGACGCGGAGCGGGATCCCGCAATACAGCCCCTATAAGCCCCAGTCCAGACGGGGGTACGGCCCTCGGTAAGAGAACAGAATAGGTGGCCATGGGAGAGTATGCAGCTACTCAAAGAGTGGGGGATGGTGCGGGATGGAGTGTTATACCGGAGGGTGTTGCTGCCCCAGAAACAGGGCCCCACTTGGCATGTGCTGGTGTCTAGAGCTGCCGCACACACAGTAGCGGAGCGGCTGCATGAAGAATCTTGACACTGGGTGATGGGGAAGACGTGTAGTTGGATGAAACGCTACTGCCGCTGTCTGGGCTTGTATGAGATAGTAACCAAGGTTTGCCAAAGGTGCTCAGTTTGTGCCACGGTAAAAACGGCAGAACCCCGAAAAGTTGCACACACCTGGTAGCCGTTGGAGGTACGTACTGTAGATTACCTCACGCTTGATATGTCTGAGGACAGGTACAATCACGCCCTAGTTATGGTCGATCACTTTTTCAAGTTTGCGGTAGTGGTCCCCACGAGGGATCAGACCACTAGCACCGCGGCCCAGGCAGTCTGGAAGCATTTTTGCCTGCCTTATGGGTGCCCTCAGAGGATACACTCTGATCAGGGAGCGTGTTTTGAGGGTGAGGGGTTCAGAGGGCTGTGTGAGCTGATGGGGATTCAGCAATGAAACACTACCCCGTATCATCCCCAGGGGAATGGTGCTTGTGAGCGGTTCAACTGCACTCTGTTGCAGATGTTGAGGGGATTAGAGCGTAAGAAGAAACACAGGTGGACTCTGTATGTTGCCGAACTGGTGTAATGGTACAACCACACGGTCTATAACAAACTGGTCGCTTCCCCAATAATGTTTTGTTTGGTTGTACTAGTGGTGGCCCCCGGGACTTAGGTCTAGAGGCCCTTCACAATAGTTCTGGATGCACGCCTATACAATGGATCTCTGAGTTGAAACGGAGATTGAAAGAGGTGCAAGAGTTCGTGAGAAGTAAACAGTGGGAGCAGGATGGAGGCCAGGCACCCCAGGACCTAAGGGTGGAGGAGCAGGTGTTGGTACGTAGGAAGGGGGCCCATCAGTATGGCAAGCTAGAGACAGCTTGGGAACTCAATTCATGTGTCATAGTGGGGCACCCAATACATCGGCTGCGCTGGTTACACCGTAACATGCTCAAGCCCATTCCACATGTTTGTCTGCCGTCACAATTGGGCCCAGTCCCACTGGCCCTAGTGGTGCCTGCTTGTGTCGCATGCTGACCGCTGACACTGCCATCTGGATAAAGCCCTGATTTGCAGTGTCCCAGAACAGGTCTAGGCCGCAACCGGAGGAAGAGCAGGCCAGGCAGGTCTTGCAATTGTGAGTGTAAGACACCCAACCAGTAAGGACTGGCTACCAACTGGACGTGTTATATCTGTTAAACCACTGTACCAGAAAAAGTAAAGTTGGTGTTTAAAGCACATGACTTGTTTGTTTCCTCTGTTTACTACCTCCGAGTCTGCTTCCTTACCAGCCCTTTACAATAGTACTACAGTTGAGGCCAAAATGATTAGCCCCCTTATGAAATTAGACAACACTTTTCCATGAAAATGGCCATTAATACGTCTTTGTTATTTTGGAAACAATTACACTATAAAAAAAACAATGTCCACTAAATTAGATTAGAATGGGCAAAAATGTATATCCGATTCGATCCGAACCACATTTGACAACAATATCTTAGAGGAGTTCTTTACTAGGTTGGCACAGGTCTCCTGAGGGATTTCGGCCCATTCATCCATTGCAAATTGTTTTTACTAGTGTATTTGTTTCCAAAGTCATCAAATAATCCTAATTGTCTAATTTCATAAGGGGGCCAATAATTTTGGTCTCAACTGTATGTAATTCATATGACCCACCTTTTCTTTGTTCCTTCTAGCTGTATTTTCTTTTACTGATTGTACTCCATATCCATCACAGTCAAGTCAAACATTAAACATGCAAAAAAAAAATAGGTGAAGACAGAATTATGCAAATAGACAAAAAAAAGGACAGCTAAGCAATTTTATAACATGTTCAGAGACAAATGATTGCCAAGGACCATCTTAAAACCATAAATGGTTTAAAGTTACAATACCTGCACTTCACATGTGTTATATTTTACACATAACACGTTGCTTGTTCCAGATTCAATGTTTGAGCAAAACATAAAGCGGATGTATACTCAATGTGTAAAAAAAAAAAATATATATATATATATATATGTAAGTTTGACTTACCTCTTTCCCTTTAAACACCCCCCCCCCCGTGTAATGTCAGAACGTCCATCACAGCGGGAGAGAAAAGCTTGCAGCTGAAGAGGACATTGGGGACACCGGATTATTTCTTTAGGTGAGTATTGAATCATATTGAATATCGTTCAATAATTATCGTTCTGCATTTCTCGCTATTCAATATGATTCAATGTAAAATACTGACCTATATAAATGATCCGATGGGAACTCCCAGTTTAAAGGGAAAGAGGTAAGTCTGTAGTGTCTAGGTCAGTGGAGATCGATTCTTCTTAAGCTAGCCATTAGAGATGGTTGATGAGAACTTAAATTTTTTGACATTATCATGCAACTATGTGCAAATTTAATGAAAACTGAACCAATCAAATTGCAGCTGTTGTACTTGATTAGTGTAGTTTAAGTCAGCATACAATTTGCCTGCTATTACTTCTGGATGGGCATTTGGCTGATGGGGCATAAAGAAATAATTTGCATGGCTCCACCCACTGTCTTAAAGTAAAGATTTTTCCCTTAACCTTTGCAATTTGTGATGGAATGGGTCATGTGAATGCCTTGTGTTTTAAGAAGTGTAGTGATGTGCACCTGCAGAATCAGGGCAGTGTCCTCTTTACATTTCTTGACCACGATGCCCCTGGGTTTCAAGCAGATGTAAGGGAGTGATCTGCCCCCAGGAAGTTGGTCAGTGGGAAAAGGTCTGATGAAGTAGGAGTAATGTAAGGCACACACATGTAGATTGCCATGCAATCGACCCCCGATCAATCACAGCATGGTGACATCACCACACTGTGATTGATCAGGGATCAATTGAATGGAAATCCATGTGAACCATATGGGCACATCGATTCCCGTTCAATGGGGACCCGTTCTCCCCAGCTTGTAGCGTGTGAATCACAACACGCTTCAAGCTGGGAAGAAATCCAGCCTGCCCCTCACTCAGCAGCAGCAGCAGCTTCCAAGTGAGAAGTGCTGGCTCCGCCCCCTTCACACTGACAGCCGAACGGCTGTGGAGGAAGGAGCTAGCTGTTCCAATAATTTACATGAAGATTCACGTCTCCATGCAAAGTAATGGAGATTGAACAGGGTTTTCCAACATGTTGGGTCTGTTGATCCCGCTCGAAGGAAAGCACACACAGGTAGGCTTGTAAACAGATTAGAGTACAGTCAATCACTGTGAGCGCGCACGTTGATTGATTGTGCTCAAATCTTTTAACAGATCTACCCATGTGTGCCTAGCTTAACTGGGCATGCTGTCTCCTCCACAGACTGCTACCCACCACAGTCTAGTCCGGTGTACGGGCAACGAGGGAGTGCAATTCTAATCTAAGCCACAGTTACGAGGAGCCTCTGTTTGTCCAATCACAGATCTGTGCCAGATTTCCAGTGGGGTGGCGTGTGGCTCAGACCGCGTGGAGCAGACCTGAATGCTACTGGGGGTATTGCCTGTGCTGCAATCCTGCCACACCACTGTATTCAACCTCTGGACACACAAATACTAACCAGTGTTGGCTCTGCAGTGCCATGGAGGGCAACTCTTCATTCTAAAGAACCTGGTGTTGTAGTGGTTCTCAAACACACTGTCTTCATGGTCCTCACTGTCTTTATGGTGGCGGTCAGACCGCGTGGAGCAGACCTGAATGCTACTGGGGGTATTGCCTGTGCTGCAATCCTGCCACACCACTGTATTCAACCTCTGGACACACAAATACTAACCAGTGTTTGCCCTGCAGTGTCATGGAGGGCAACTCTACCACTACAAGACCAGGTTCTTTAGAATGTTCTCAAACACACTGTCTTCATGGTCCTCACACACAATAACAGCACTGTCTACTTAGCTGGTTAGGGGGATATATATACGATAAGTTTACTAGCAGGAAGTTATATACAGCCTCACACAAAACCCTTTGGCAGAGATGGGGTACAGGCTTAGGGGCTACAGTTCCAAGCAATGCCTAACCAGTGCTGAGAGTGAACAGAGGTAGCCAAGGCTCTCACCCAAGATATGGTCCCTCAGAAAGAGTGGTCTGGATGGATGGGTGGGGTAAACAGCTCTCAGGAGACCAAACAGCTTCAACAGTTCCAGGGAAGCAATCCTGCAGAATGGCCCAGAAAGTTCTGAGCGGAAAATATGTATAACCTAGGATTAGGTGCCAGTCACTGTCAGTTACTGGGCAGACTAAGAGATATCAATAAGTAATAGAGGGAGCCTTGGGCTGACCTCAGGCAGCAACTCAGCAACTGCCTGGCAATAGATTAAAGGCATTAAATGCATATGCACAACATTTTACAGCAATGCACAGCAATAACTCAATATGTATAGTTAGTTCCATTCTTTGGTCACTTCAGTCCTATTTCCCCTGGCCTCATCTGGGCTTTGTGGTCTGAGCAGTGTGGGTTCCCTAATGTAAGCAGGTTTGCCCAGAATCTTTTCTTTGAAAACATTAATTATAACAAAATACACTGTTTATATTCGTGTCCTAGTTGGGTCCTATTTGGAATAAAGTTAATTTATGCATAAATCACCTCTTGTCACCGGTTGATTCCTGAACCTTTAAGAATGCTTTACTGTTCCATTATAATGGTGACATTTCTGCATCTCAGGATCTCATTGATCATTTACCATCGATTGGCTCATTTTCCGTCTGCATAGAATTTGCATGCTAATGACATTTTGGCATTTTATTGACAATTTTTAAATGATTGACTTTGTCAGTCTACATACAAAATAGCATACATCTTCATACTGATGAAGATTATCATCTACTTGACTATTAAGATATATAGATGATAAATTTTATCATCTACTTGACTATAAAGCAGTTGCACTACCGCAGGTTTTTGATTGAATAGAATAAAAAATATCAGCTTGCAACAAAAGCAGAAAGGCACAGGAAGCTCCAGAGTATCCCCATACTTCCAACTCTTTTGGCTTAAACTATTTAAACACAAGATGCCACTTATTATCATGTAATTCCTCCTACCTGTTTACCTTGACCAATTTTTTCCATCCCTTAAGGCCCCCATACACGGGTAAGTTTCCCACCGGATTCCGGCCCGATCGATTCCGGGTGCATGCACGCGAAACGATCGTGCCGGAATCGCGTGCAGCCCACCTTGTCTGATCGACCAGGTCCGATTGATCAGGGGCCCAGAATCCGATCGTACAGAGAACCAACATGTTGGTTCCATCAGATTGATTCAGGGCCGAATCAGGGCCAATCGGGCATGTTGGTGGTGGACATCAGATGGATCACCAGCAGATCTGCACAGAGGAGTGTGATCGATCGGACACGGAATCGTGCCGTAATCCGTGGGACAAGGTGGTATGCAGCGATGGATACTCTTAATTGGCCGATTGAGCACACCTGCGATTCCCGGCAGAATCGCCGGAATCGATCGGATGATGAATCGATCGGACATGGAATCCGACACGTGTATGGCTAGCTTTAAATTCTCTTAAATGTATCCCTCAAATTTCTTCTGGCCAAAAAACAGCTTTAACCTCTCCAACCTTACAATTTTCCTAGGTTTCTTGCCATACATGTTCAAGCACCCTTTCAGAATACCAATATTTTCACAATTGAACGGTGAGGGCTCCCCACCAATTTCCCTGCATCATCACTGACATCATGGAGCTGGATCCGGTGACAAGAGGCGAGGATGCTGCAGGGCGGTGTGGGTGCGTCTGGAACAGGTAAGCATTCACTAGGGAAAACCAAGGGGTTAAGAAAAATATAAGTTGGTTTACATCTGAAAATGTTTATTGTTCTTACGGATGTCAACATTTTTTTTACATTTATTTCAATAAATAATCAGATTGACCCACAATTTAAATTTTTACCCACTTAGTGTTTGAGTTCGACACCCCATGTTCCCAACCATTTATTTACCCATTTACACCGTTTGTCTTGGTCAACTTTAGTCAAGTTTTACCTTTATGCTGATGACACCAGAATCTTTCTCTTTGCTTAATAAAGAATTAAAGTGGACAGCTCACTATTGTGATAATCAGATTGAATCTGCACCACTGACTTCCTCAAATATTAAGGAATTACTTACAAATCAACTACATCAATGGGGTTTACTGGTGTCAATAATACATCCATAATCCACTTTTTTCCCATTTTAAAACATCAATCATTGAAGAGGATAGATAATTTTTACCGCATATTGACGACACATCAGTTGACATGTTCCTGGGATTCAACTGGTTTAAGGTCAGTCCACGACGCATTTTGCATCCAGCTTTGTCAAGTGTTACAGACCTCCTGATATAGCAAAATCTTCCTTCATCCCAGACTGTGTTCTCTCGCCTTCTTAAAATGTATATCCATATTTTCCCACCAAGAGATTAATTTCCCTACCTGAAATAGTAATTAAATCTTATATAGTTCCTGTTCTTCAAGCCGATTGCTCTGGTGTAACTCTTGGCACTCAAAAAATGAATCTTCTACACCAGGGGTTCCCAAATTTTCCCTACACACACCTATCATGCTAAACATGCATCACACACACACACACTACATACACACTTACTGTCTGTAGATAGCTCCCCCATGGTCAGCCTCGCGCTTATCCCTCCCCCATGCTTCTCATTGGCTGGCAGTGTTAGGGGCACTATGTGCATTCGGCAGTGCAGAGAGCCAAAAGGGAGCTAAAAACTGCAGTCCTCTCCCCTTTCTTTCTGACTCTCACCTCGCCTAGTGCCACCTCTGCCCCCCCCCCCCCGGGAATACCTCCGCACCACCCCAGTTTGTACATGACTCTCCACTGTTTACAACTCTTAATGAATAATTAACAAATAACTAAAATGACAAAACAGCATGTTTTATAAATGTTAGAAGCTTTATTTGGTTTTCAACAATCCACCGTAACACATTTCTAAATGAAGTGCTTACAGATTTAAGAAGTTAAACAGTTTATTTCAATCTTTATTTTTAACCAGAAAAAAAGAAGCTTGTTTATGTTTAAAACAAACAACAAAGCGGCAGTTTAGAGATGACAGTTACAGAATAAAAGTCTTATAATACATTAAAAAGGAATAAAACAGCACTGAACTATCAGATGTTAAATACAGAGCTGAAATCAAATCTTAAAAAAAAAAAAAAAAAGACTGTTTCAGTGTACTACTTAAATTAGGGAAAAATTAGATTTGCCTTTCTAGCTCCGACCTTTCCAATTTTTTTAATGTAACAGTATCAGCCTCTGATTAATAGGTGTATATAGTTTGGGAGAAACCAGAATTGAAAGCATGTGAACCTGGACAATAATTAGAAAAACGATTCTTACTAGGCAGTCAAAAGGATTTTTCTGTATAGAATGCCATTTGCTATAATTTTATGGTTCTCACTTTCATGGTATAACCAGTTTAAAGAATCTAGTATGCACATAATTTCCTTTGTGCTGTTATAATGCTCACTACTGGCCACAATAACCATAAAACATGAACATTATGCAAACCATGAAGCTTTCTAGAAAAAATAAGAATGGTACTGTTGCATTAAAATATTTATGAAATTTGTACTAACAAGTCTTAGTAGAGCGATCCATTTTAGTAATTCGACTAGTTCAATGCACTTTACAGTGTCTTCAAATACAACAGGTTGCATCTATCTGTAAAGACCAATTAAAGAATATGTAGACTGTAAAAGGGAAGTAAAAAAAATAGATGGAAAAATAGAATTCCATGTACAAATTGTTATATGAAAATAGATCAACAAAACTCTCATAACGAAGGTAAAATTGTGCAAGAAATTTAATAAACAGCTGAAGATTTTGTTGATTTAAAAAATTTCACCTTTTTTTTTATATCTCTACTCTTCACTCAGGAAGGTTAGCATTATATAAAGGCAGCAAAATGTATGTACAAACACACTGATATATATAATTATATACAAGCTGAGGTTGGGGAAGGGAAGGGTTCATTCTTTCTTTTTGGCAACTGTCAGTTCCAACTTTGGCAGATGGACACCTACCTTAGTTGCACTGTCATTGCTTGAGGAAGAAGAAACTCTGGACTTTCGGGAGGAAAGCGATGCGCCACTCCCTTGGACGTTTTCATCATCACTTAATGTGACCTCATAAGAACCTTTTGACTTTGACCCCAACCCACCAAAAGTGCCAAACTTAATCTTTGATTGCTTTCCTTTCTTTTTGCCCCCCTCAACAGCTAATGAACTGCCAGCCTCTAATGTACCACTTGGTGAGGAGTGTGTTGATTCATCTTTCTCTTCACTCAAGGAAGAGGATCTCAGTCTTGTCTTTTTACTAGTAAAAAGAGAAAACTCATATTTAGAGGACTTTTCTACTTCTAAGCTTGTGGACTCCAGACCAACTTCAGCTGACCCTAAACTGGATTTTGCGGTTTTGAGATCTCCCTTTGACCCAGAAACTGAGACATCTGGAAGGCTAGCATCCCCTTTTGCTTTAGATTTGAAGTTCAGTTTTGGCATTTTTATCTTAGATTTCTTTAATTTAATATCACTTTCATCAATTTCTAAGTCAGCCTCACCTGATTTCTTCACCTGCACATTTGCTGAAGGAAAGTCTACGTCAACGCCCACCTCCCTTCCTGTCAGCTCTGGTCCAGGTGATGTAAATTTAGGCATTAAAAGTCGTGGGAAAGTAATTTTAACAGCAGAACTTTCTAGATTGCCACTGCCCATTCCTGAAGCTGAAATGCTGGGTTTCTTTACTCCACCAGAGATGCCCAAATCACTTTCAATTTTTGGTCCTTTTAACTTAATATCAAGATCTGATTCTGAAACTTTTGGTGAAGAAATATCAACTGCTGGCACTTTTATTTTCCCTCCTGACCCAGAAACTCCTAATTTGGGAGCTTGTAAATTCACACTTTCTGAAGCAAGCATATCACTTTTAACTTTTGGTCCTTTCAAATTAACACCTATGTCCGACGCAGGGGTAATTGTATCATGGGTCAAGTTTACTTCAGGAGCTTTAATGTCTGTCATAACATGTGGGCCAGAGAGATCAATATCTCCTTTAGGAAGTGAAACACTGATATCAGCAGCTGACCCTTCTAGTTTTGGACCTGACATACCAAAATTAGGGAGTTTGAATTTTGGCTTCTTGACCTTTACATCTGGACCTTCAATATTTACCCCAGAAGATGTGAGTTCAGCTTCTGGTGTCTTAACTCTGCCAGTGATGTCTAATTCTGGAGTCTTTAGTTCTACACCTGGACTCTGCAATGCAGTTTCTCCTTTTAGTTTTGGAGATTTGAGGTCAAACTCAACATCAGGGAAATTAATTTTGCCAAATAGTGGCTTTCTTGTTTTAGGTGCTTTCAAGCCAAGATTTGCTGAAATTGCTGCATCCCCATCTATAATATTTAAATCTGCATCTGGGGCATTAAGATTTATGTCATGGTCTACTTCAGGTGCATTTACATCAAAACCCCCTTTTTTGCTTTTTATTTTTGGACCACTCATATGGATTTTGGGCATTTTAAATTTGCCTTTTTTTCCTTTGGCTCCAACATTCAACTCAGGCACTTCAGAATCAAGTTCCACATCAGGAGGGTTAACATCTACAGAAGGTGATTTTAGGTCTGCTTTGGGAGACTTAATGCCAAAGCCAAATTTTGGTTTCTTTACCTTGGGGAGTTTTAAACTACCTTCATGTCCTTCAATGTCCATGTCAATTTCTGGACCTTCTAGTTTACCTTCAAACTTAGGGCTACTGATGTCTCCACTCAGCTGTGGACCCTTCAAGCCAAAATCACCTTCCAATTTCGAAATAGAAAGATCTGCTTCTCCTTTCATTTTAGGAGTTTTCAAATTAATGTCTGGCATGGACACTTTTGGTAAACTGACACTTGGACCTGATATATCAACATTACCTTTGGGAAGGGTCGCACCAATGTCTGAACCTTCTACCTCTGGACCAGAAATTCCAAATTTGGGTATTTGAAATTTGGGCAATTTAAGCTTGCCTCCTGGTCCTTCAAAATTTATATCTGGGGCCTCCATCCCTGAACCTTTGAAATCAAGCTCTGGAGCTTTAAGGTCAATGGTTGGGCCCTTAAAATCGCCTTTAATTTTAGGGCCTTTCAAATTCGAGTCAATTTCAGACATTGACACATTTGGCATTTGTACAGAAGGTATTGTAATTTTGACATCTTTCATTTTACCATCAATATCTAAATCTGGTGCTTCAATGTCTACTTTCGGACATTTAATGTCAAGTTTGCCTTTCAAATTTGGACCCGATACATCTACTTTGGGAAGACTAGCATCAATGTCTAGACCTTTACCTTTTGTTCCAGATATGCCAAATTTAGGCATTTTAAATTCAGGCATCTTAATTTTTCCTTCAGGGCCTTTCAGATTAACATCAGGGGCATTAAGCTGCAGTCCTGGGGCCTCAACATTTAACTCTGGGGTCTTCATGTCTACTTGAGGGCCTTTGAAATTTCCTTCTAGCTTAGGGCCTTTCAAGTTAAGGTCAATATCGGGCCTAGATATTTTTGGCATATGCACTGAAGGTAACTTAACATTTGGACCTTTTACTTTACCATCAATATCTACACCGGAAGCCTCAAGATCAATATCTGGACACTGGATGTTAACTTTAGGAGCTTTCAAATCTCCTTCCGACTTTGGCCCTTTTAGACTCAAATCAACATCAGGCATGGATAACTTTGGTATACCTATATTCATTGTGGGCATTGCAAACTTGGGGCCTTTGAGTTTGCCCTCTGGTCCATCAATGTCTAAATCAGGAGCCTGAATATCTACATTTGGACCGGATACATCAAACCCTCCTTTAGGAAGACTAGCATCAATATCTATCCCTTCCATTTTATGACCAGAAGTACCAAATGTAGGCATTTTAAATTTAGGCATTTTTAATTTGCCTTCTGGCCCTTTCAGATTGATGTCTGGTGCTTCTAATTCCAAGTCTGGGCTCTTAATATCAACTTTTGTGCCCTTCATATCTCCTGCAATCTTAGAACCTTTCAAATTTAAGTCAGGCATTTGTACAGATGGTAGTGTAAATTTGGAATCTTTCACTTTACCCTCAATATTTACATCTGGTGCTTCAATGTCTACTTTCGGCCCTTTGATGTCAAGTGTAGGACCTTTCAAATCACCCTCCAATTTTGGACCTTTTAGATCAAAATCAGGCATGGATTCCTTTGGTAAATTCATTGAGGTCATTTGAAATTTGGGGCCTTTCAATTTGCCTTCTGGCCCTTCAATATTTAGATCAAGAGGCTGAATATCTACATTTGGGCCTTTCAAGTCTCCTATCTTAGGACCTCTTAAGTTTAGGTCAAAATCAGGCATTGACATTTCTGGCATGTGTACAGATGGTAGGCCAAATTTGGGACCTTTCAATTTACCATCAATATCTACATCTGTAGTTTCCAGGTCAACTTCCGGTGCTTTAATGTTTATTTTGGGAGCTTTTGCATCTCCTTCAATTTTAGGACCTTTCAGATTTAGATCAAAATCAGGCATGGACACCTTTGGCAGATAAACATTCATTGAAGGCATTCCGAATTTGGTGCCTTTTAATTTACTTCCTGATCCGTCTATATTTACATCAGGTGCCTGAATATCTATATTTGGACCAGATACATCAAAACTTCCTTTGGGAAGGCTAGCATCAACATCTAATCCTTCCCCCTCTGGTCCAGAAATGCCAAACTTGGGAACTTTAAATTTTGGCATTTTAATCTTACCCTCTGGGCCTTTCAGATTGACATCCGGGGATTCTAATGATACTCCTGGAGCGTCAATGTCTAACTCTGTTGCTTTAATGTCAATATTAGGGCCCTTCATATTTAAGTCAATATCAGGCATTGACATTTTAGGTAGTGAAGGCATCTTGAACTTTGGACCTTTTACTGTGCCATCAATATCTAAATCTGGGGTTTTAATATCAATTTCTGGATGCTTTAGGTCCAGTTTAGGACCTTTCAGGTCTCCTTCAAGTTTAGGAACAGACACATCCATATCTCCTTTTAACTTTGGCCCTTTCATGTTTAATTCCACATCTGGCATAGATACTTTGGGACTTGTTATGTTTAATGCAGGCATTTTAAATTTAGAATTTTTACCTTTTACTTCCATATTTGGCATTTCTACATCAGGACCACTTACTTCAATGTCAGTTTTTGGGGTTTTAACATTAGCACTGGGTGCTTGTACCTTGGGACCTGAGAAATTAAATTTTGGAAGCCTAAATTTAGATTTTTTACTTTTTATCTCAGGAATGTCAATGTTTGCTTCTAACTCAGAGCCTTTCAGATTGCCTCCCTTTGAAACATCAATGTCACCTTTAATCTTACCACCTTTCAGATTTAAATCTGCATCTGGAATAGATATACTGGGCTTTGAAAATCCCCATGATGGCAATTTAAATTTGGAACCTTTAACTTTACCCTCAGGCAATTCTGCAGAGAAAGATGGGCTGGGAACATCAACATTTGTACCTTTAATATGGGCCTTTGGAGCCTGTACATCAACACCCACATTTGCACCAGGTAGGTCTGCGCTTCCTTTTATTTTGGGACCTTTTACACCAAAATCTACATCAGGCATGGATACATGAGGTAAATCAACGTTCAGTGAAGGCATTTTGATCTTTGAACCTTTTACCTTTCCCTCAGGGAGCTCAACATCTAGCTCAGGAGCTTTAATATCTAACTTTTGTCCAGACAGGTCAACATCTGCTTGTGAAAGGTTAATGTCTGGGCCCTTAAGGCTTCCTTCTATATTTGGCACTGAGACATCTCCCCCTGCTTTAAACTTTGGACCTTTTATATTAAGATCAATATCAGGCATGGAAAGCTTGGGCATATTGACATCGAGAGAAGGCATCTTGAAAGTGGGCCCTTTAATTTTACCCTCAGGTCCCTCAATATCCACTTCAGGTGTTTTTATATCTGCTTCTACGCCTTCAATATTGGGTCCTGAAAACCCAAACTTTGGTATTTTAAATTTAGGCATTTTCATTTTGCCTTCAGTTTCTAAATCAAGTTGTGGGCCCTTTAAATCAATTTTAGGTTCACTAAGTTCTCCTTCTATTTTTGGTAAAGAGACATCCGCCTCTCCTTTAAAGTTTGGTGCTTTAACATTCAAATCAAAATTAGGCATAGACACATTAGGCAAATGAAAGTTCATTGATGGCATTTTAAATTTTCCACCTTTTACATTGCCTTCAGGTCCCTCAAGGTCTACATTTGGACAAGATAGCTCAAGATCTGCCTTTGGAGCAGTAATATCCACTCCAGAACCTTCCACCGTGGGTCCTGAAAACCCAAACTTTGGAATTTTGAACTTGGGCATCTTAATTTTTCCCTCAGGGCCCTCTACATCAACACCTGATGTTTCAATATCAATCTCTGGTCCTTTCACATCAATATTCGGTCCCTTTATATCTGCTTCTACCTTTGGGAGATCAACATCTCCTTGAAGTTTAGGACCTCTCAAATTCAGATCAATTTCTGGCATATTTACTTTGGGTAAATTAAACTTCATTGTGGGCATCTTTAATTTTGATCCCTTCAATTTGCCCTCTGGGCCATCAATATCTAATCCAGGTGTGTTAACATCTACATCAAGGCCTTCAATTGTAGGGCCAGAGATGTCCACCCCTCCTTTAAATTTGGGACTTTTCAAATTCAGGTCAACATCTGGCATTGACAGCTTTGGCATTTTAAAATTTCCTCCTTTCAGCTTACCATCTGGACCTTCTATATCTACTTCTGGAGCCTCAACTTCAAAATGTGGTGACTTCGTTTTTGGAACAGAAACATCCATCCCTCCTTTCCACTTAGGACCCTTCAAATTGATATCAACATCTGGTACACCAACATCCAGAGATGGCATTTTAAATTTGGATCCCTTTATTTTGCCTTCAGAAACATCAATGCCCATTTCTTGAACATCGACATCTAGTTTACCACCACTTAATTCCATTTCGCCTTTTGGTAACTTAACATCGGCACTATCTGCTTTAAACCCTGAAAAGCCAAATTTTGGCATATGAAATTTGGGCGTTTTAAACTTGCCTTTACCATCTAGGTCTACATTAGGGGCAACCACATCAACTTCTGGAGTTTTAATGTCAATTTCAGGACCTTCACCTTCAGGACCTGTAATATCTGCACTTCCTTTCCACTTTGGACCTTTAAGATTTAAGTCAACATCAGGCATAGACATTTTTGGGAAATGCATTGTGGGCATCTTGAATTTCGGCATTTTGAGTTTACCTTCTGGGCCTTCAACATCAGGAGTTTCAATGTTAATATCAGTGCCCTCGAAATCAACTTCTGGTCCTGATATATAAATACTTCCTTTGGGAAGGCTGGCATCAATATCTGGACCCTCTAGTCTGGGGCCAGAACCACCAAATTTGGGCATTTTGAACTTGGGCTTTTTAAACTTTCCTTCTGGTCCTTTCAGATTCACATCTGGTGCTTCTAGTTCTACTTCTGGCAATTCAACATCAAGCTTT
>CM070041.1:35091188-35103543 GCA_036250615.1 Ptychadena robeensis | reverse complement strand
TCTCCTATCCATTTTTCCAGCGGATGATGTCGCATATTACATACCTCTAATCCATCGAGGTCTTGTCCCCCTGATGAAGTAATCATTACGAAACGCGCGTTGAGGATTATCCTGTTCTTGCACAGGAATATATTTTCCAACCGACTCTATCTGTATGTCTTTATCTTGTATTTTTGCCATGATGCTTATTATCCACCGTACCTGATTGGAATAATGTACAAATCCTCCCGGCTGGACAGATATTCTTGTTTTTAATCATTGCTGTATATATTAAATTTATGAAAATTTGACCTACCTGTACTACTTATACACTTAGACGATCTTTGGCCGTTAAAGTCCCCTTGCCTTTGGGGTCACCCAAGGGAAATTAAACAGGAGAGATTGAGTGGCAGTCTAGTCTCACTCCTCTTCTGTTTCTACGTATATATACTTTTTTTATGACTGCTTAATATTATATATATATATACACACACATTTGTTATTTTATAATCAGACTTCATACATCCCTACTGGAGTCATCATTAATCCAATATGGAGAAAACCCATTCAAAAGACATAGACAGCCATTTTCATTTTAAATAAACACTTGAGAAACAAGTGTGAAAATTGCACTTTAGATGATTCGAGTGAACCAGTAGAAAAAAATGAAATATTCTTGCTCACCAGAACAACATCAGGACTTTTCACACTAAAGACGTCTGATGAAAAGGTTGCTCCTGGCAGAGGGGATCGATCACCTTTCCTCTGTAGCTTGAGGCCTACTGTGTGATGCCCGACATTTGCCAGCAGCTTCTCAATGTCCTCAGAAGACATGTTGTCAAAATAGACTGTTGCACCCACAATCTGGTCACCTAAAACATAAATGTTTGTTAACAGTTATTTATAAAATATTAGTTTGGTAGAGGTCCCTACGCAATGTTTCTCTGTAAGGGGTTGTTTCCATTATACATCAGGACCCCTTCGCTAAGCGTATACACTTAGCGGGGGTCCCGACGTAGTACATTGACATTGCCTGCGGATGATCTGTTTACACAGGCGCCGGTGCAGAGGCTGAACATACTCAACTACGTTCAGCCTTACATCGGCGGAGTGGCTCGGCGCCGTGAAGACAGATGCTCCGCTCCAGCAGGTACAGCTATCTGCTACGTCGGGACCTCCGGAGGGGTCCCGACGTACAATGGAAACAACCCTTAAGGCTAGGGCTCCACTATCCATTAAAGATTTTAACATTGCTCATTGTCGGCAATGGGGCTTTGACCGGGCTGTCTCTGCAGCCCGTCAGAGCCCCGAATCCATTGGTCCAAGCCTCCGTCACTTTGAATTCAACGCAGCAAGCTATGTCTATGGGAACACAACCGATGCATGAGCAGACATCAGCAGATCCCAGTGGAAAGTTGTTTTTGGAGAGGTTATAATTTCCAAAATAATTGAAGCCTATGAGTGCTGTACAAATTTGTGCTGTTGTTTTGAAAGCAGTGAGGTGTCTAGTTGTTTCTAAACATCTAGAGTCATGTGAAGGTCGTTTGGCCTCTCAACCGCCTTAGGGATGGGCGCATTAGATATGGGCAAATAGATGTCCGTGAGCACATAGATATTTAGCCCATATCTATGCATGTATGGGCACCTTAACACCAGTATTATAAGGTGTGTCCTATTCAAAGCAGCTAATAGTACAAAAATACGGTAATTGAGGGGAAAACCCCCCTCAAAACTCTACAGTAAAAGTAAAATTAAATAAAAGTGTAGTACAATTAAATACGTATTTCCAGCTAGCATGAAAGATCTTGAAGTTAGCGTAAACTTAAACAGCTCTTAGTTGAATAGGTGGATTTATAAGTAAGAGAAAGTCTCAAGGCAAATCACTTCTACATGTTGTTCAATATATATTTAATTTAATATATGTATTAAAATGTTAATTTGTAAAATATAGAGTTGTTTTGAAAAGCAAAAATGAAGTCTTAACCCTCTGGGCGGTTTGAGCTTTTCGCGCCATTTTTTATGGCACGACAAGCTCGTTTTACCCGCAATCGCGGCGGAGTACACTGTACTCCGCCGTGCTTGCCGGCTCTCCGCCCAGCCCTCTACACACCTCCGACGTCAAATAGACGCCCGCGGTGTGTGGAGAGGAGAGCGGCGCCCCCTCCATTACCATGGAGGTCTATGGCGCCGCCCTCCCACCCCCTTTGGCGTCACAGATGACGCCGAAGACACGAGGCTGGAAGGGCTCCGTGTTGTTGGCGGCTCTTCTACAGAGCCGCCGGCACACAGAGAGACGGCGGTTGTGCCCGATCCCGGCACGGGCAGTTTGATCAGCGATCAAACTGTGCCGGAACTGAGTTCGGGCAAACCACTAGGGAGGTTAATATGCATAATAAGCAATGTTTTTCACTAACATTATGGTTTCATTATAAGTAACGCTTCCCTTGAAGCACTTACCTTCTTTAACAACTCCAGTTTTGGCAGCTGGTGAGTTGTGCACTAATTGTTTAACAAACACTCCTTCGTCATTCTGGTCTAGGGTCAGGCCCATAGACCCGCTGCCTTGCCAGTTGGGTAGCAAAACTTCTCTAGTATCCTCTTCCTCCATCTTGAAAAACAGAAAAGGAACATTCCAACATTTCAGCATTAACTCTACTTAAACATCATCTACTAACAAATGTCATGCAACAATAACTGCAGAAGCACTTGTTTCTATCAAACACATACTATCATTTAATACATGGAGAGACATGATAAGCTCTTCAGAAAGAATGTGGACCCATGGGTACAATCTTATCAAATGTATTAAATAAAGAACCTGTTTGCCTATCTCCTCTCGCTGTGATCTCTGCAATAATTTATGTAAAATTAATAAGTACCCTCATGAATGACAGCTAGGCTGCTGGTTACATCATGGCAATGGAGTATTGCAGGAGAACTACATGCAGTTATTTAAGGGGCACTTGCCAGCCATTGCCCATGGCACTACAGAATCCCCCCTATAGCATCCTTGTTATACTTTAGATACAGAGGCAATACGAAGCCAAGTAAAGCCCCATTGTAAGCTTCTCCCCAGATGACCATCAGATTGCCAAGAAGTAATTTCCCTTACTTACATAAAAGATTATGTTGTATCTCAGGTTTGATTGTTTAAGGGGTTAATAAAGAAAGGCGGGGGGGGGGGGGGGGGGGGGGGGGGGGGGGGGGGGGGGGGGTGTGACGGGGTGTTGAGAGTTATGCTGCACTGAGTTAGGGTAGGTTTACAAGTAAGGATCTTGGGGGAGGTCTGCTGAGGATGAGGGGCTATTTTAAAAGCACGCTCTTCAACAGAGGACAAGCAAAGAAAGGTGCTCCAAACAACATGGTTCCCAACCATAAGTTGTCACTAAAATATTGTGGCCTTGTTTACAAACACGTTGGCTAAACAAGAGATCATTGGACCTAATATAGAGATGAATATTTTGACAGATGAAGTCAGCAGGCTCTTTCTATGAAACTGAAATACAACATTTATTGAATTATTGTGGTGAAAAGGATCTGTCAGGAATTAAGTCAGGGATTCAATATATTTAAATAAATAATTCTTTATAAACTCCCCATAACACAAATCTGGTATAGTAGGCTATAGCTAAAGAAATCATCTTTAAAAAATATGCACAGAGCCATCACTAATGCAGTCCTGATAATAAATATATTTAAATTGCTACAGAATATTTCAGGGAACATTTTACACTAAGCAGTCCATGATTAAAAAAAAAGAACTGTAATATCACACATCAGCCAGCAGAGGGAGCATGATGCATAAAAATCCTCTGTAGAGACTACACATACTTCATGGCACAGCCACATGTGCAAGATGCCGAAAACACAAAATGGAGGCTAGCAGTGTGAGTCATACTAAAAAATTGTCAGTCCCAAGGAAACAGACAGTGTAACTAGAACACTTCTTCTAACATTATGCTCTTTCAATGATGTTCAGTAAAACATTTATAACAATGCTAGTTCGTACTTTTTTTCTTGTAGGGGACCTTTTTGAAAATCAGACAAAAAATAAAACTCTTTGCCACATTGCATGTAGACCATGGCTTGTACAGAGGCCAATAAATGAATTTAGTGCAGTTGATTTCTGGGGTCATTAAGTAATAACATAGGATGTACAAAAATACCCAACATAATAGAATTGCTTAGGTAAAAACATTAGGGGAGCCGTTGCTACTAATGCTTAGGGTGCTATCCAGTGAGGTTCTATACTGAGACCACACAGTAGTTCATGGTATGGCAACAAAAGTTAAACAAGCTATTGCTGCATGCTATAATGTGGCACTCTTCATATTGAAGGGAAGCGTGGGATGGAGCAGATGGTATATTTCTGAACACATAAGCTGGGCATACACGGCTCGATTTTGCTCAAATCTAAAATTTGAGCCACCCAGCTTTCCTTCATTTTGAGATCGGTTAATCCCGCTCGAAAAAGCTTGGCCTATTAGGGTTCCAACATGTTGGAAAACCCTGTTCGATTCCATTACTTTGGATGAAGATCACAAGGTCCAGTGCTGAACCTCGATATCGCTGAAGCTCAAACGCAGCACGATAATGTCATCCCGCTGCGCTCGGCTAGGCAGTGCTCTGATGGGAATCTACCTGTGTATGCCTAGCATTATACATCCATATCTGCAGCATCCAACACCAACCCTTCCATGGGTGAAGCTTGATGGATTTACAAATTCACCAACAGGAAACACCCACTTAAGCCTTTATGTATATATTTTGGGTTTCAAGCTCCCTATTCTCTAATTTACTTGCTTGCATGTTATGCTAGGAAGTGAAATTTCAGTTGTATATTGCAAGAACAGCAAAAAAAAAAAAATTGAAGAGTTACCTTGGTTTGTTGAGTTAGTTACCTTCTACAAGACCTTGCTGGCTCGGTCTGCACCGATGTTTGCATGAGGACTTCAAACTGTTGGACAGAATAAATAGAAAGTCAAAATAAACTCGAGAATCTTAGCAGTAACAGCTTGCAATATGAGAAGAATGACACTGTTAATACATTTGGGAATGTGTTATCATACTAGGGTATACAACGAAGCCTTCAAATATTCTGCATATACAGACATAGAGATAAAAAAGGGTGTGGGCTTTTATAAAACGTGGATATCCATAAAAGCCATGTGACATTAAACAAACCTCCCTGTGTAAATATTATACAAACAATTGAAGAAAGAGTCCTCCTCTCCCATGACTCTGGCCACAGATCAACCAACCATGAGACCCAAATTAACCAGACACTAGAGTTCTGTATCAAGAGAACCTAAATCTGCCCTTCCCAAGACCATGAAACAAATGGATTAAAATGCCTGATGTGTACAAGCTTGTCACCAGTTTAAACTTCGAGATGCCAAGAACAAACAAACCTCCTGCATTAGCATTTTGAAAGCATGTCATTCTGCTGTGTATTACAGTATTCCTCATGGAAAGAGTTGGACTCAAATGGAAGTTGGGTTTATGATGAACTTCATACCTTCAACTTCCAAGTTTCAAGTAATTGAGTTGCTTGGTAATAATAGGTGGCAACATTTTAATTGTTGGTTGAACTAACTTGAACAACCTTTGTTTCCTTGTTCCTGTAGCAAGGAAAAGCTCCTTGTATAAATTACAAAGCTAGAAATCAGTAGGAACAACTACTGGGAGTTCAGTCCCTATTGATGTAGGCAAACTTCCAGAAATACGTCTCCCAAGAGACCTTTTTCTACAGGCTGTCAGCACTGTTTTTGAAAGTTCTCCAGGTCACAGGGTTGAGTAAAGGAGGAGCTCTACAAGGATGGTCCAAATGTTTGCCACTTGCTAACTTTGTGAGTTGATTGCAAAACCCCTGAACATAGTATCATCACCAGAATTGCTGGAGATGTACAAAAGGGTTGTGGGAACATTTTAAAATAACGTTTGCCACATTTGTGACTTGTGAATTTGAATGAAATGTATGCGTATTTATATTTGTGTTAAAGCAATACTTGTTTTGTAGTATACTGTGGACCCTACTCTATATCTCCAGCAGGTTTGGTGATGATACCATGTTCAGGGGCTTTGCAATAAACTCAGCCAAACTGGTCAAATTATCAACAAAAAATTTGACCATCTCTAAAGTACAGCAGGCCAGGATTGCTAAGCTGGAAGGGATTTCAGTAAAGAAAAAAACATTGTGTTGTCACCCCAAATAGATTTAATTAACTAGATGGGTAAACTGATATCTAATTGTTTTTTGCTTGGATTTACACATCAGTGGTTGCAGCTAGTAAAGTAAAAGAATATGTAGAAAAGAAGGACAAAGATTTAGATTGCAACTACATTTTGATACAAGCCTAGGCTGCTCACAGTTTTTAGATGCACAATTGGAAATATCACAATAACTTCCCTTCCCTAACTTGTCCAGCTTTTCTTTTTTCCATTTCCAGTGAAATTTTCTACTGTCCAATAAAGTAAATTCAACAGATATGGTCCCAGTTTTAACTATCCTTATTAACTACTGGTAAGCAAATCTACCTATTCATGTTTCCTAAAATCAAATATATGAGCGTTCTGAAGCTTGAAATCAGTTATTCACACCCCACTAGACAAATATCAGAACCGCTAGTGTACAGTGAAAATATAACTGTACAGTACAGAAACATTTATTCCAAACTGCATACAGTTGTATAAAGTTGCATACATGAAAACCATGGCTTTATGGAGTAGGGCTTGGGAGCAGAACATGGAAACATAACCATGAAAGTCATGGCGAGACGGGACTAAATTTTAATCCTACATGTATATCAGTATGGCAAACACAAAAAGGCATTAGTCCATGTAGTGCTTAAGATTTACCCATACTTATCTTCACAGCTTTCTAAGATAAACCACATTCCACATCATCCCAGCTGATATACACATTATCTTAGAACCCCCTTCTCATTGTTTTATAATAATGTTTCCATATAACTTCAACATCTATAACAAAAAGGTAAAAATGTTTTATCCAATGGTATTGCTGCTTAAAATAACCCAACACTTTACAACAATTCCCTTATTGTGCAGCATAAAAAACTAAAACCCATACCATACTACACTGCACCACTTATGATATGGCACAGACATCAATTTATGTTACAACACAGGCAACCAAGCCAATATATGAAGAAAATGAAGAATATGACGAATAACCTCCACTAAATATTGTCATGTGTATAAATACAGAAATTTCAGGTGAAACCACAGAATGTAACAGAAAAGGGCAACCCTATCCAATAAAAGACAGATTGCCTCCATTTTAAGCTAAAATAAACTGAAGGTTTCTTCAAAAGAAACCAGAAATCCAAGATGCAAATGTAAGAATCACAACTGTCTAGCCATACAATTATATATGAGGCACTATTTCTACTGTACACAGCCCTCAGGATGAGGGACTGCTGAGACCCCGAAACATGCTGGATATTCCCTCCTTTGTATTTATTCATTAACCTTCCAGAGACCAACCCAGTTCCTCTGCTGTTTGGGTTGGTCCCAATGTACTCTGCTGCGATTTCCAGCACGGTACAGACAAAATGCTAGAGAGGTTAATAAAACCTTGGCCTGGATGGTTTTTGTTCCTGTATTTTCTTCACAATACAAATTTATAGTTTCAGGAAGGACATTAGGACTAACAGTTGCCCTTACCTTAGTATTGTTGATGTTATTATTAAAGTACAGTTGGTAAAATAGAGGTCTAGCCCTACAGGGTCTTAAGCCACCCACCCACCCAGTTTTTTCTGGTGGTTACTGATAGAAATATTTTAAATACCTGTAATGCATTGTGCACCCTTAAAACTAGGTCAACCTATTGGCGGTTGCCCCATGTTAGTTTGGAATAAGTCTGTTTCCAAATATCACTAACCCCAGACTAACTGCTGGGCCTTGCCTGTTCAGAGGGTGTCTGGAGAGTCTCTGCATGTCTGCGATACTCTGGGTCATCAATGACGCAGAAGAGGCAAAGAGGGGCACACCATTGACCTGCATTGTACTGTAGGCCAGATCGAACTTTGTCCTCACATCCCTAACATCTATGACACCAGGGATGTGAAGTTGGGGGTTGAGAGAAGGCGGGTGGAGGGACTGTTGATTTCGATTCATACCACCAATATTGGAAAGTGGCAATAATGTTTCATTTAATAGTATAATCACAGAATGGTTACTTTATCACATATCAAAATTCATGAGAACCAATGGATCATATCAAGTCATGTGTGAACCTCACAGCAGTGTACTGGTGCACTAAATAAATTCTGAAATTCCATGTAACTATTTTTTTTAAACGATAACCACACCTATTGAAAACAAGTTGTAAAGGTGATATACTGGTTCTGTAGAAGACAAAAGCCTTCTTGCTTTACCTACAGGCATAAGCTGTGTTCCTACAGTGTAACTGAAGATCTTCCTTGGAAGCATGTCTATACAGAACCTGAGATCTTGTAGCATCCACCCTATTGAATCATTGTTATTAATTACACTGCAAACCCAGAGTTATCTAGTATGTATGTGAAATAAAAATCATCAAAATTAGTATTCCCATACTTTCTTCGGTGGGCTTCTTTACTGCACATGAACCAACATGCTGTCATATTGGCTAGGCTAGGCAAAATTGTAGCTTCTGGAGGTGATTATTAATGCTGAGGAGAACCTTGTCATATATGATTTTTGTAGGAGCATAGCTAAATGATTGAACTGTGAAATAAGGTGTTTCGTTACTGCATCCTATATACCAGGAGTGCCCAACATTTGGTTAGCTATCTACTGGTTAAATGGTAGGCAATGTGAGTCAATCATGTCTCCCTGCCCTTGTTTCCCTAGTCTTTATAACGCAAGGTAAACTATATTTATTTTAAATGAATTTGCACCCTTTGACCGGTGTAGATGGGGGGGGGGGGTGCACTGAGTGTAACAATTTTACTCCCAACTTATCAACCACAGCTATTTTGTTTGTAAACAAGGGCTAAAATAGTCCAGTCTTTATTAAGGACCACAGTGCAGTCTTTGGCTTGCCCCCCTTCCCCTTGACTCCTGGGACGTCTGCATACTCCTGCAGGCCTATTATCTGTGCATCTTTGGCATCTCTTTTGTCCCTGAGATTACATTTTGCAGTGTGACAGGCCAGAAACTTCAGCCCAATAGTATGTGACTGCCTCTCCCCCTGCTGTGTATATATGTATGCACATATACACCCACACACATATATACAACATTGTCATGCAATTTGACATCCATGTTAACTCAGTGACACCATGGGTTTCCAGCACCAGTGACACCAAACCTTGTGATGTTACTGCTTGGAAAAAAATATATAAATAAATTATGCAATACGCAGTATGTATTACTACACAGTAACTTTGTAGAACAGAAAAGTTTTCACCTTTCTGTTTTGTTGCTACCCGTAAGAAATGTTGTGTGTCCATGGAAATAACCGTTTTTGCAATACTTTCCCAAACTAGAGCTAGGAAAAAATTAAGTCTGACTTCTGCGTGGACTAGAGTAAGGAGGGGCCATCCAGCAGGAAGGTGTGCGGAGAGAAGGGGGGTGTGTAAAAAGGGCAAGGAAGCAAGGGAAAAAAAGTGTTTGGCAGGAACTCCACAGCAACATAAAAAATATGGGCTTATTAAAAAAAAAAAAAAAGGAGAAGATCGAATGTAGAAACAAAGCAAGATTGTTGTGTTCTGAGAACAGAGGCGCTTTGAGGTGCAGGAATTCAGGGAGGCCATGCAGAGACATGCAAAGAAGATTGTGTGATCTAGCAGAGCTGGTTTCTCCATGTATAATGCCACATGTACCTCTCCGATTACACACAGGAGGGAAGGGAGAGAATCTGCCCTCAACACATCTTCAACATCTGCAGCAAAACACCCTCTCCTCTGCTTCCTACTCCGCGCGCTAATAGAAGGAAAATATTTCTTAGATTAGAAATCCACATTTATAACACTTTTCTTGGAACTAATAATTGCCAAACCCTCCGTGGTCTTATAAATCGGGGCTTTCAAGAATCAAATATTTTGGGAGGAAAAATAAAAAGGTTTCCATGACATTCGTTTTGCCGAATGTGAAGCAGTGTGGTTTTTACAGTTCTGGTAATCATGAGCACAGAATTTTTTTTTAGGGTTACATATCTGAATAAATTTTCCAGAACAAGAATGTTGTTCTGTATATACAAGTGTTTCATGTAACATTTTGCTGCTAACATTTACTGGTAGCTTTTGCATTTTCCAATTTCAGTTTCTCCTGATTTTTAACAGTTTCTGAGTTTCTTGAGTAGTTTGCAATGACATACTAATCTCCCATTAAAAGTTCAAGTAAACTCACCTAATGTACATTATGTCCCTCAATGAGAAATACCCCAGTATACATATGATCTGCACCCAAAGAATCCTTACCTGTAATGAGATGATCCTAAAAGTCCCAGTCAAGTCATTAGGTCCTCATTACAAGCCTATGGAGTTTTTACTATTGAAAACAATTATCTAGTGGTCATATATGTTACTGCAGTTCATTAACACCTGGAAGACAGGCATCTACAGGGGATTAAATATGGTGACTGCTAGAGACAAGAGCATAGCAGCCAATTATATATATATATATATATATATATATATATATATATATATATATATATATATTTGGTAGCTCTTGACCATTGTTACAGCTCAGAGGTAACTTATTTTTCTTTCTGTCTTAATTTTTGTTTTTTTACTTTAACACTGACCACATATACAAGGAATTATATTTACACATATCACCAAAGGGTCAACCTTACATTCATGTACCACCTTTCTTCTCATTTCCTAGAAATATTTGCTTATCTTAAATTATTACTAAAACGTTAAATGTATACAGCAGGAGACATTAAAAATGATCTGCCATGGGTGTCAAATACTCTATGTACCAGATTATTTATTACATTTTAAAAACATATGGACACAAAAGTATAGTGTGACATGTGGCTAGAATAGCAGGTGTTTCTGAAGTCGCCATTACTAAGAAACTATTGTTCTTGTACCTGTAGTTCTTGCATAAATTAAGTCAACGTTAAATCCAAATTTGAACTTTTTACTTGATGGATTCAAAAACTACATGTGCTAGAGCAATAGTTTATTTTTCGTTGTGTTCCCACAACCTTTCTATATATCTTTTAATTTCAAAAAAGAAATTCTAACATCTCTGCTGGCTGTTATCAGTTAGACCCTGGTTTACACCTATCCAACTTTTTTTTACATGTGTTGGCAAATGAATGTAAAGCATATCCAGAAAGTGTCCTTTGCGTCCTATGAACCTGTTCACATGAAAATCCATGTTAAGAGATGTAAAGTGAATAGGTGGGAACCAGGCCTTATAGCTTTGCAGTTATGACCTTAAGATTTCTCTGCCAATTGGCCATAGCAGTTAAGCTAGCCACACATGGTACAATTTATCATTCAATCGAGGTTTGATTCGATTTTGTACTTCAATTTAAAAAAATCGAACATTGATTGTCATTTAATCGAAGTTCTCCACATGGGGAGCATGATAATTGAACAATTTCGACTGAAATTAAATGGAAGAAATCTAAAAATGTTGATTGGATTAATGTTTTTTTTAACAGGAACTTTTTTTCCCCAGGAAGTAGTCATATGTTAATAGCGCACATCGAGATGATTGAATCGAAACAAACAAAACACTTTCAGAAATGTAGTTCGATCATTGATCAATCAACCGAAATTTTCCAACTTGTCCGATCACTTTTCGATCGACGATTTTACTAAAATCGTACAATGAACGTCAATTGTACTATGAGGGCAGTACATCGATTAACGTTCAATGGATCTTTTTTTTCATCGAAAATCTTTGATTGAACACTAAAATTGTACCATGTGTGGCTAGCTTTAACGTTAGGTTTAATTTATGATAAGCTTGGGTAATTGAACGGAGGATTGCTGAATTACACTTATCTAATTGCTAAAGAATGTAAACACTATCCAGGCTGCAATACATTGTGCAGGTAATCTTTCCCATTAAACAAGGAGCCATATGTTTGGCAACACAGGAAGTCTAGCTTTTTTAATGAATGCAGGTATGTGTTCAGTCTCCATGAGTCCAAGTATAGATGTTGCCATAAGTAGTGTTATTGGCCTTAGGTAGAGCTAATAAACAGTAAGGAAACCGATTTGTAAAATTCTAGTTTTTTTTTTTTGCATATAAATTTTTATTGGATTTTCACATCATAAATCACATAACAGAAATCAGAGCAGATCAATAAAAGAGCCCGAGATAAACCGGACAAGCAGAGATACAGAAAGGAATGTGACCTCAACATACCCGCCAGGTTGCCTGTCAGGGCTGACCTAGC
>CM070041.1:35059430-35091088 GCA_036250615.1 Ptychadena robeensis | reverse complement strand
TCAAGGTCCCTCCGTCAACGGAAGGGTGCATCCGTCAGTGCATCCGTCAGGCATCCGTCTACCCCTTTTCGTTGCGTCAAAATAGACAATTTTAGGCAATTTTAACGCAACGGAGATGTTGGGACAGGCTCATTTGATATAATGGGCTACGTCAAAATCCCTTCGTCTGACGTACATCAGACGGAGGGATTTTGACGCAGTGGAAACTAACCCTTAAAGTGGCCCAAGTATCATTAGATGTAAGGAATAGAATGGGTGTCAACAGCCAAGTGGTTAAAGGTGACTGAATACTGCAGAACATGCTAGAGGCAAATAAACCATTTTTGTTTTCAGAAAGTTCACTGTTAGAAAATACAAAATGGAATAAAAGGCTTATTTAAAGCCTGCTGCTTTTTTTCTTTTTTTTGTGCTGAATTTCACAATGCATCTTATTCAAACTGTAATAAATGTTCATAAAAACCAACAGTGTGATTAAAATGCCATACATATGACTTTGCACTTTCCGCAGACTAGGCTTGTATTCATGCATAGACAAGTGGAAAATGGTTGGCATCAGAAAATGTCTGCCAAAGCGAAAATGCATCATGATCCAATTTAGTACAAGCGCCTTTATGATTAACCAATAGGCTAGACAAAAGACTTGCATCGTAAGGGTTGACCTTGTCTATCATACACAGGTTGTGCTCCAGGTTTATTCTATCACATTTTATTCATTCATCACATTAATTGTATCAAAATTTTCTGCTCAGTTTAAAGGTCTAGAAGGCTGGATAAAATGTGAGTCCCTTGTGTAGGTAGACCTTTAGGCTAAAGGTATCCATAAACACATTAAACTTTTGCTCCATTGATCTTAGATCAATTGGCTTGTGAGATTGTCCTTTTGGCATTGATCAATGGTACACCACACAATATGATCAATTAAATCACACATGCTTCAAAGTTATCAATTTTCAAACAATCGACCTTTGACTGGATGTTGATGGTAAACATTTTTTTAACAGTGTATGGCTACAAGCGTCAAATTGGTGTTCTGATGTTTAAAAAACATTTCCATTAAATAGAAAAAAAGTCACACTCAGCATTTTTTTTATTTGAAGAGCTAATATAAGAGCTTTATAACCCCCTCCAACTCATATTAGATCTATATAAAGGAGTTCGAAAATAAAATTTGGGTAAATGACCCTCATACGATTTGATATTTCAATTTTCAGCTTGAAGCCTTTGGTCAAACAAGGGCACTACTAAGAACTTTAGATTCAAAGTCAAAGTCAGTCAGTGTAACCTACACTTTGTACTTCATACTCCAAATATACCGTCATGAGGATATCAAAAGGTTTGCCCTCATGGTGCCAATTTATAGAGCTTATTTTTCAATGAACAGAGTTATAATTTACTTGAAGTAGAAGGGCTTGACTGCCAGAGGTGCATCATTCCTTTTCCAGGAAAAGTACCCATTTAAAGCAATAGAGATCTGTACTGATGGTATCATTATGTATCTGGCCTTAGTAAAGACTTAAGCTAGACACATTTGTAAATAGATTTGAGTACAATTGAGCGCCGTGAGCGCTCACGGGGCTTGATAGTGCTCTTCTCTATTTACAAATCTACCCGTGTGTGCCTATCTTTAAGCCGGATCAATAGATCCCGCTCAAAGAAACTCGATTAGTGTTCCAACATGTTGGAAAACCCCATTCACTCTCCATTACATTTAATGGAGAGGAGAGTCCCCATTAAAAGTATTGGACGTGCTGCTACAGCCTGGACACCGCTACTCAGTGTGAAGGGGGCGGGGACAGAACGTCTCTGTGTGAGGCTGGCTGGCTGCCTTACTCCAGCTCCAGCCTTGTGTTGTGAGTGAGTGAATCTCTAACAACACAACACGGGCTGCGAGCTGGGGAGAACAGGTCCATATTGAACGGGAATCGATGTGCCCATGGGGTGCACATTGATTTCCGTTCAATTGATCCCGATCAATCACAGCCTGGTGACGTCACAGCGTGATTGATCGAGGGTCGATTGCACGGGAATCTACCCCTGTATGCCCAGCTTTACATAATGCAAACCAATTCTGCTAAATAAGCTACTGAAGCAAATTATCATAGACACCCTTTAATAAAAAGCTACTGAAGACGACTTGTAACATACTGTGATAACCAGCTTTATAATTACCACCATGAGCCTGCATCTTTTATGGTCTAAACTGGTAAAAACTAGCTATTAAACCTCTGGGAGGTTACAAAACAGTTACACAAGATTCAAATTTAATTAGATAAGTTGGACAGACATGTAACTATCTATTGCTGGTGCTATATAACTTACTAATGAATTAGGTATGCTTACTTAATTTTGCTGGCGATTGCCAGCTATGGAAACATTTCACATCCACAACCTTTTCCGTCATCCTTGGTCAACATTTTTAAGCAAAACTTATCACCTGGCTTGGGATTTCCAAATCACACACTTGTTCCCTATTTTTTGAAACATCTCAGTGCTGTGAAAATATCATTGTTAGGCCTATGTGTGCCCATTCTGCAATATATGCAGGTATACTGCATGAGACCTGCCTTTGGGCTGCCTTTGACAATAATGGGGTCCAAATTTTAAATAAACATTGTTTGGTGATGAGCCATTTTGCATAGAACAAGAAATAGGCAGGTTTTGCAAGGTAAACATTCATGTTTTTGCCTTTTGGCTCATTCACATGGCCAGTAGGAAATGGGTCATTTCCCCTAACCAATTGCCCAAAAACAACTGCCACCAGGGCAATGGGAGCTCCACATTCCCAGGTTGGTTGCCTATTGGGAAAACATGGGAATACATAGTTGTCAGTATTGGGTGGCAGGGCTGCAGTTACAGGTTTTATTTTCAAACGTTAATGCTCTTGCAATTGCATATCTTTTTGACCCACATCAATCCATTTCCATGCTAAACATTTACTACTCGGCAGGTATTTGAACAGTTTTTCAATTTATATCAGAGAAGTCTAAATAAAAGGGTTGTTAGTGGAGTAGATTGTGAAAGAGCCGCTCTTCGAATGTCGTAGCTGAATTCCAGGTAATGTGAGAGGAGGAATACTCCATGGAATGTTTTGACGCTATTTTCATCTTTGTCACATGTGTCAAGGCACAGGGCAACAGGGATCATGTGTCTACAAGACATTCAAGGCACATAGAGTCATACACGTCTCCCCATCTCAGGCAACTACAGCACTGTCTAGAGAGGGGATCTGCTCTTTCTGAA
Organism: Ptychadena robeensis; assembly: GCA_036250615.1. Lineage (NCBI taxonomy): Eukaryota > Metazoa > Chordata > Amphibia > Anura > Ptychadenidae > Ptychadena > Ptychadena robeensis. The sequence continues at coordinate 35,087,848 of CM070041.1, read as the reverse complement.
TTTGTCATTGAGAAATGTGTAATATACTACATAGTACATTACATGTTTAGATCATAAATACCAGAGCTTTCATTTATGAAATCAAACTTTCAGTTTTGTGCACTTATTGTTTTAGTACAACACAATTCCCTAACATGGAGGGATGGAAAAGTCATATTGACATATAGCAAAAGTGTGTGAATTATTAAAACGTTTTTGATCACTAATGTCTGAACTACGCCTTAAAGACAGTTCCATTAACTCATGAAAGTAAAATTGTAGACTGCGTAGACAGCCAACCTACAACTAATCAAGTAGACCTCAAAGATGCAGCTTATTTTCAGAGAAGGCACACTCACAGCCACTACCAGTATGAGTAAATTCCTCTTGAAGCAGCTGGAAGTCTGGATGGAAGTACACATATGTGAGTCTATGGCTATACTAGTAAAAATTTATAAGAGTGAAGAGCAAGCCTGAAATTAGACAATTAAATTTTCATAATGTTTTATATTTACCAATAGTAGAGTGTTGTACCATGAAGCCATCAATGAATATTTTTCAAGTTTTAGGCTGTATTCCAATAAGCAGTTTTAGGAAGGCTACATGGTTGCACACAGTGTGTGGGCACCTGGATATCTTTATGGTCAACCACTCAAAAATCAATGGTGGTTGCTGTTTTCGGGAGGCCAGGCCATGGAACAATACTGTTTCCAACCACACCTGTGAAATAGTCTTATTGGCTAATTGAAGTCATTGAAGGATGAAGCTATCAAACTGTCTCCCATCCCTTTAAGTATAAGAAGGGATTGGAGACCCTGAAAGCTTGTTTCTTTGTTTCTTTAATTATTTGAGTTAGCCAATAAAGAGCATCACTTAAATTCCAAATTTTCCGTAAAGTTCCATAAAATGGGATGTAGCAGATTAATATAAAACAAGCTATGTACAATACATTAAACAAAGAATGGTTGTATCTGGGTGATCAGTAGTAAGTAGTAGTAGTAAGTCAAAGCAAATGGACATAAAGTTCAAAAGTAATCCAACTGGCTTTCTCGATTCGAATGAAGCTTATTCACTAACTAGACATCTTCAATAAAACTTCCTACTGTAGGTATCTGGAAGGGTGGTATTTGGTTAATAGACAAGCAGTGCAGATATTCTATCCAGCGCATGGTAAAAAATACATGCATTATTACGGTTGTACGGCTGCATCTTCATACCGGTAGGCCCTGAAGGGGCACTTCTCACCTGGGTGTCCTGAGCCAGGCAAACCACATTCCTCAGCTATTGCCAGAGGAGTGCCTGCAGAGCTGAGAGCAAAGTCCCAACCCCATCCCTTTCACCAGGGCATTTACATGGCAAGCCAGGGCACGTACACTCAAAAAGCAAAGTCTTGCAAGCAGTTTAGAAATAACAAGAAAACAGAGAAGCCATAATTATACCACTAATTAAGGCTAAATATTACATACAGAATTACAGTGTCAATGTAATGATAGTGTCTAGGGATACATGTACAACACTCCTGTTTCAGATATGTGTAAAATATTTACAGATTTAACAATATCTGTTATAGAAATGCATATGAAAGAACATGTTATATATTGGATATCCTATGAATGGGAGAAGGTGGTCACCCAGTGAGGCAATAATAGGATGACCCTTTACAAACTATAGAAGAGATAGGCAACTTATGGCTTGAATCCTAACATTCAATGGCACCGAAGATAGCCACGTAGCATGCAAGCTTAAGCGAGGAACACATGTCTCGATTTAAGCATACAATCGATGTAAGATTAAATGAAGAACCTCGATTTTGGTATTTTATCGATTGCACCATGTGCGCTATAGGGTCATACAATCGTAGCACAATATCGATGTAGAAAACATTGATTATTGACTAAAATCGTCGATGCCATTGATGCCCTACAAACAGTAAACTATCACTTCATCGAATACAATTGTACGATGAAAATGAAAAAGTAGTACGATCATGGTACAATTCGACGATAATTTTCCAACTAGTCCGATCACTTTTCAATCGATGTAAAGCTCTTCATCGAACTAAAATCGTTGATTGTACCATGTGTCCGCGCTACGATTTTGGTACAATCGATGTAAATTTTCATTGATTTACATCGATTGTACGCTTAAATCGAGCCGTGTGTTCCTAGCTTAAGGCTCCACAATGACACACTGGTGAGTCCATTGTTCTGATAAATAACGTGAAGTTGCCATAGTATTTTGTAAATTACATTCTAACACTTATTGACAAAGAGTATTTGCATCAAAGTTGATCCAGGCCAATTGGGAAAATACACAACTTAAGTACACATATGGGTTTAGTTTAACCTGCCAAAGGATTAAGATCAATGGACTGCCAGACAATAAAGCCACCTTCTCTTTACATTCCCAGCCTGAAACTGGATAGCGAAAGAACAATAGACCAATAACCTAATCTCTTTGTTCTCTTTTATTAGAAAGACCTTCCCCAACATATCTGCATGCATAACATCTGATTGGCTTTAAGTACGTTTTGCCATGGAAAGTAAAACTGGGCATACACAGTTCATTCAATCGACTTAAAATACCATTGTATTAAAGTTATGATGTGATTGATTTAAAACAGATTGATTCCTTTCCCTAGGTCTGTGTGCATGCTCTATAGTACCATCAGATACAAATAGATTGAAATACTTGGAAGACTTTAGTCTCGATTTCATGTATGATTTCCAAATTATTAACCCAATTTGATCAGCTTAATAGGATGTTTTTAAATTAGATAGAATAGTCGAAGCGTGCCCAGCTTAAGGGTCAGTTTTTGAGTAAATGGAGCAAGGTGCAAAATATGTTGAGCCCGGATATAATTTGTTCATATAAATATATAATTTGTTCAATAAAAGACATACAGGATAAGGTCATTTCAAGACCCTCTATCAATATTCTGGTGAAAGTTCAACATTTTAGGTATTTCATCACTTTCATTGCCCAGTGTTCTCCCCAGAGCAGATTGGCCGGGCGGCCCGCCCGGGAGATTTTAGTCCCCGCCCGGCACACAAGTCCTCTGCGGCGAGCAGCCTGACAGGCGGCGCCTCCCATTCTTCAGGAGCGCGCCACAGCCACTGAAAGACTCCGGCCCGCGGCACACTACCGGAGCCGCGGGCCGGAGTCTTTCAGTGGCTGCGGCACGCTCCTGAAGAATGGGGAGGCGCCGCCTGTCAGAGGACTTGTGTGCTGCCGCTGGCCGGCAGCCTATCAGAGAGGCCGCCGGACCGGTGCAGGCGGCACGATGACGTCATCGCGCCGCCCGGCTGAAAAAAAATTCTGGGGAGAACACTGATTGCCTACAACAGCAGTCAGTTTTACAAAAAGAGAAATAGTTATAAATGTAATCAGTATGGACAAAGCCAATGGATGTAATCTTTGCATGCGATATACTGTGCCTTTCTTTAGAAACTAAAAACTGCTAGCATAATCAAACTGTTCACCATAATCAACATTAATATTTTCTCCACTGTACAAAAATATAAAGAACCATTATATCTCTTATTTTATAACTTCAACCCCAACCTCATATAACCACCCCTCTGCTCCCACACACACACTTGCTGTGTGTTTACAGTGGATTTACTGTAACTTCACTATCCTAACAGGTCACACTTACACCGACAACAAAGGGTGATTTGCCTGCGGCAAGACACACCTGGAGACATATACACAGAATGAAATGCAGAAATACATAGATACTCCTCAGTAGACAGTAAATAATAGTCCAACGCAAGAGCCACATGACTGCTGTGCCAAACAGGAACATAAAACGACATATATAACAAAGATATACACAGTATTTAGTCAATTGTATGCCCCTGTATCAATAGTTTGTACCTGTAGTTGAGCCAATGTTGCCTTTCACCCCTTATATAACGTACATTTAATAATGGCTCTTAATAAATAAAAGTTTAAAATAAGTATAAATACACAGAAACAAAGTAAAGGAATATGTTCCCAGATTCTAAAAGGCTTTGGCCAACTTAAAATTGTTTAATTATATATATGGATTGGTTAAGATAACTTTGCTAGTATTAGGGAGTATGGAGGGTTAAACAGCTATAACAGAAGTGACTTGTAGTTATAGTTGTGTGCGAGCAGGGCCCATGGCAGGACTTGAGGCGTTGTAGGCTGGAAGAAAGAAGAGGGGAACCTGGGAGGGATTTTGAGTGACCCGACCAGAATGATTTCCAGATGTTGTAAGCAGCACGCACTTTTCCTTGATAATGACAGCCTGAATGGGAGACCTATATTCAAGAGTTTATCTGCTCTGTCAATAGAAAAATCATTTAACTCCACATTCTTTTTCTTTAACAAATGGCTTAACCAATTAAAAACATGCCTAACTTCGTAGGGTTTTCAGTGAGCGCAACAGATCCAAAATATACTCAGCAGCCATATTGACGTGAATTAAGTAACACATAGCAATAGTCTAATATAGTCTAAACGACAACCAGCTGAAATTCACAATGATCCCTAATGAGCTTTACACATCAATCCTACTCTTTGCATAGAAATAATGCATTATTGTTAGTAGTTGGACATCTATCCATAAAATGTAAGAAATCTTCAGGGTTATACACAGTGATTATTATCTCCCAACATTGAAATAGGAACTCAAACTGTTTCTGCAGCCGCACCCAAGCATGAGCCTGCCAGCAGATCTGTGCGGCTTGGCTGCTGAGTGACACATGGTATGTTGTTTCTCTTCCAGCTTTTTATAAAACCGCAGAGAATTGTCCCCGATTTAATTTCAGGGAACCCCAGAGACATACACCAGCTTCTGCGACATACCAAAGGTCCTTACTATCTTTCAGTCACAGGGAACATTAAAATCGTTTTTTGTGACTGCGCCACTACTTGTGTTTTGCTCTTAGAGTCGGAAAGCTATTTATTTTGTGGTTGGCATGCTGCAGAGCGGAGATCAGTTATACCACGTTTCAAGTCTGTCTCAGATTAAATTTTTTTTGCTCTATTTGAACAGAAAGTTATACATTCTTTTACGATATCAGTAGCACATCATTTACAACTATAAATCATACACACAAATATTGCATGTCCAAACAATGGCTTTGTGTGGCCAATCCAAATGTTCTGGCAATCGGTAAGGGCCCACTGCTTGTTGACTATGGCATCTTTCATTGATGGGAATTACGTCCTGTTGGATGCTGAAAAGAAAACACATCCCCTGTAGTCACTATTTTGTCCTCAAAATGTCCCATTGAGATAATCTGGTAAACTTTTACAAAGGATATCTGTAAATGTTGACAAGCCTCTTGTGGGCATACAGGGCACATTTCATCACTTCTACGGGCTACAGTGTGCGAGGCTTCCACTTGAAAACCACAAAGTCCTCAAAAAAATTAATGGGTCGACTATTTCATTCAATACCACGAACACGCGCTGCAGTAGATATTTTCAGAATCGAATGCTCCCCATCCATAGTGTCCAGGATCGCTCAAGAAATCAATCGTATAGAGATGTTAGTGTTTTCTGTTTGATCACTGTTAATTTGGATGGGGACCAAGAAAAATATCGACAGAAATTGATTCCCCACCTTGTGTGCACTGCAATCGTTGTACAATCGATCTACGATTTTTGCGTGCGCATGTAGCGATCGATCGCACATACAAAACAAGTATGGCCGGCTTTAGGTTTCAGAAAACAAGATAAAATATCCCTAAAGAAGACTTCGCCCATTCAAATTAGCATACCAGAAAAAGTTAAGATTGTAGGATGTTTCAACTCAACTATTTTCAATTTGGTCAATTAACTGTAATCTTAACATTTTGATGCATTATAAAGAAGACAAAGAGACCATAATGTTGGTCCGGCAGCTTCATTAAAGGGATCCAGAAAACACATCTTATGCTTCTATTGGTGAAAGATTGACTAATGACAAATCAGTGTGATGGGGGTTGGGTGAAAACAGAAAATCAGCTGGACTATATTACCTTGGTCATAAGTTTCAGGGGAAAAAAAGCCCTACCCCTCCCTGCCATAGCACACACACAGCTCACCTTCCTGTGCCGGAGGAACACAAATTGTTGGAATTGCAGTAGAGGGTGTGGAACAAGGGAAAGACCATATAGGAAAGAGTCTTCTTTGTTGTGCTATTCTGATGGTTTGATATCTGTTCTCAGGATAAGAACTTCAAAAGAGAACACAAAGCACATGATGCAAAAGGCAAAAAACACAACAAACTGCTACCCCAAGCAACCAGTCCGGTTTTTGATCTCCTGCCCAAAATCAAGCTTTAAAATAGTACTTGTTGCTATGTACAATAGGTCTTTTATCTTTGCTTAGGGTTTATATCAGTCAGGCCCATTGTTTTCTTGCTTTTTTCAATTGCAAAATTGATCAGTAAGTATATATGCAAATAAAAAAGTTGTTTGCAAATTGTGTTGCATTTAGTTCTGAAAGTTGCATTTCAACTCTAGCTACATTCACTAGCTAGGTATTCCCTGACATCCCCTTTACATGCTTAGGATTGGTAATGTGGATAGATGGACAGATTAGATAGATAAAATGCACTTAAATAGATGGTGGGAAGTGTTTCAAACATAAACAAACACAAGAGAGGAGTTCCTGCCCCTATGAGCTACAGCCTACATAGACCTGTTTATCTTATTGTGCAGCCCACAAAAAAAAAAGCCAAAACACAACTTTCTTGAAAAAGTACAAAAATGAAGCATTTCATCATTAATCATATACTTCTTTCATTTTCCTGGAGAATATCAACTTAAACTGTTAGAAGACCATCACACACAGATGTCACACAGATGACACACACCGATTATCTACCTTATCACTTTTCAGAATATTAGTATTGGATTTTTTTCTACATTTTCACTTGTGTACCATACTATACTTTTCATGGAAATAGCTAGTAGTAGTTAGTCATATCCGAGGAAATCTTTGCATATTTGTTCTAGGGACCAACAATGTAATTATCTTGAAAATGTATTCCAAAAGGCTCCATCCCCACAGAAAAACCATCCTGGGACCCAAAATAGATGGTCACCATATGATTTCCTAGAATAAAACATTAACTGGATCTTGATAAATTGTTTTTCACTGGTGTATCTGTGTGAAGCTTGGACTTAGAGAGACCAGATGACAAAATGAGTCAGGTTCTCCCATGTAGCCATGATTTTCATTGGTATCCTTAAGCCGGTCTTGACCCATAGTTTAAGAAACATTTATAGTTGCAATGGAAATGTTACAGATTAATGCCATGTAAGGTCATGCCATAATGGAAAAGGGGGTTAAGGGGGATGTAGGGGGTTAAGTGTCCAGTCATCATGAGTAATGGGCATGTAAGGGGTAAATGTCCAGTCATAATGAGCAAGTATTTGGTTTTTCTGGCACAGATATTCTTCTAGTTGGATCATCTGGAAAGCAGAAGCAAACACTCCCTGTCGCTATGCATGTATGACAAGGCCATTCCTTGGATCTCCATCTCCAGATCACTTGCTCATTTTGATTCCTGTATTATGTATTTGCAGATAATAACCAGTTATGTTTCTAAGTTCTTCCTCCAATCATAAGTCCCTGACTATCCACTGGCACCAAATCATTTCAGTCTTTCTCACCTCCTTACACTTAAGATCAGTCTACAGAACTCAGCAGTCTCTTAATTAAACCGTTGAAGCAACACAAGGCACCAGGGAGCTAAAGTAAATAATGTGGGTAGAGTGAAAGCTAAACTCCAAAGCAAATATTACTAAAAACAGGAGGCATGTTTATTCTCACTTGATGTGTTTTGTGTGGGCCTACCAGATCTGACCAATGGCTGGTGTCTTGTCTCCTGCAAAAGTGACTGGTCTTGTAATCAACCCTCTTTTAGTTTTATATAAAGCCTACTGGTCCATTCGACAGCCCTGTTTGTTCAGTCCATTGATGATGTAATTTTTTCTTTCCTCTTTATATTACAGTAGTTGCTGATTCTAGCCTACTGGAACAGAACAGAAGACATTTCTTCTAATTATTCCTGGAATAGTAGACCCCATTGGATGATACCTCCTCTATTTCTGTGACAACTATAGAAGTTTGGCTTTAGATTCAAAACCTGCTGCCACATGGGAGGACCTTGTTCATTTTGTCTTGAGCACTTTCCAAGGTATCTTTAGGTATCTACGCCAATTAAGGATGAACACACACAATAATTAGGATCAATAAATGAATTATTCCATGAGATCATACATCAGTTAGTTATTTTTAGTATATTGATGTGTTTCACACATTCATGCTTAGGACAAGGACATGCAAAATGTGTTAGGGATCCCATGAAATTGATGTAAAGATCCTGCAGTACTGTTGGGCTGCAAAAAAGCAACACTGTACCTACCTATATACCTATATTATAGTTTCTATTATCTCAGGCTACTAAAATCATGGTTGTGTAAATATGCTAAAATAATAAATGGCTACAAATTGTTTAGAAAGGTTTTGCGTGCGTGTGCACATGCATTTACTCTTGCTCAGTGCTGGGTAGGAGTTCAGAGAATACAGAAGGGTGTTGGTCATCAGGGTGTCAAGAGGGCGTGCTAATATTTGTTCAGTTCCATAATACACACATTTGTAAGAGATACATTATCAGATGTATTTATCAGCACTCTCACTGTATACATAGCTCTCACCTCTACACTTTCACAACTTCAGTTATTTCTTTATCACATATTGCTGCATATATGTCACAAACACTTTTTCTCACTAGTTGAAATGGCCTACACAACCTTTATTTCTGTTGTTTATACATTGTTTTCACTTCAAGCTACAATCTTAAAAATGGGTAGAAACAAACATTTTTGGACTTTATCACTCCCAGTTATTTGTGGACTACAATTCCCTGCTTTTAATATTATGGGAAAGAGAAGAGAAGTGTTCTTTAATTCTAGAATACCAAGGGAAATAACCCACCACATGCAATGTAGAATGCAATATGGTACATTTTGTTTCGGTCACCTATGCATAACCTCATATAAAAAGATTTCATAAAGCTGCCCTCTCTCATTGCTTATGTATAGATCTTTATTTAAAACAGAAGAACTGCAGGAAATAAGACCCCATTTCATAAAACAGGGGCCTCAAAACTACTGCCAAGCTGCACCCAGTCACTGGAATTTATGACCACGTACTGTCTGACTTCATAACATTCTCTCAAAACTTTTCCAAGAAGTACTTTTCCTCCTCAATCAGAAGGAAAGCCAACTTTGCTACTAGCTAGTTTCCTAACAACTGGTTTCTACCAATTTCTGTAGAACTGAACCAACTACCAACTGTCCTTGTTTACCATTTACCAAAACCTTAAAAAATACTGTTACTGAGTTCTTCTGTAACAAAATTGACTTATTGACTCTATATAAGTATAGTTGCATGTATTTTCATTGACATAAGTGTTAAGCTAGGAATAGATGTTGCGCTTTGTGGCCGATTCTGCTGCAGATCCACAGTGCGTGATGACACCATAACGCATGGCCGGTCGTGCAGAGAATCCGCCAGGAACCCTTTGTGTGCCAGAACTTACTATGGATGCACTACAACTCACTGCAAAGCACACATTAACTACCCATTGGAAAGGATGCATCTTGGCTTTTGATGCATTTACATGGGTAGTGCAACACTTATACAAATGCATTTGTGTGCATGAAGCCAGGCATTTGTAACTTACTTTAACCGCCCTAGCGTTAGGGACGGCAGCACCTCGTCCAGCGCTCCAACTGCTTCTATCGCACTGGACGAGGTGCTGCCGTCCAGTACAAGTCGGGGCTCTGGGAGAGCGCATACTCACGCTGTCCCTGTGTCCCCATGCAACATTCCTCTTCGGCTGCTCGTGTCTTCCCCCCCCCCCCCCCCCCCCCCCCCCCCGCGCTCCGAGTGACATGATGACGTCACTCGGGGAGGCGGCAGGAGATTTGTACAGTAAATAGCATGAAAGCAGTTTTCTATGTAGAAAACTGCTTTCAAACTCCCCCTATGTACTAAATATCGCCAGAATAAAGTCCCTGATGCCCCAGATTTTATCACACCAGGTTAGAGAGGGTTAAGTGCAAATGGGAACATCTGGGGCACCAGAGACTTTTTATTTTGGTGATATTTAGTACATAGCAGCATAGTTTTGTGTCCTAATTTTTGTGTTTTTTTTCATTATTTTTATTTTTTTTATTTTACATAAATTGTTTGTTTCAAACATTATTATAGTGAGGATGTCTATTGGACCCTTGTACGGACATATTTTGGGAAGTTACAGGCCTACGACATAAAGAAAAAATTACCATTGAAGTCTATGGTGCACTTTTGGTATAGAAATCTGGACCTCAGCAGTGCGCTAGGGAGGTTAAGGCCTGGGTTACACAAGCAGATCAGTGTGAAACAGACCTAAAAGGAGCCCATTCCTGATCCGATATCCAAAGCCAATTTAGGGTTGGTTCACACCTTTCAATTTTTATGTGGATTGGGCAATGTATGCAATGTATATCCAAAAGAATGCATATTATATCCAATGAGCTTGTTAGGTATGAGCCAGGCCAATTAAAGACTATCATACAGGCCAATAGGAAACAGTTTTAACAGTTGCTCATGAAACCCTTCATACTTTTCTTTCCCATTCTTATAGAAAAGGAACAGTGTGCATGGTTCAGATGGTCTTCTTTGCATTTGATTGAACACTACCAGTAACACTGTTTGTTGGGATCTTAAGAACTTGTTAGAAGTTATAGAATGTGCACATAAAAATACTTAAATTCAGATATTATTCCTTAAAAAATTACATGCTGTGAATGTATTAAACAATTTGTTAAACTATTTATTTATGGCAAAATTTTATACATAAAGTCTTATGTACTCGCAGAAAAGAAGACATTTTGAGATGTGCTTGTATATGCAGGCTTCCGAGACATTCTACAAGTCCGAACATCTGAAGTAGGTTGTATTAGCTCATAGGCTAATTATTATTGCTGCTGTATCACAGAATATGTGTCTACAACTTGTAACCTCTGCCAGCCATTATTATAACCAAGATCTGGGAAGAGCTGGCATTTCTGACTCAACACCCTGCCTATTAGGTAGCAGTTGTGCACTCCTAGCCCCCCTACATGGCATAGGATTTCTCCCATCCTCTTATTCCTAGATCATAATGAATCGTTGAAATTATATAAGGCATTTAACAGTAAAAATAAATAAATAATGAAAATATTACTACTGAGTCTTGGTTTAAAAACTATTTTTGTACGCAGGATACCTAAACTATTTAGTCTTCAGTCTGTGTCCTTGATGCTCTCCAATCGTACCAGGCGCAGGCATATAATTATATTTTGATGTAAACAGTTACTGTCATGTTCAAAAAAATACCCATATACATGGTGCAATAGAACGTTTACAAGTTTCTGTATACCGCATATCCAGTACCATATTTCCAAGTAAGATTTATCTATTATGCATGTTGTTTAATTGTCCATCCTGAATATACATTTCTTGTCAAATAAATATTAGGCAAAGTAGTATTTTTTTTTAAATAATGTTTATGGTTTAATGATTGTGTTTCTAAAACCTCTACACATTTATGAAGGGGAAAGTTTGTTTGAAAGACACCCTAATAACTCTATAGATTATATATATATATAAATAAAAGGTTGTTGACTAAGGCTGGGTCTACACTAACCAGTGTCTATACTGCGCATCAGGCGGCAGACACAACACTTCACAATGCCCAGCTGGGTGTTGTGGGTCAATGAATGCGTTACGTGATGTAAACAAAACATGCCTGATGTGTTTTTGTATTGCCCACATGGCAAATACTGCGTCCTAAACTGTGAGCGAATAGTGGTCAAAACGTGAGTGGGCACCATGGACACATCACTACAATGTATCCATATGTCACCCTCAGTTTAAATGTGTCACAGATATCCATTTTAACACACACTGAATGGAACCATCTTAACAAGTGCACATTAGATCTAATGGGCCAGCTCAGAGGAATATGCATATCAACCCACGTAGAACCAATATGTATGACCCAAGCCGTACAAATCTTTACCACTAATAGTAGTAAGGCCCTGTTGGTTATACTCCATGGCTGTTGGCTTATCAGAGCTCCTCTGCCGACAGTCATTCCATGTAAAGGCTAACAACTTTGTATAACCCAGGTGCTGTTTATTAACGTCAGCTTTAACATCAAGTTATAGCATAGCCAGCAAACAGGAATAATGCAATAACAAAATAATATTTATTAATTTGTGACTGGTGCATATTGCTTAAAATATAAAAAAATAAATATTTGATACCATTTAACCTAAAATATTAGAATATATATTTTAGATCAGCATATGCTTAGGTCTGGTGCACACCAATAAGCTTTATGTGGCTTGACATGCATTTTCATTTGAACACGCCCATTAGATATAATGTACACTTTTTGGATATGCTCAATATGTATAGGTCAACATGCATAAAAACAGATAGGTTTTATGTATTCATTAGACAGCAAGTCATATCAAGCCAACCTTATTTCCTAGCCAACAGGGGTATATGCATCATTCCATTTTCTTTTTACCTGAAATGGAACTTCCACTTCCTAAAGCAACATGTAAAAGGGCACATTATGAGGTTAAAATAAACAGGGAATCCTCAAGTGGTATTTTGTGAAGCTGTAACTTCCGATCATACATGTAACGTTCGATTATTAGCACTTTCGTCCTAGTTTTTGTTTACTTTATGCTTTCCAAACAAGGGACATTATAATAAAAAATACTTTACTTGTCAGCCATAACAAGGCCTGGTTCACATTTATCAATACGAAAAATAGGCAACCTCTGTTAAAAAATACAAAAGAAGAAGGTACGTGAAATGTGGGCAGGTATAGACACATACCCTCTTAAGCTAGGCATACACGTGTCGGATTCCATGGCCAATTGATCAGTCACCCAATTGATTCCAGCGATCTCAGCGGGAATGGGAGCTGCAATCAATCAGCCACTTAAAAGGATCCGATCGCTGCATACCACCTTGTCCGAGTGATCGCGTCCAATTGATCGGGGGCTCAGAATTGGACGCGACAGTTGGTTCTCTGTCAGATCCAATTCTGAGCCCCCGATCAATTGGACGCGATCACTCGGACAAGGTGGTATGCAGCGATCGGATCCTCTTAAGTGGCTGATTGATTGCAGCTCCCATTCCCGCTGAGATCGCCGGAATCAATTGGGTGACTGATCAATTGGCCATGGAATCCGACACGTGTATGCCTAGCTTTAAAGCAAACAAAAGGTGCTCACTCCCATCAACCAATAATTGTGTCCATGGCCAACCTTAAGCTAGCCATACACATGCCGCTTGAGAAATCAATCCCGCTCCAAGAAAATGTCAGTCGGACAGGGAAAATCCCTGTTGGATCGCTGTTACTTGGGATAGTGACCCATCCAAAGTATCAGCCAGGAATCGATTGCCAAAGTGGTGTGCAGCTATTCACTCAACGATTGCCGAACAATTGTAAACATGTGTCATATGACCAGGATAAAGCTGCTTAAAAGGAAAGTGTTTATACTACTCAAAATATAGTGATTGTTTTGTGTTAGGCTTCTCACTCTGTATGGAAATAACAAGGCAGATTGGTTTACTGACACTTAACAGTCAGGTAAGAAAGCCATATGTTTCCTCTAAATTAGACAACTGCAGGCAAACCGGCTCTTTAACCTTGAATAGGTGGTTATATGTGTTAATAGGAACCTAAAAACACTTAAGGCCCCCATACACGTGTCGGATTCGCACCGGATTCCGGGCGCGTGCACGCGAAACGATCGTGCCGGAATCGCATGCAGCCCACCTTGTCCGATCGATCAGGTCCGATCGTTCAGGGGCTCAGAATCGGGGGAGAACTCCCTCCCTCGCCCCATCAGACTTGCTCCTACCTTTGCCACCTTCAAAAAAGCTCTAAAAACCCACCTCTTCAGCCTCTCCTACCCATCCACTTCCTAACATCACCTCCATGCCAGTTCCCATCCCCCCCACCTATTGTATACCTTGTTCCCCAACCTATTAGATTGTAAGCCCGTCCGGGCAGGGTACTCTACTCCTACTCTACTCCTTGTCATTACCTGTACCTGTGTGAAACTGTGTTGTATCTCCTCTCTAATGTATTGTACAGCGCTGCGTAATATGCTGGCACTATATAAATAAATGTTAATAATAATAATAATAATAACCAACATGTTGGTCTTTCTCATCCGATTCTGCCCGGATCAGGGGGAGTTGCCATTTGTGAGGTGGAATCGCACACGGAATCGTGCCGGAATCCGCTCGGACAAGGTGGTATGCTGCGATGGATACTCTTAATTGGCCGATTGATCACACCTGCGATTCCCGGCAGAATCGCCGGAATCGATCGGATGATGAATCGATTGGACATGGAATCCGACACGTGTATGGCTAGCTTTAGACATTTCGACAATAGAAACAATTACCTATAACATATAAACACCAGAATGACTTTGTCTACATGAATCATCTTGCAAACACTGAAAGAAACAATCATTAGACATGGAATAGCCAGCACCTACTGTGTTGACCAAGGGTGAGGTAGAACAATACTCCAGTTACAGCAGATCTCTCCTCTTGTCCAGTCTACACTGTGATTCATAGCCACCCCCAGCCAGGGAACCGTTGCGTAGGGTTAATGACGAGGGCGGGATGCCCGAAGATTGGAGCCAATCGGTGAGATGGGCGCCAGGAGGAAGTGATGTCGATCGGGGCGGAGCCGCGCGGGCATAAAACCCAGTGGTGGAACCGGAAGAGCATCTCTTCTGATCTAGAAACCAACGTGTCCCACCTCTCTCCCTTCTTTTCTTTTGTTTTCCTGTTTCCCTACAGGTTCGGGGTCGGCTGGTGGCCGTTTCTTTGTCACAGCAGGCGGGTCCGGGCAGTGTCCAGAAGATTTGGTGATGGAGAACTGAGCTCTTACAGGGGTCAATGACCCAGCCGGTTTCGGGGATTCGGCAGGCAACCAGAGGGAATCAATTCTAGGGGGAAGCACCCACCGGGCTGGAATGTTGAAGGCCGGTGGGCGGAGCCATATCAGATGTCACGTGGTGGGGGACAATTGTTTTTAGGCGTAACAGGTTTTGATAAATATCCATCTTTTTGGAAAAGATGTTTGCCCAGTCTGACATCACATACACCTACTACTTGTCCTCTAAACATCAGGCATTTACCAATCTTGCACATTTCAATAAACTGGTTAATTACACGCCACAATGAGTACACCCCTCCTCTAGTTTCGTAAGACAACCACTGGATATGGCGCTGAGCACGTGCACTAATGCTGCAGCTCAGGTTCATGGTGTTGGCAATCTTCTTATAGCCTAGGCCAGCTATGTAAAGCAAAAATAATTTCTTTCTGATCCTCAGAGCCGCTGCAATGCTGAACATACAGTGACCAGTAACACCGCATTTCACTCCCCGGAAAACAGGGTAAGTGGCCACAATTTGGATGTTTGAAACTTAGGGGTGCACTCACTTTTGTTGCCAGATGTTCAGATATGATTTTCTGCATGTTGTGTTATTTTGAGGGGACAGTTATGCAGGTTGAACATTGACTAATATTTTCCATGAAAAGATATTAAGATATTATAAACTATTTACCACGATGTCAGGGGTGTACTAAATTTTGTGAGATACTTTATTTACATTTCATCAGAAATAACCACTTTGGTAGTTTGCATAGGAAGATCATTGAAGGTAAAAATATTGCAGTGACATAATCAAATAGGTACGCTGCAAAGAAACAACATTTTATAGCTATCCGAGCAGTTTATCAGTCTAATAATTGTGTAAATAGACATTTTCGTATGCAAATCTGCACTAACCGACTGTTTATTCATAAAGCCATTTGCAGATCAAACAACTCCTATCCCTTCCTCAGTGCCTAATGATACATATATGAAGACATGACAGTTCTTAAAATATTATAGAAGTTTGCAGAACTCTAAACTCAAATTTCTATGACACACCGACAATACAAGTTTCTTTGTACAACTCACATGATTGCTCAATTTCAGCTCAACTATTGGAGGAACCACACCCTAAATCTTCCTGCAACTCTGTAAATTATCAGATTAAGAGGATGTAGACGATACACGTCATTTGGTGTTCCTTGCCGAACAATTACATTCTGTGCCACTAAACTTACCATAGATCTTTAATGCCGATAAATTTTAAATTAACATTCCATGTCAGACCTTGTGGGCATGAAGAAGAAACATCAGGAGGGTGCTCGGAAGAAGATTTTATTGCACAACCACTAGAACTATGCGCAGTTAAAGCAGCTTCAAAAGTTCAAAACAGACTTTTTTTTTTTTAAGGGGGCTAAATAAAGCACGGCTACCAGAGCCTAGCAAAGTATGCAAACTATGGGCACACACTTAACACAAATCAGCTCAGTCTAAAATGTACAACAAAGCTCAAATGCATGCAGCTATGTACAAAGAAATTGTGTAAAATCTATAGATATAGTACATTTTCTCCAGCATCCAGACATGATCAATCAATAAAGTCAAATACATTAGGGGGAATACGGAGACCATATTGATACTACTGAAGTTCACTATTATCAGGAATTAATAAGATGCCTACAGAACAGTAAAAGCAGAAGCACATGCGTTCTATCCTTGTTTCCTGCTATATGCCACACCCAAACCAGAACTTTTTTCTGTGGTCCTGGCAACACCAGGACAATGTGAAGGAAAGATCCTATGTATAATGTCACCCTTAGCTCATCAATGACTAAACTTTCAGTCTGGGGCCCCCTAAGCAATTACCATATATACTAAATTATAAGTCAAGGTACCGAATCAGAAAAAGAGTGACTCAAGTATAAGCCTAAGGTGGGTAAAGTAGCAGTTAAGGTACAGAAACACACAGCTGTTATGGGACGTTATTATTAGAGATGGTCTTGAAAATTTGACTACTTAGTTTGTAAATTTATTGCAAAGCCCCTCAACATGGCAGCATAATGGAAATTGTTTTAGATGTAGGGTTGTAGGAACAATTAAATAAAAGTATTGCTCTAGCGCATAAAGTTTTTGCATATATAAAGTTCAATGTTTAGTCAACTTGACCCTTCCCTACATCTCCAACAGTTGGCGATGCCTTGTGATTTTCATTTCTTGACTCGCATGTAAGTCAAATCTATCACATTTCAGCTTACATTCAAGTATTTATGCTAACCCCCCCCCCCCCCCCCCCCCCCCCCTCACAACTAAATGTTAAGCACAATGATCCTTCAGAAACATCACTTTATGGGTGGCTTTATATCAAAAAGTCCAAACAGTTCCAGGCAAACTGTAATCAAGACTGCCATGCAATTACAGTTACAACCATGAAAATATGCAATATGCATTTCATGTGTTTGGATGGGAGACACATTCCAAGCTATGCCTTGAGGGGAACTATCCTATTTCCCCCCCAAAATAAAGCACTGTCTTATATAAATTTTAGGAGCAAAAAATGCACTAGGTTTTGTTTCTGGGTATAGAAGAGGGGACAAAACGCCCCCTGTCATGTCTTCCCTAAATATGGAAGCTGTCTCTGGGACAAGGTAGGTCTTATTTTCGGGGAAGGGCTTATATTAGAAGCATGGGAGGGGGGGATAGCAGCTAGGTCTTACTTTTGGGGAAACAGGGCATTTTGCGTGGAAAGAAATCTACCATGTATGAAAAACTGCTTTGGAATGTACCAGCATATTTATATATTTCTTGTATCATTGATCCCAATATGCATCTAAGCGCACCACTCCCATTATATGACTGCATAGGGGCACTATAAATCACTTAACTGTCAGGAAAAAAGTTAATAAAGCAGAATCCCCCTAGATTCTGGGAACATTTGCAGGGTCAGAGAGAAGACTTCCAGCAATGCAAGCTCATCACAAGACAGATGCAGCTATATATTTACACCTATAGTGACACACACGTGTGCTAGTGAAGAGTGGGTTCCCCAGTGTGCATTCCTGCCTTTCGCCCCTCCTTCTCTCCCCTAACCCTCCTCCCCTTCTCAGACTACAGAACTGCTGTGAGTCACTCCACTCCCAAACCAACATTCCTGAAGGATTCTGGATAGAGGCCAGTACTTCCAAACACACCCAGAGCACAGTAATATACAGACAAGAGCCATAATATACAGAAACCAATATACAAGCCGAGCCTTTAGTTTCATCAGAACAGAGAAATATATAGAGAGAAGACTGTAACCAGAAGGCACCTACTCTCTCAGCAACCACCCCCACTTCTAAAGAACTGAAGTTGGCAAGAAGTTTTATTAGGTTGATGGAATGTTTTCAGCACAAATGTGTCCCCTTTTCATAGACCTCAGTCCAGATTAGTTTTCTTTCCTAGGCCAGAGATTTTCCAACATCTGTCTTTTAAGACGCAAAGTCGTAGATTTTCCACGTTTCTGCAAAGGAGTATCATTTCACAACCTGAAAGGGCCTTACTGAAACTTACTTACTGAAAGTTTGGAGCTCAAGTGATTTTCCCGTTATTGGCTAACTGAAGTCATTAAAGAAGCAAGCTTTTGGGATGTCACAGACTCCTTAATTACCAGAGTAAGAAATCCAGAAAGCTTGCTTCTTTAATGACTTTAGTCAGCTAACAGGGGGATGACTTGAATTTCAGATTTTCTGTATTTAATCATGTCTAACACGGTACAACACTATTGCAAAGATCCTTACTAAAAGATAAACTTTAGA
The DNA here is from genome assembly GCA_036250615.1 of Ptychadena robeensis. Taxonomy (NCBI): domain Eukaryota; kingdom Metazoa; phylum Chordata; class Amphibia; order Anura; family Ptychadenidae; genus Ptychadena; species Ptychadena robeensis. The sequence continues at coordinate 35,069,091 of CM070041.1, read as the reverse complement.
ATTAGACCTAACTCAGCATAAATCAGTAGTCCTTCATAGGAGAAGCCACTCTGGTTTACAAAAAGAATATTCTCTAGATCACAACTTCTACAAAACCAGGTGAAAGAAAAACGCCCTCCAGCGTTGTGGGCACCGCACCCGTTCTCCGATTACAGTTCATCACGCCTAGAACTTTAAGTGTGACGTTTTTCCCAATCAGAACAAGATGAGCCTTTCCCCTCCAAGTACAAACCTTGGCAACATAAGAGCACCCCAACACTCCCGTTACTGCACCACTCACTACATTGCATATTACTGTATACAATATAGTCTGATCCACCGTTCTCTGCAACTTTGAAGCAATAACACCAGGGATGTCAGACTCAAGCACAAATTAAACACTTGAACAAAGTCACAGGGTTAGGATATAATGTCTACAATTGTAGAAGTTTTTCCTTCTCATCAGATAGAAAAATTTATCTTTTGATATGGAAACAAACTTAAGTTTTGCTTAAACATTGAATCTGGAACAAGCAACCTGCAATAAAACATATCTGTGACTTTTAAGGGCCGGATTTGGCCCTCAAAACCCCTGCAAAAAAAATAAAAACACAACATACATTTTTGTTTACTCCTACGATATATACTAATGCAGTTCAAGATGCGGAAAACAAGTAAACATGACAGATAAGACAAAGCTGTTTCGCAGTAGCCAAGCAAAGGAAGGAAACAGACTCTTTCTATAATATTATTACTGGGTAGTAACTATAAATAAACAATGAACACATCTGAAGATGGTACTTGCAGAACAGTCCTACACTAGTCCAACCAGTTTTTTGTTTTGTTTTTTTTGCACTGGTAAATCAAATAGCCACCAAACTTCTTTCTCGCAATAGAATTTTTATTCATCTATGGGCAAATACATACAGTATTACAGTCTGCATTAGACATACAGTACTTCTTCACATGCCAATCTGATCAACAAGTGGCCTCTCCTCCCTAAATCTGCAGCAGGAGAGGGTGTGGTGCCTGTGTTGTAGTAGTGAGGGAATTCCATCCAAAGCAAATAGCAATAATGCAAAGCCTGCGATCATGTCTAATGGTACTTACAGTAAGAGATGGGTCTATACATTCACATATACATAATCACATCACCACTGCCTACACTAGAGGTATACCATACACAGCCAGCAGCCTCATCACAGCTTTACATACCAGCTAACACGTATGTATAGAATTCCAGCCTATATGTACCCTATAGGTGACCCTGGCTGGGAAGCTGCATACGTGTATTGCGCTACAGGCACATGGAACGTGTCTCTGCACAGCATGAATGATCAGCATTACAAGGGAACATGATCTCCTAACAATCACTCCTGTGTCCACAAGTCATTTACCAATACTAAGTATAACAACTTCCATTCCTCCCAGATAGCAGCCCTCCAAACCGCTAACCCTATAGGTACCAAGTATTGCGCACAAGAAAAGTTTGCCAACTCCATGAAAAGTAAGGCAAGACAGCTTAGAAGAAGAAAGGTTGTGAGAATAGGAAGCAGGGGAGAGAGTAGTAAGTATCTGGTGAATGTAGAAGAATTGGGGTTACCTGTATAGTCCTGTTCTGGCACAATACGTGCAGGGAGCCAGCGGGCTCTGGTCTGCCGTGGGTAAGCAGAGCTAAGTGATCAGAGAAGGCAGGGCAGGGCTGCTATACAGAACTCTCTGGGTGTGTCTGTGTCCAATCCTGGAGAGAAGGCTGAACCTGCCCTGCCCAGGGCTAGGAGTGTGCTGCCTGTCTATACACACTGCTAGTCTCTACAACATGTAGGCAACACTACCTGATTTATCATAATACATCACTGTATACATAGTGTGCTCACCTATATACATAGAGACTGTGTGCTCAACTCACCTATATACACCACACACTCTCAACACTCCACAGAGAACTTCATTTGGCTGGAAATGTTTACTCATCATTGTCTGTGTTTACCAAGTCACTTTGAATGGCTTTTAAATACTCTGGCTCTTTTCTTCATAACTTTATGAATGTGACCTATGGTCCTTTAAGTCTACACGCACTGCAAGTGAAGTTTATCGGAAATGCAATGTGAACACATTGCTGTTAACGAAACCCTGTGTTAATGCATGCTCGAGTATGGGAGCCGCTTGCGCTGCAGCACAAAAATGCTCGCCGCAGGGAGTTTGCATTAACAGGCTTCGTTTGTACGTTAGGGCAAAAACGCAACGCAACACATTGTGAAAAGGTACAGAGGTTTCCACCCTGAGTAATGCAGATGTTACTGAGACACAGTGCGTATAGTGTGCTTCCACCTAGAGTGACCACACAAGCGCTGCCAAAGTGCATTGTGTTTTAAGGGCCATTTCACACTTGCCGCACTGCAGTGTTTTTTTTGCTGGTAACTGATCCGGTAGCGTTAACGCCATATACAGGTGAAACTCCTGTGTTTCCATATTGCACTGTGCTTGCGTCTCCCATGCAACTGCACTGTAAACACAAACACAGGGCCAGTGTGAAAGGTTCAACAGGTCTCCTAAGGATACCTGTGTACCTTGCATTAATTCTAACCATACTGCGTTGCGGTACTGAAACACAAATGTGGCTAGTGTGAAATGGCCCTGACTGTTAAACAAGTTTCTATGGAAAGCAACCGCTAGCATTGCTGAAAACACATGACAACACATGATGCGAAAGAGCCCTAATGCTTTGTTTGATGGCCTTTAAGAAGAGTGATTCTCAAACTGGGGTCTACAGTCCTCTATGGGACAATGAAGGGGTCACTTATTTAAAAACTTTACAATTTGCCACTGGTTCAGATGAAATGGTGCCAAACCACATGCACCCATGTCTTTGAATTTATATTTGAATGTATGTTAGGATTTGCCATTTTCTGGATAAGTAATGGTTTATCAAGAAATCTTTTCATTACAGTAGCCTATATGTTAATTAGTTTTTATGCATTTTTTTGGCATGCATTTGGTATGCCAAATAGTTTTATGGATAGTAAATCTTTAGTTCCTTATAGTTAAGGCTGATCATAAGCTACAATGATATTTTGAGTATGCCATTTTATAAAGAATCTACTTTCTAATGCCATAGCTACATGGTATAAATGGCAAAACATCTACTGTTATTGGCACTGTGCACTTTTCCGGATTGGCTCAGTTCCTGCTGTGTATTCTAAGTGGCTCCATACCTGTCTCGAGTATCCTGATTTTACTATTTACAGGATCTATTTGCACTAGAGTTCCATTAAACTGTTTTTATTTGTGGGTAATGTTTTTCTAGCTACTCATCTCAATGTAATTGGCATTATATTACAGTTTACTCTTCTGTACAGTACAATCGTCCTCTATAAAAAAAATTGAAAGCCATCAATACTTCTGAGGTTTAATATGTCTGCAACTCTGCTACTTACAATCTCCTCTCCATATCTGTTTGAGTTCAATATGTATCAGTCAAAATTGCAATTATTGTTAGGAACTGTTTTATATAAATGCAATGTAATGTAATGTTATTGTACATATTATTTTCTAACTGTTTTTTAATTTACACAGTAAACATCAACACCAGAATGTGTATGTTGCAGCTAACCAGTGGCGTTGGATGCTCTAAAGCTAATCATACATGGTTCAATTGACATCAAATCGATCATCAATTCGATCAAAGTTTTCGATCATTTAATCGTATGCCGCTTGTAATTGAATCGAAGTACACACCACATTGAGTATGCAATCAAAGCCCGACTTCAATTGAATTCAATCGTTTTTAAACGTAGAGGGATCAAAAAGGGACCATTGATGTTCACAGAGTGATCAAAAAGGGACCAATGATGGTCACAGAGTGATCAAAAACCCATAGGTAATATTTTTGCGTTTTAATCCAGTACATTATAATCGTGGCAAAAGGACACTGGGGGACACACATTACATTAGTAGATGTATTCACAGAGATCACCATTTGCATGCTTGTGTGTCAGTGAACAGACACACAAGCCATTACACATCGTCATTACATCGCCCTTACAATCACCATTACATCACCATTACAATCGCCATTAAAATGCATGCTTGCATGGTTTAAATTACTGTATTGCATTTCCCTCCTCGGTATGCTAATTGATTGAATCGAATCTCAATTGGACAGGTCAAACAACAGTACAAAAAATGAGACACAATGTGGGGACAATCAATCAAAATTTTCCAACTGGTCCGATCAAATTTCGATCGAGAAAAATTACAATTAAAATCGTATTTCAACTATCATACCATGTGGACATTCTTAAATTTTCAATCAATCAACTAAAAAAATGTATCGAATTACATTGATTGTACAGTCAATTGAACCATGCGTGGCTAGCTTAACAGATTAAATTTAACTTTAAGCGATTACAAAATTTAAAGCAGGCATGTCCAATATCTGGCTCAGGGGCCAAATTCAGCCCATGTTCAAGCCTCAACTAGCCCACAGTCCTAGTCAAAATAATGATATGCATAGGCGATCTGCACTGGAGTGACACCATTTCACTCAAGAAACACAGATGCAACACAGTGTGACTGCAGCACAGTCTTTGGCTTGGCCCCCAACCCCCTGAATGGTAAAGTCCCAAGTTTACACAGTGCTCTGTTTGCAGCCATCTGTTGTGCCATATAGTTTATGTCTACTTTCAGGATGCAGCATTAAAGTGAGCTTTGGTGAATACATACCATAGCTGGAGGAATGTTCAGGACATCTGGGGGGAGGTGAACTGTGACTGGACAGCTTGGAGGACAATAACTCCCAGCATACCTAGTGACAACCTTATCAGTGTTAATGCCTATCAATGTGACTGGTTAATGGTTTACAAAAATGTCAAGTATGTGTGAAGGAAAAGATCTGTCTCGTGTTCATCTGCATTAAATGTTAATGGTTCAAAGAATTTCATGCTGAATGGTTGACCCCCACATATTTTTCCCCCTCACCAAACATGGCTCTTTTTAAAAAGTTTGCACCCCGATCTGAAACTAATAAAGGAAGCAGAAAAAATCATTATGATCTTAATTCTGTAATTCTGCGAATATAAGACATCGTGATCCTGTAAGTTGATGATTTATTAGAGTACATGTGAGATAGAGACAGTACAGGAGCATAATGGGGAAACGGACAGAGACTGTATGCCAGGAACACACAGGGTCTGCTTTTGACCAGTTGATCAGTAAATTGGATGAAAGAAATGACGTGAAGCCAATAAGTTTATATATACTTAAAAAGTGGATTGTATCTAGAAACAGTATAAATCTTGAACATTCTGGTGTTGATCATGGTTGCCATAACAAGACCCTCTTTCTGTATTGTTCTGTGTTTTTTTGTTTTTTTAGCTAGCGTCTATGAATCTGGTGATATGGTTTTGACTATGTGAGTCATGAAAGAGTTCATGAAAGAAGGAGGGAGGCTGCCTTTTGCAGATTTCATTGTTTAGGTAATGCTAGTACTTTCAATTCTCAACTATCTATAAATGTGCTATTTAATCTGAATGTTACTGTGCAGATATAAGACCAAAAGAGTATTTATTCCTGAATGAGCACGATTTTTTTCTGTAATGCAGACTTGTAAAACAAAAAAATTAATACTTACCCACAAGCCTCTAAAGCAAGTAACACACAGCTCGATACAGCAGCCGTTCGATGATGTCATCATGCTGCTGCCCTATATCGGAGGAGTTGGGGGCACAGCACTGCTCCGATCATGCTTTGGATGGAGACCCCATGCAAAGCAATTGACATCAACCGTGATTTACGGTCATGTCCAATATCTCTGTTTACGAGCTGGATAATTGACCCCGCTCGAAAACAGAGATGGACGCATTAGATATGGACCAGATAGATGGACGTGAGTGCGCACGGTGGTATCCAAATCCTATGAGACAAAAGAAAGATAACACTACTGCCTTGATAACATTACCATTCACAAGTTAATCTGCTCTGGGTACAGGATGTTTGTTTGCTTATTTTAATTGTATTTACTATAGTGTGTTAATTCATGTATTGTTTTATGTGTAGGTCCACTTTAAATACAACACTGCCAGCCAGGGTCGAAATTAACCATTTGCATATTCTTGGTATATTTTTCCAGTCTAATCTCCTGATGAAACTCATTAAACATTCATATCCTGTACAGAACACTTTTGACTTTACTCTCTCATTGATGCTGATGAGTTCTAGTATGGTAAAGCTCTCAGTATACTTGAACTGTTGCTCTGAAAATATGTGTCATTTGACAATAAAGAGTTTTTTTCTTGTGGTGACTGAATCTTCCTGCCATGGTTACAAGCTTTCATTGAGATGAACTGGAGCACCAATTTCATCCCTGGTTTTGTTATGCAACATCGGTATCTAACCTCAAAAAATTTAGTAGAATGTACTAAACGGCCATGGACACAAATTCTTGCAGACACAATCTTGAAAAAAAGTGCAGGTCAAGTCCACATTTTTTCTCACATTTTTGTAACAGGATGTCCAGCAAGTCAAACAGACGTGATGCTCAGGTGTCCATTATATTTTTGGCCAAAAAGTGTATGGGGAATTTTGCATAGCAAAAATAGATTCAGACAAAACTCACCCGAATGGATTAAATGGAAACATGCTGCTGTGTGTTAGCATTTTTTTGGTTAACAGCCAAGACTTCTCTAAACACAATTCCCTAAATCCCCTCCCGAGAAAATCCCCAAATTTTCCAACATGTTCAATCACTATTCGATAATTTTTTTGGTCGATATCAAGGTCGATCGAACCCTGTGGACAGGCACCGATTTTTGGCCGATCAACTTTAAAATAAAAAAATTTAAGGGCCCCCATACACGTTTCGATCAGCCTTAATTGATCGATCAAGTGTACATTGAATGTTATTTTGTTGTGCCCGACGATTTTGGTTAGATAATAATAATAATAATAATAAGCATACTTTTACATCCGGTGACAGACATTTTGGTGTGTTTTTGATCGAATTCCTTCGATTATGCTTTCCATCGTAGTTTAAACAATTTAATCAACGTCGATTAGAAATTACAATCGAATCTGACATCGATCATAGGGAAATTGAAACACGTATGGGGAGCCTTTCTAAGATCTGTGTGAGTGTTGCCATTAAATCTCTCCAAAATGAAGCCCCGTGGGAAGGAAGACTTGTTAAGGAAGATGTTTATTCATGTGAAAAATTGTTTATTCATCTAAAAATTTATCTCCCCAAGGGAAACATCAAAACCGGGTTTAACGCCTTTCCCATATTCTACCTTTATGAGTACCTGCAGCAAACTCAGAAGTGGCATCACTAGCCTAGTGCGGGGGTCCGGGGGGGGGGGCATGGGGTTGCCTGTTAGCACCATGTGACACAATTTCACTTCTAGAGGAGATGTGACACCTAACCACCAAACTTTCCAAGCAGAGCCAGCGGCAGAGCCTGAAATGTAAGTGTGACACGTAGAGAACTTTGAGTAAGCCCCTATAACAGGGGAGAAACGCGTCAGAGAGAAGAGGACGTTCTGGGAGTCTTGTCCTGATGTAGTGTGGATGTTGTTTATGGTGCAATAAAGAAACAAATCTGTTTTGAATATTATTATATACTAAATTATGGATTCTATACTATTTTTCCTGTTGTTTTAAACTGAGAATTCCTCATAATCTTTTTTCTCTGCACTAATATTTTAAACATCCAAACTTTTTTTTTCCCCCCTTTGGCCATACTCCACAGGAATTAAAAAAATATGTAAAATAAAAAAGATAAAAAGTTGACACATTATGTTTTCATGTTGTGTGTTTATCATATTTCATAAAATATTCGGTCAACCCAAGAATGTTAATAGCGTAAAAAGGTTTAAGAACGATCTGTTTTAGTGTTTCCATGATCTGTGAAATTGTCTCCTCCTGACTTGCCCCACCTCTACTCACAAGTTCGCTGGATACTCTCTTTAGCAACAATTGGTCTATTATTCCACTAAACACGCTGTTGGAAACATTCAGGGGGAAAGTACAAATCCAAATGCTGTTTTATGCGCCCTTTAGAACAGCATGTGCCATTGCTGGAATGTATGTAAGCAGCTACTGCTGCTTTCACACTCTTCTGTCTCTGTGTGACAGCGCCATGAGATTCAACATCTAAGGGAAGTGGTGCTGACAGATAAGAGAGTCTGTCTGTGATTGTTGGAGTGGCCTCTTTCTCTTAAACAGCCCATACACGGGTCAGATTTTCAATCAATCGACTTAAAACGATACATTTTTTAGTCGACCACTGATAACCTGGTCTGCAAAGCACGGTACATGGCAGTACGTCACTAACACTGCGCATTGGGTTAAACCTGCTGACAGCTTCCCAGCATGAAATGCGTGGCTCTGCAGCCGAGTTGGTGACACCGCGCCAACACTTGCAGGCAGTCCTGCTGCCACCTCTTCTACTCCTCTACTCCATCCTCCTCGGCTGAGTCCTCTTCTCTTGATGCGTCTGGCTCCACATCATCTGCATCCCTGCAGCTTCCCAGGGCTATTCCACATCCCGGATACGACAGTGTCACGCTGTCTTGGGCTGACTTGCTGAAAAGCAGAGAGCCACCCCAGACCAGCACTCCTGTCCCCCTTAACGCACAGTGGCTCAGTGCTGACCCGCACAACTGGAGATTGGCAAAGTGGTGTGTTACAACGGAAGCAATCTGTTGGCGGCATTTGAATTTGGGCAAGTTGTCATTGGTGCACGCTTTGTGTCACAGTCACCGAGGCTTACAGGAGATCCTCAAGCAGGGCTAGGAAGGTGTGCGCCCATTTCAGGCGTTCCTACAACGGCTATGGCGCAGTTTTTCAGAAATTCAGCAGCGAAGAACATGCCAGTGAGAGTCGCTTGATTTGCGACACGTCCGCAGCGTTGGAATTCAACACTCCATAATGTTCGACGCCAGCCTGCTCCAACAGAAAAAGCTGTCAACGAGTATTTGTATCACCGGGGTGCTAGGACAGCCCGCGGAGCTTGGGTATTTTTTTTGCAACTTACTGGACGGTCATGCGCGCAATGCCTGTAGGCTCATGTTTCCTTTTGAAGAGGTGACAAACCTTGTAAGTCCGGAGCGAGGCACAATCAGCGATCTCACCCATTTGCCTTCTTCCTGAGCATGCCCTGCGAAGAGTGTGTGTCATGCCGCTGAAAGACTTAGGTCACCATCACACACCAGAAACAGCCTTAGCAGCCTCACTTGCCGGACCTGCGGCACACGCTGGGAAGAGGAGTCTGAGGAGTCAGAGGAGGAATGTGGCTTTTGAAGGAGGAAACCATCCTCAACAGCATCCCACGTGCGCTCCTTGTTGGTCACCTATCTGGGACCCATGGTGTTGTAACGTGGCTGGGGGGAGGACAGACCCTCAATGACATGAGTGAGGAGGATGGAGCTGAAATAAATAGCTCTCTCGTCATCCATCCTCTCGCTGCAAATGGGTCTTTCATGCTGTCGTGCCGTTGAGTTGATCCTCGTATCAAAAGGATGAAGGAGAACACATCTGTACTGGGTGGCCACACTACTAAGACCCCCTTTATAAGCAGAAATTGTGTGGAATTTTAACCGGTTTCGGGAGGTCTGAGAGATGTCAGCAGTTTAGAGTCTAAGCTACAAAATCTGCTCTAACACCGCATTTTTAATGTCCCGCATCC
>CM070041.1:35048618-35059405 GCA_036250615.1 Ptychadena robeensis | reverse complement strand
AGCACAACGTGGCTCTACTAGGGGAAGAGGTAACACTAATCCTCCTGCTACCACGACCGCACCGGCAAGGACAGGGCGCTTCACAGACAGGATGTTGATGGAGGACATGCGGAGCTTTTTAAGTCCTACGCATCGCCACAACGCTTCGGGATCCACCCTGAGAGAACGACTCGACCGACAGATCGCAGACTACCTCGCCTTAACTGCAGATACTGACACTCTGAGAAGCGATGAACCCCTTGACTACTGGGTGTGCAGACTTGACCTGTGGCCAGAGCTATCCCAGTTTGCTCTTGAACTTCTGGCCTGTCCTGCTTCTAGTGTCCTGTCAGAAAGGACCTTCAGTGCTGCAGGTGGCATAGTGACCGAGAAGCAAAGTCGCCCCGGTCAAAAAAGTGTGGATTAGGCATGGATTCCGAAGGGACTGACAGTGGGGGATACGTTTGCCTGGCAAAAGGCCTGATTACATGCCTTGGCCTAAAAATGGTCCCCACGCTGCATACCGCATACCGACTTTCATGAATCCTCCGCCACAAACTAGGGTTCAAGCCGCAATGTTTCATTTTCCATTCTGCCTGGAAAACATCAATTTTTCTGGCCGCTTCCCCTTCGTGATCGCTACCTTGTCATGGTGAAGGGGCTTGCGTATCACAATGAAGCGATCACCTCAATGAGTCTGTTGGCCATGTTGGCACACCCCAGATGAGAAAGCGATTGCTTCATAATGATCAGACCAAAAGCGATCGTTTGAATAATTTGTCGTATGAAAAACTTTATTTTTTTGGATACCCGACTACGGTTGCCCCCAGGAGGACTTAACGCACAAGGTACCTCACCTGAGAACTGAGACCGGTGAAATCCTCCAAGACCCCCCTCTAGGGAGTGAGTTCAGAAACAGTGATAGATGCAAAGTCCAGGTTTGTGGCAGGGGTCATACAAAGGAGATAAGTCCAATCAAACACGGTCTAAGGGTAATAATCCCTCATTACACTTTATTTTCCCATTGACTATCATTGTAGAAATCATTCATGCGGATTTATTGTGTGAAATTTTTTTTTCTTGGGAGTTTTGCCATGGATTCCCCGTCTGTCATGTCATTGACCAGGTGTTTGACCCCTTGAAACAACTTTCCCAACACTATTGTGGCCAGAAAGGGTCCCTTTGTTTTTTAAAATTCGTCTCCCATTGAAGTCAATGGCGGGTTCGCCAGTTCGCGAACTTTTTCGCGAACGGCGAACGGGCTATTCCGGGTTCGAGCCATCACTAGTGATGAGCGAGCACCAAAGTGTTTGGGGTTCGGGTCCGAGCACATCACGATATTTGTGTGTTCTACCGAGCACCCGAACCCAATGTAAGTCAACATATATTTATTATCTGTAACCATAAAAATAAATGGCCATAGATAATAAACTTGAAGGGGCATTAACATTAACACCAGCGTGGCAATAAGCGCTAATCACAGAAACACTTCACTCCAAATCAGGCACTAAGGCATTCCAGATGGCTTTCTCCAAAATTTGTGTAAGAATGTGTAACTCTAAGGAGGTCAGTTAATTTCAACGTGGTACCATGAGAGGATGCCACCTATGCAAAAGTCCATTTGTGAAATTTCCAATTTACAACTGTTAAGTGTTAGAGATATAATGGGGTCAGAGCATACTGAGGTGCACAGAAGTCCCCAAATTCATCCAGAGAGAAGAACTACAAGAGGGATTATGGCATGGAGTTTTTTTTCAGGATACTTCATACTTCAGGATACCAAGACATTTTGGACAAGGCCCCTACTGTTCTAACATGAGCAAGGTTCATAAAGAGGAGTTTGATATGGAGGAACTAGACTTCCCGGCACAGAGCTCTCACCTCAACCAAACAGAACACCTTTAGGATAAAATAGAGTGGAGACTACACGGGGTGTTGCAAAGTAAGCCATTTTGTCGATGTTAGAACACCTCTACTACATTTGAAATCCTCAAAATAAGAAGAATAAGAAGAATGAAGCGTATTGTATTGTGTTGTATTGTATTGATAACCATGTTCATCCTGAAATTTAAAAAACAAAATGTCTGTAGCATAACAAATTAAAGTCCAACACTTGCTAATACACATCATTTATTTTTGGTATTTGTTTTTTTTCTGTGGGGAGATTTCCCCTCACATACTTTTTATTTTTGGTTAATATGGTTTAGGTTGTTCCTGTGCAGATACCACAGCAACCATTCCACTTTCACATCTAAAACTCTTTAACTACACAAAAGCTGCATTGTCATCTCATTAAATGTGTCTGGTAAACTCATGTCTTTCTACCCTGACAATGGCCGTTACTGGTTTCTCTGATCCCTCAGGCTTATTACACACAGCTCATAAGGTTCTACCAGTTGAACCACCCCCCAGTGAGACGCCTTCTTTGACAATTTGGATATGTATAGAGGTAAAGGGGTTGGACAAATCTGTATGAAGATGTGTCATACTGACACCTAACCTACAATATTACAGCTGTAACAAGTAGAAGCAGATGCAAGGACAAGAAACACAATTATGAGGACGCAGTCATAGCAGGCATAGGTTTAGGTATATTAAAGTTTTGTGTTGATTTTGATCTTATAAATTTACTGACATATGCATATTTTTAAAGTCAAGGGTGCCAACTTCAAATACCAAAATAAAAAATTTGGACAAAGTCACAGGCCAACCTTGATCTATAATCTTAAAATAATTGAGGAGGTTTTTCTCATCATAAATAACCATGAACCTTTTCACATGGAAAGAAACTTGAGTCTGGAAAGGAACATTGAACTGGAGCAAGCAAAATGTAATACTATAACATATGTGACATTAAATGTCAAATTAAAGACACATTTATCCAATTAACTTCTTGAATTAAAAATTGCAGGCCAAATAATTTGCAGATTTGGCCCCCAAGTGGTATTTTGGTGCCCCTGTGTCAGCCTACCCACTAGTGTAAATGGTTATCATGTTGTGCATTATAGGTTGTGTTAGAGTAGAATTATGGGCAGAAAAAACATAGAATATATAATACATTATAATTGTAAGGGGGAGAGGGGGGAACTAACCCTCAGGGATGGCCAGTCCCAGCGGACTTTAAAGGTGCAGTAGATCAAAAGGTTCCAGTCAAGGGTTTAACATCAACAATAATTTATTAATACAAAAGCAAGATACAAGGTAGTTGGGTTTGCCAAACCACCAGCACAATTTTTTGTCTTAAAATATGCACATCAATTACATTTAAGTATTGGCACTCAGGTTACCATACCATACATGATATAATAAGTCCATCAAACATCTCGATGGCTCAAAAAAAAGTCTCTGTGTCTCTGTTAGTTATCCAACGCGTTTCGTCCTTTTAAAGTTTTAGGACTTCATCAGGGATGTTTAGTAGTCGTTCTCTGAAAAGATCATCAAGACATTCACGTATCAATAGTTTATTCTAAGTCTGTGAATCTATGCATGGTAACCTCATCTGTGCTCTTAAATAAGGCATAATCATCTAAGGTAGTCTATATATGAATATGTGCATATTGTTCTATAGTTCATAAGTCATAGATGTAGTCATTGCTTGTGGTTATCAACTTGCATCTGGGCTTACTCCTTTCTTACGGTGTTAGTCACCCAAAATAGGTCATAAAGATATATATACATTGGTGTGTTACCAGTTTGTTGTCTTGAGCCCAGTTGTGAGAGAGTGAGCAGTATCCGCCATGTCCTCCAGGTCCGCCACACGAAACGTGTCAGGGGCCAACCACTATGTCCAGCACCCGTGCGTGAGTTTCAAGAGAGGGGGGGGACCTAGCGTGGGGGGGGGTAATGGTGGGTCATACAGTTAGTTTGTGTTGTCCAATTTGAAGCCATCACCTTTAGGGTTGTACACCATATGGGTAGTGAGCTCAAACATACAAACACACCAGGGGTTCCCCCGGGGGGGGGGAGGGGGAGGGTGGGGACGAGGCTCCTTGACAGCGCTCATAGGGGCGGGGTCTATTAGATCAGGCTGACCGGCCGCTCCGCCCATGGGCCAGGCGCCGCGTCGCAGCGTGCTTAGCACGCTGGCGCGGAACATCGCTCGGCCTAAGCCAGGAAGTGGGTCTAGAGCGGAGGGCGGAATGCGGCTTCGAATGAAGCGCGATTGCGCCACACAGGCGTCGGCGGATGGATAAGGCGTTCCACTATGCGCCGGAACACCCGCGCTGGGGGCGGTCCCGGCCGCCCCGCCAGCGTGGGGCGGGAAGCGGACATATTTAAACTGAACCCGATGAGACGTACGACAGCCACCACCTTGGACGTACTGCAAACCTATGGACTGTAGCAGACCGTGCAAACCGAACCATAACACGGGACACGTGAGTGTTGCCCTCTTTACGAGTAGACTCCAATTGACTACTATAGATCTGGAAAGTCATTGCCAAAATGATATAATAACTAAACCCCCCCCCCTCCCCACAGGTATCGTAATCGTTGACAAAATGTGGACCTAATACAACCACAAAAGAAGGACTGAAGACATGTACAACCTCTAAGTATACAGGAGGTGGGTGATGGATATAATTGGGCAAATAAATGTCACCAGAACTATCGTATACAGACTAGCATCATAAGCATGCTCATCGGTTACTATGAGCTCACGACCATATGTTGTGTACAACCCTAACGGGGATGGCATTAATAAATGGACTATCTAAGACTAAGTATGACCACCATTACCCCCCACGATAGTGACCCCACCTCTTGGAAACTCACGAATCGGGGTTGCTGGGGGGGGGGGTTAAACCCAACCCAATTTGTGTTGGTCCTGACGTTTCGTGTGGCGGTACCTGGTTGGAAGGGACATTTGGCGGCGATAGCTCTGCTCACTCTCTCCAATGGGGCTAAAGACAAAAAACTGGTAAGACAAAGACCAAGGTATACTATATCTGTTATGACCTTATTTTGGTGGGATAAACACAGTAGAAAGGATGTAAGCCAGACTTGCAAATGTTGCAAGCAATGACTAAATCTAGGACTTATGAACTATAGAACAATATGCACATATTCATATATTGACTACCTTAGATGATTATGCCTGATTTAAGAGCACAGATGAGGTTACCATGCATAGATTCACAGACTTAGAATAAACCATTGATACGTGAATGTCTTGATGATCTTTTCAGAGAACGACTACTAAACATTCCTGATGAAGTCCTAAAACTTTAAAAGGACGAAACGCGTTGGATAAATAACAGAGACTCAGAGACTTTTTTTTGAGCCATCGAGATGTTTGATGGACTTATTATATCATGTATGGTATGGTAACCTGAGTGCCAATACTTATATGTAATTGATGTGCATATTTTAAGACAAAAATTGTGCTGGTGGTTTGGCAAACCCAACTACCTTGTATCTTGCTTTTGTATTAATAAATTATTGTTGATGTTAAACCCTTGACTGGAACCTTTTGATCTACTGCACCTTTAAAGTCCGCTGGGACTGGCCATCCCTGAGGGTTAGTTCCCCCCTCTCCCCCTTACAATTTTCTGATTGGATGTGGTGTAATTGGCTACCAGTGGTCCCCCTCCCCTTCTATTGAATCCTATATAATACATTACCTTGCATTAAGCAAGCTGCTCTGTATTATGGTACCTCAACGCAACAGCAGCTAGTGTGAAATGGCCCTTAATCTGAACCTATATAGTTTGAATGAGGGAAGCTTGATAATGTTTCTAGAAAACAGGGCAGGTGCAGGGAAAGTTTGGGAACCAGTGGCCTAGCTGACAGCACAAAGCAAATGTTGAATATCTAATTGAACATGAAAAGCAGAATCTTTCTTAGATGTTAAAACCTAAAGCTGGCCATAGACGCTTAGAAAAATCTACACAAATCAATGCATGTTTAAAGTGTGTGATCGACGAAATGTGAAAAAACATCCAAAATAGCAAAAGGGCATTGAACTAACAATCTTAACATGTCTGTTATTTTTGGTCAATCTATCGGAAATTAAAGGACGCTATTGGAGACCTTAAGATCTGTTCTTTCGATTGACCCATGTAGGCCTCATCCCACTTCCATCATTTCCGAGCAGCATTTTTGTGTAGCCAATCTTAAGTCACCAATCAATTGGGCACATAAATCCTGAACATGGTGCACTTTTTGATCAGTCATCCAATATTGATCACATGCCATGATCATTTTGGAGAAATCTGAGCATCTAGGCCAGCTTAAGCAGTTTGCCTATAGGGTCATTAAGAGGTATAATGTATCCTGTACTGACAAAACTCCATGATCTACCAAAAGCTGAAAATAAACTTTCAATGAACTGGGAAGAATCTGCCTGTTACATCATCATTGTATGGCCTACACCCAAATGTGTGAATAAACCTTGTGTGTCGGAACTGTATGAAAAGCCGAGAATATTTAGTTTTTTTCATCTCTTCTTCCATTGTTCATGGGACCTCATTTTGAGGCATCACACGTGGCTGTATGTATACATAGGAAATACTGGCACTTGTAAGTGTTTATAAACATGCATGACAGAGATACTGAAATATGAATGGTGATAATTGTGTTAATCTTTTCTCTAATATATAATCCTGTTTTTTATGGACAAAAAAATAAGGCCGAAAAAGAATTGGGAAAGAGCTCTGTAAACTTGGACTGGACATTTGATTAAAGACTACCAACCAATTATGGGTTTTAGCTGAATACAGAAATTTTTAAGTTACTTATCAAACAACAGTTCACAACAGTTATGGCTGCCATACACATGCCGATAAGCGGACGATTTTTAATCTGTCTTGACAGGCATTTGGATTTATAAAATTTGATAAAGCTGTCAGGGCCAAGAGTTTTGGCATTAAATGAATTTTTATCAACAGGAGTACCTTCTGTTCCATGAGTCAAAATATTAAGGTCCTCATGTTCCGAGAGGGCCCAACAGAAAAATATTTACACAGGTCCAGAACCCAAAAAGCACTGCAGTCCCCCCACCCCCTTAAAGCTTGGACACTGTGTGCAGGACCCAGAACACAGGTGCTGGCATTTTCCAGGCTGCCGCCGACTGCAATTGCCCATGTGAATGCAATGCCACTCTTGTTGCTGGTTTAGCTGCATAGATGTTGGCTCCATGCAAATAACTGAACATGGTCTCATCACCAAAATTATAGATGCAGGGAAGAGATGTGGAAACATTGCAAAAAACAAATGATTAGCTCTCAGTTGACTTTCTCACCCTTTTCCCCAGTGATCATCAAGTGTCCCTATTGGAAGAGTTCCTCTTTATTTTTTATCTTCTGGTTCAACTCAAAATGCATTTATTCTCAAAGTAACTGGCAATCAGGACAGTTACCAAGAATACAAGAACTGGTACACAAAAAAAGACGGAGAAGTTCTAACCTATGAACACCATATCCAAATATAAACCTTTTTTTCATTTTCAATTTACCAATTAGTAGTGTTGCTGCCCAGTGTGATCTTTATAGGGTACCACACCCCTAAAAAGTTAACACATTCAAAATATATATTTTGTCCATTGTATAAATAAAGACAGACTTTTAACCTTTTACTAATTCCCATAGTTTAATAGGTATTACTAAACAAAAAGTTTTTTAATAAACTTTAAAATCATACACCAAATATAAATGATATAATGACTAGTATTACAACAGATAATGACAACACGCTAATATCATAATAACACACATTTTTTAAGTTGGCTCATGGATTTGTTGTTGCACCAAATACTTATTCACTGATATGTTTTGTTGGAACTACTATTTTAACTGGTCTTTACTGTTAATTGAGTGATTATTAGCAATGACTGTATATGAAATACCAATGAGCGAGCAGACAGCAATCTGTACATCCCCACAGTCATCTTGGTAAATAAATCTTAAGCTGATAGTTTTTCCCTATTACCTACAGCTTTATAGTTAAAATTCCATTTTCAAATATTCACCGAAGTAGTTCTTTATTGATAGTTGATTTATTTTTTCCATTCCAATGAATTGAATTCCGATATCTCGAATAACTCTTTATGACAAAAAAAAACTGATGAAAGCCAGAGATTTCATTTAAATGAAAAAAAATTTGGGTTCGCATCCAAACATTACATATAAAAACCCAAGCAATTTGTTGATAGTGTTACAATATTGAACAAACAACTATGAAAAGTAAAAAGTGTCTGCTCTTCTTGTTGACTACTTGAGATGGTCAATGAGATGCTAAAATGTAATAAGCATGCAAAATCATGCAGACTTAAACTTAGCCAATGAGGCAAAGCAGCTAGTGACCTACTACTGCTAATGAGGAAATTTCAGCATATCATTCTTTGACCATCCCTTGACTATGGATTTCCAGATTTTGTCATCTGTAAATTTCCAATGTTTCATTGCATCTTCATATTGCCTCTGTGTTACTGAATTTTTTACCTGTACAGTATCTCATAAAAGTAAGTACACCCTGGACATTGTGGTAAATATTTTATAATACCTTTTCCATAGACAACACTGAAGATTTGATACTTGGATGCAATGTAAAATAGTCTGTGTACAGTTTGCATATCAGTGTAAATTTGCTGTCCCCTTCAAATAACTCAAAGCAAAATCAAGGAATAGATTGGAGGGTAGGTGTAGTCACTGTTCCCATCCCTGGACTATATTATTTTACACCACAAAAATTCCCTCATGGGACTTTGATTGGAACAGTGTCACAAAGGAGGCAAATATTGATTGTGTAAATTAAACCAAATTGCGTTATGCCTGCCATACACCCACAGACGGGTGCTGACAGACGAGCTCCGATATGCAGCATGATGACGTCATCACGGTGCATTCTGGGGCTGCTTTAATCGGCTGGGCACCCTTTGTGTGCTGGACATTATCTTCAAAAATCGCAGATTGACGGCCGATTTTGCCGCTGACCGACAGCGCGAGCGCGTGTGTATGCCAGGCTTTAAAGGAATAATGTTTATTATTGTGAAACCAGTCACAGCAAGTGATTATATAAAAGCAAACATACCTGCTACACAAAAACATACACAATGTGTAGCAGCTAATCCAGAAAAAAACTAATAAGCCTGATACAAGTTGACCGTTAATAAGGTGCATGGGAGGCCTTCAAATAACTCAACACACAGCCAATTATGTCTAAACTTCTGGCAAGAAAAGGGAGTATACCCCTAACTGAAAAATAAAGTCAAAACATTTTATGTGGCTGCTAATATTTCGCAGCACTGCCCTTACTCTCTTGGGCATGGAGGTCACTAGAACTTTAGAGATTGCTACTGGAATCTTCTTCCACTCCTGCACGAGGATATCACAGAGCTGGTTGATGTCAGGGATCTTGCAGTCCTCCACCTTCCATAATGCCCCTTCCCTCCTAAGTTAGGAGGCAGGGGGCATTACTCTTCCTCCCAATTTACCACCTTGCTTGTGGCCATCAGAGCTGCCCACCCAAGGGGGTCCCGACCCACAGGTTGAGAACCACTGGACTAGAGCAAAACTTATTTTTTTTGTAATGTTCCTACAACTTCCTTCACTACATCTCCAGCAATTTTGGTGATGGTACAATGTTCAGGAGCTTTTCAAATAACTCATCGCTTCAGCTAATAGATATATAAAAAAAATTAATCATCTCTATAGATCAGTTATCACAGCACATTTGTCATTGCCCTGTTAACCAAGTCTGATCGCTTTGCCACTACAGCACATCTGTTTCATGTTGGCAAAGAACAAACTGAAGATCGCACATTGCGAGGGAGGAAACAGAACCTATTCTCAGCTTCCTGCCTGCCATCAAAGATAAAGGACTTTATATACTGAGTCAAAACAAAAGAGACAGCCTTATGTGTTATTTCTCTATATACTGAAGCCCTGAAAGCCTATTGTTGTTGCTATGTTAGAGAGTGATCTGTAGTTGCTATTATCATCTTCTGTCTTATTGTACAACCCTCCCGCGGTGTCCCTACTTGGCCAGGAAGTATTTTGCTGTATTTTGAGCCTCTTCCATGGTAACCAGCTGCACAGAGGGTGTGCATCTATATATATATGAGTGTGTGTATGTGTGCGTTCAGGAATCCCCACTCATCTATGATACATCATTTTAGGGAACCTCTTGTCACACAGCTGGGGGAGTGTGTTTTTTGTGTTACTCAGTAACACACAGTGTATGAGTCAGGGCAGACACATCGGAGAACAGCATGTGATCCCTGCATGGATTTAAACCTTCCAGCTATCAGTCCTGGCACTGGCCATAACTTCCCCCTTAATTAGGCCCTCTCTGTCAAATAGTTCTTTATTACAAACTTTTCTCAGGCCTAACACTCACACATGCCTTCCAGATCTGTTAATGCCTGGGCATCCCCACTTGTCCAGAGGTTCCAGACAAATCCCTCTTATTCTATATCCACAACATCGGCTGACACTCCAGAGTCATTCGATGATCCCGGGTCCTGCTGTGATAAAGGACATACGATAAAAATAGATTTAGAGTTTTGTTTGTGAAGACTTCATTAAGGCATTTCCCATAGTACTTTAATTAACTTTTACTTAAAATTCACTTGTTTTTAAACACATTTTCAGGACACATGGAAATACACTATGGGCCCCACACTGTAATAATTACATTGGTAGCAAAAGGCTGTAAGTGAAATAAAATAATACACAATACTGTACATTTCTGTAGAAATTATATAAAGTGATTGTTCTCTGCTACTGGAGAATCAATGTAAACTTTATATACAACACTACAGGGAGTGCAGAATTATTAGGCAAGTGGTATTTTTGAGGAATAATTTTATT
>CM070041.1:35020542-35039192 GCA_036250615.1 Ptychadena robeensis | reverse complement strand
TTTCTATTGTTGTTTGGGATGTGGCCACTTACACGATTAAACGCAATTTTTTGTATATTGCGCCAACTGGTCATATTGACCAAAAATCTGCCGTCATGTCAGATCGTATAGTGATCCGACATGACGGATAATTATCCAGAGTAATGGCCTGCACACAAAGGGTGCCCGGCCGATTCTCGGCACTAGAGGCCCGCTAGGACGGCTCTGCAGTTGATGGTAAATTGTCCCATCTATGCCCAGTTTTACCTATTGCAAAGATTAAATACACCTGGAGCACCTTAGATGGCTTCAGGACACCCATGATGTGGATTGCATAGTTTTGTGATGAATAGCGAGTGTGGCCAAATGTTGCTATTCGTGGGAGTAGTTTATAGGGGTACTATTATACAAAATTGCATCCTACATTGTTCTAGTTTAAGATGCACAACTTGCAGTGTAGTGTTGAGCTTGAATATTCAAATATATTCAAAGACTATCGTCTATTTGAGAATTCACAAATTTCATGAATATGCTGGTGTATATTCGCAGTTTCAAAATTCCGAGATATTCTGCCCTGGCAAGAATATGGCCATGCATTGCAATAATATAATCACAATGAGATAATAAATACCTCGTTTTGAAGATTATATTGCCGCAGTACATGGCCATATGCTGGAGTTTCGTATTTATGAATATTATATAGAATATTAGTAGAATTATTCACGTAATATCGCAAATTCTAATATTGTCTGAAAAAACTACTACCCACACGACCCCCCCCCCCCCCCCCCCCCCCCCCCCAATACACTAAAATTTAGTCCTTGGAGTTTGGAATTGCATTGCATTTTTTGCTATGTGCCTTGGGTCCAGTGCAGTTTCTACCTCCTTTGTAGGTCACTTAAGACGTTTTCAGATTCTGTGCCCACCTGCTAACTTATCATATATATACTAACACTCAGATATACGCACACTTACCCTTATACTCATAGACATAAACACACTAACGTATACTCAGTCCAAACAGACAATGCAGCCCACCCACTCATAATACAGCCCCCTGCTCATAAATGTTGCCATATAGGGTTTGATTTTTCCATTCAATCTTTTAAAAAAACAATTCCTTTTTTACCTGAATTGGTCGAAATTTGTGTGCCGCCCATTACTTCGTCCCCAGTCATTCCCATTCGAACTAATGGGATCGGATCAAAACTTGGCGTCATGTCGGATCACTGTGTTATCCGACATGACGGCTGATTTTAGTTCAAACTTGCAAGTTGGCTCACCCGATTCCTTGCCGACCCGATCAGATGCGGGAACGTGCATGGCATCCAATCGGCGGTCGGGTCAGGCAGAAAGCGGCCCGTCTATGCCCAGCTTATGTGATAATACTATGAAGCATATGCAAAGGGCTTTGTAAAGAAATCTAACAGTTTTGGGTTGATCCCAGATTGGATTGATCGTTGATGAAATCACAAAGTTGATGTGGGGCTAACTTTACCTGCTTATTTCAAAGTTCTGCTTTAATAGAATACAGTTCTGTGATGGAATGGAATAGAGTGCTAGAATAAGGTGGTAGTGGAACGGACAATGGTTTTGATAATAATATTGCTGTTCTAGCCAAGTAATATGGGGACCTTTCTAAACCTTCCAATCATTATGTATTCTATCATGGAGGACCCGGCACTACATAGTTGTTGGTAGATTTAAAGGAAATTGTATAGAGTGATCAAAAAGGGTATGGGGGCTTTAACCCTCTGGGCGTTACGAGCTTTTTGCGCCATTTTTAATGGCACGAAAAGCCGTTTACCCCGCAATCGCGGCAGAGTACACTGTACTCCGCCGTGATTGCCGGCTCTCCACCAAGCCCTCTACACACCACCGGTGTCAAATAGACGCCGGCGGTGTGTGGAGAGGAGAGCGGCGCCCCCTCCATTAACATGGAGGTCTATGGCGCCGCCCCCCGCCCCCTTCGGCATCACAGATGACACCGAAGACACAAGGCCGGAAGGGCTCCCTGTGTCTGCGGCTCTTCTACAGAGCCCCAGGCACACAGAGAGGTGGCGGTTGTGCCCGATCAGCGATCAAACTGCGCCCGAACTGAGTTCGGGCAAACCGCTCAGAAGGTTAATAAGAAGCACAGGACTCTAACAACAATCTACATGGTCTAACAACAATCTAAATGGTGGAAGGAGTCCTATAACATGATGCAGGGCCATTTTTACTGATAGGCAGTTGAAGCAATGGCTTAGGGCGCCACAATAAAGGGGGTGCCATTTCAGCTGTTGATTTTTTTCTTAGGGCACCAAAATGTCTAGAAACTGCCCTGCATATAATCTACATGATTTGTTCTGCTCCGTGTACAGCATGCGCAGCCCGACCCTCTACACTCCCCTGTAAACAAATGTTCTCCCTGCCCCCTAACAACAGTCACCAAGTCACCCCTTCCTCTGTGTTTGGCTCCTCCCACCCTTTGCTTTCCTCCTATTGTTGGAGCTCTCCGCCCCTCCACCTCTTCCTCTCTGTGGAGACGGAGACCTGATACTGTGCCTCGTCCACTGTGATCCTCGGAGCTGGGAAGAGGGGAGCTCAGTGACGCCACAAGGAGCAGCACAGCGAGTCTCCCCCTCCATGCTCTGTACTTTATCGTCCATCTGAGTATTGCAGACTTTATCTGCTCGCCGCCTTGTGTAGAGGAGCCCCGGGGCTGATGAGTCCGAAGTATTATTAGAGGGGAGGGACCGGGAGGGACCGGGAGGGACCGGGAGGGACCCCCCCCCCCCCCCCCCCCCGGTCCCCACTTATTTCATATTATCCTTCTCCAAATTTTCTGGGGGAAGTTTGCTTTCCATCTGTGGGTCAGGTGTACATGGACCTGTGGGTCAGGTGTACATGGGGACCCCCCCTCGCTGCCCCAACATAGCCAGAGGTAACATGAGGGTGACACTGATTGTGTTTGCATGCCAATAATATGTGCTTGTAGGTTACTATGACCTATCCCAAGTGCTTTTTATCCCATATAGCCTTTCTCTGGCTTCATTCCTATCTTATTCTGTTGGCCATTTCAAAATTATTGGTAGTCCGTTTTTCAGAGTTTGTAGCCATTTGTTGCACTTTTATTGCCACCAAGGCATATGGACTGTGACAAGGCCATGTTAAATCACTGTTGTTTGTTAAGCAGGTAGATTTCCTGAAAATGCGAGCCAGAGCCCGCTCCAACACCGCCACCGCTGCCGCTCTACACATTGAGCACCCAGCAGGGGGCACCACCAGGAAAATCTGCTTAGGGCACCAAAATGGCTAGAAACGGCCCTGACATGATGTAATCATCTAATATGTGCCCCACCCAAGCTCTATAAAAAGGCATACAAGTGAAGTACCGAGATATGACATGTTAGTGGGCTAGGAATTGCAGATTTGGTCAGATAGTAATGGGTCAGGTTTGAACATTTTTCTTGACTGTACATGTTACCTTCATCAAATGAGCAATCAATTTCACAATATGATTGCTTAGCAGGGATCAGATTTAAAGAAGCGGTCATGCATCAAATACAATGTGTGCAATAGAAAAAAATTTAATTAATGTTCAGTGACTGTATAAAGAGTGTTTTTAAGTATCAAAATGTATCAAGAGAGAACAAGATAAAGTTTTAGTGTCTCTTCCATTCTCATGGAACATTGGATAAAGATTATTTAAAGTAGTTTGTTGTGTTGTTATCCAAGCTAATGTAAGATAAGACTTAAACTTTTCCAGTGTTAAGCAGGGTACACACATGTAGAAATGGGCCAGATTGATGGCCGCTTGGAGCATCGTGCGTGCTCACGGCCGTCTATCTGGCCCATATCATATGCTGCCATAGTTTTTGAGCAGGATATCGATCCCGCTCGAAAACTGGGATATTGGACATGACTGTAAACCAAGGCCGATGTCCGTTGCTTTGCATGGAAACCACGGATCTCCATGCAAAGCATCGGCTGAGCTGGGGAGAAAGCAGAGCGATCTCTCCAGCTCCGCCGATTTCTGACGTCATCACGCTGCTGCAGGGAACATTGAATGGAGCCAATATCGAGCCATCTGTTCCCTGCGGTAGAGTTCTAGCTACGATGATCCATCCGCATGGAACTTTGTCTAATGATAACTGAATTAGTTTGCCATGTTGGGTTGTTACCAACTGAATTCCCAGCATTCCCAGAAGAATGCTCTCTTGAGATTTTCAGATTCCAAGAGCTTTTTTTTATTTGAACGGTTTCATAACTTGTGCTTGTAGTGTGTATAAATTTCGCGGAAAGCAAATTTTAGTTCTGCTCAACTTTCTTTAACTTTACTCTTTTACAAAACAGTATCTCACAGAAGTGAGTACACCCCTGACATTGTGGTAAATAGTTTATAATATTTTCATTGAAGATTTTCATTGAAGACACTGAAGATATGATACTGATGCAATGAAAATTAGTCAGTGTACAGCTAGTATAATTTTTTACCTTCCTGGGGTCATGTGACTAGTACTGTACAACGAATTGCTAAAAAAAATATATATATACCTCTTCCAGATTTATTAGCACACGCAACAAGCAGCCACACATGCATGCCCCGCACTCGCCGCTCGAGGGTGCCCACATGGGGCGACAGATCCCTGTAGCCCCAAAGCTCGGTCAGCCAGAGAACGGACATGTCTGTAAATCTCTGTCTGATGCCATTAGTTTCAATGGGGACCGGCGTCTTCATTGAAACAAAGGGTGCCCGCCGATGCTGTGAGCGATGGAGAGCAGTGTGATGACATAATCACACTGCTCTGCACAGCTCATTTGTTGGCCCCCACCCGGTACGTGAGTGGGGGCCTTTAGTTATAATTGATAATTAGAACACAGAAAAACCATATGAAAAGAATGGGCTTTTAAGGCACTACATAGACATTGTACCACGTAACTAAATGTTGAAAGGTCTTTATTGTCATTTAAGACCATTCATTAAAATTCCGAAAACATACATTGCATCAAATATTTACTTACATTGTACCATTATAAGTGCAAAAGAGTACTCTATGCTTGGCGTGTCCCAAGGGCTTCGACGCGTTTTGTCTTTTCAGGCTTCCTCAAGGATTACTTGGAACCACACTGTTATATATAGGAAGATATACGTAAAGTTTTAATTAAGATAATCACCCATTTGCACTGGTCCGATGTCATACATACCCAGACACCCCCTCCGGGGATTCTCGATATTCCAGCCAGCATGCAAAGGTGGGAGAACACCAGGAACCAGACCAGTTGTTACTAGTACAACATCTTAGGTGTGAAAGCTGGTGTGTTAAATTTGGTTATGGCTTTCACACTCTTTCATACCGGTCACTGGACGTTCAGCATGGCACCTCATGACAAGGTGCTCCGAGGATGTGAGACAAATTATTTGTGCTCTACATTGCCAGGGTTCGGCAACCTTAAGCTAGACATATATGGTTCGATTTTAGTGTTCGATCAGCCTAAAAAGATTAAATCTGATCGATATAAAGTTTGAAATGTATGCTGCACACATGGTTCGATCTGTGAAAATTGTTCAATACCGATCAAAACATCAATCGTAATGTAATCGGGTGGTGGGGTCTATTGTATTTGATAAACATAATCATATATGACTCTTTCCTGTGTTAATTGATTGGTAGATTTTGGTCGTATTATGATCATATTACGATCATACCTTTCATGTGGTACTACTTTAGATTCCCTTGCGATCGGTGTCCGATGAAAAGATCAAGATCAAAAATCGATTGTGCTACAATCTAACTGTGTATTCCTAGCTATAATAAGCAGTTTCCCCCCTCATATAGCCTGGAGCCACAAAACACATGTGTTATGCGTTACCGCACAATGCAGTGCGTAATCATATAATCTCTTTCTTTTTAAAACTAAACAAAAAATATTAGCTGGGCTGGTCAGGAAATACACAAAATAAGAAATTCATGTGTAAAGTAATAGAAGATGATGTCTTTAACAGAAAAAGTGGCTGTCTGTCCTGCACCAGATGCAATATAACATGACCCTGGAGAGCCAGGAACAGTACATGACATCACTACTGTGACTGCCAAATGGCCAGCCCCATATTGTTACATAAGGTCTGGCAACAGGAGAATGGGGAGAAATGATTTTAGACACAGAATAGTGTACATTACTCTCTGCTAACTGTATACTCATATACACAGCTATTACAGCTGACCTATGAAGTGTATGGGGCTGTATTACACACTAAGGGCGCATTTACAGGGTGGGTAGGAAGCACGTCATTTTAACCAAAGGATCGCCTATTAGGATTCCATGGGGGTGGTAGTCAGTATTTGACAACTGCCGTCCAAACACCCGCAAACTATGTGCATCGGCTGCACACAGCAGCAAGGATGCGGTTTCAGGGCAGCTGACCGATCTGTCAAATCGTTATGGTTAAGCAGTCTTGCTCACTGTTCGCTTAATGCTGCAAATACTTCAGTATAATACAAACTGTAAAATGCTTTTATTGAACCTAACCTTAAACCTATTTGTAAGGGGGCCATAGACGGTTTGTTGTGCGACCAATTTCGCCACGCTTAAGGCAGTCAATCTGCCGCAAAATAGCCCACATATCTAAACTTTAAATTCGCCAATAAATCGGCCGGGAAATTGATCCAACAAATTACTGACATGTCCATAAAGCTTAGATCGATGTTTTCAGATCAATGTTGTCCACATCCAAATTAAATGCTTGCACACAAAGTGTGCGCAACCAATTCCCGGCATGACCGGCTGTGCTGGATGTTGACATCACGCATGGTCGATCTGCCGCCAGACCGAAGTAGAAACAAAGCGTCTATGACCAGCTTAAATGTGTAATGTGTTAGCAGATAACAGCACTTGCTCCTAAAGGTAGCCATACACGGGACGATTTGTTACTGATCTATTTCCGATCCGATCATTTCAGGCGATCATGGAATCAGCAATTGATCAGATCTTGAATCGATGGCACGATTCCAGATCCGATCAAGCTAACTTATTACACGTAAGCCCCCCATACACGTTCCGATTTTTCGTACGAATTTTGCCCGACCGACCAATGTGGTCGGGAGATTAATCGATCGGGAGATTAATCGGATTCGGAATTATGTACCCGACCGATCCTGATTTCTCAAAATCGGCCGCTTCGGACCTGTCCGTAAATTTTTGGTCGATCTGCTGTTAATAAATAGGGTCGGGCTGATGGATCGGTGATAATTCCAATTCCGATTTTTCATGCCAGCCGACCGACTGACCATAACATTTAAGGTGAAAATCGGGTGACAGGATCGGCCGAAAAATCGGTCGGGAGAATAATCGGAACGTGTATGGGGGGCTTTAAAGTTAACTCAACCCTCTAAGCAATATTCCCTACTGTGGCTTGGGGTAGATTTTAATTACCCAAGTTGGTATCTCTTTTTCCATTACACGCTCCTGAATTATTTTGCCTGCTACCATTTCAGTTTCTTTAATATAAATCTTTTCCTGTAATGAGAAAATACCTGGTGATCCTACCTCTTCATTCTCACATCTCTATTATGACCACACTCTGCAACCTGATATTTTCTCTGTAATGGTGAACTTCTATGTGGGTCTTAATTCTAAGTTTGCATTTCCTCTCTTTATTTTTGTCTTGCTGAGGTCCCATTACTCCTGGATATAGCATTTATGATCACCAGACACTTGACCTGCTATTGTTAGGGAAACTAGAAAGGAACTAGACCAAAATAACAATAAGAAATTTTAACCTTCCTAGCGTTTCTGACGGCAGTACCTCGTCCTGCAGTTGCTAATGCACTATTGCAAGCTGACAAGAGGAGCCGTCCAGCTCAATCCTCCAGCTGCTCACTTGCGTGTCTGTGTGTGCGATGTATTCAAGCAGGCTGTGACACCTCTCTTCAAGCCTAATCTGCAATGAATGTCCCGATTTGCATATGAATATCGCAATTTGCACTGAACGTCCTCGCGGCCCCCCCCGCGCCCCCCCCCTGCCGCGCGGGACATTCATGTGCAATTGGACATTCATATGCAAATCGGAATATCATGGAACAACTGGAATATACAGGGACCACTGGATCACCCCCTTCATTGCGATGTTGGTCTTGGAAGTTAACCCTTTCAAAGAATGCCATTGCATTGGATACAGGGATAACTGTATCCAATACCAATTCAAAAACAAAAACAACATAATATGTCTTATAACAAAACATAATACTGTGTTGAAATCTTTCATACCAAATAAGTATTCAAGCGATTTAAGCATTCAAATGATACATTTCATAATTTTTTGAAATTGAAATTTCAATCAGAAGTGAGGTAGAATAGGTAGAAAAAAAATCGATCAAAAATTGGTTGACCACACTTTTCAATCCAATTTTCAATCGACCGATCAAAATTTACCATCCAGTCCGATCAAAAAACGACTGAATTTTCACTCAATTTTGATCGGATTAAGTCAATTTAACCAGGTGGGCAAAACTCAATTCTCAATCAATCGATTAAAAAATTGATCGTTTTAAGTCGATTGATTGAAAATCTGACCTGTGTATGGGCTGCTTTAGCCAGTACTTCCCAAACTGGGGTGCTTGCCCCCCCCTGGGGGGTCGCAAAGGTATTCCAGGGGGGCGCAGGCCCTCATTCTAAACCTGTGTTTGAATAGGGAGGGGGGGGCTCAATAATGTTCCTAAATAGAAATGGGGTCCCTGCAAAGAAAGTTTGGGAACCACTGGTCTAAGCTAAGCTCCATGTTGATTGTAAAGGGAGCATATAGAAAAGAATTTAAGAGCAATAATGTGGCGGTTTGCTGAGAAGAATGTCAATGTTCCCCATAGAATAAATAATATGCAGACATTTCCCATGATCTCCATCAGTAGACCGGAAGCTCTAAAAATATTTTGTTGTAAGACTCCCTCAAAACCTTCAGTGCCTTAAGAGTCCTAAGGAATGGTCTACGATAAGTAATATCAGGTGCAGGCTATCGTTTACTATTGTACATATACACTATGTGTAACCTAAAACTACATACACACTTTAAATATTGGATCATCCTTCATTGATTCCAACAACCAGAGAATGAATGAGAGCTATACACACAACACTCGTTCCCTTTTCTGCAGAGATGAGGACTACCGAGTGGCACCCACTGTGTAATCCCTCATATAAGTAAACGGCCATTGGGCAGGGCTGTTTTTCATATTCCATATCCTATTGGGTCGAGACCATCACTGTCCTTGCCAACTATTATCTTTGGTGCTTATGACCCCATACTGTCATTATTGACAGTAAGCTATGCACAAGAGGCCTTTCAGCCTTGTCTCAGAATTCTACATACAACACCTCATAACGACAATGTGAAAAAATGAGATGTGAGATGTTGGCAAATTCATAACAACATAATTGAGAAAGCACATGTACATAAGTATTCACAGTCTTTACGATGAAGCTCAATGAGATTGAATGTACCCATTAAGCTGCAGAAACATCTCAGTCGATTGGGCATGATTTGGAAAGGCACACACCTGTCTATATAAGGTTTCACAGTTGACAGTTCATGTCAGAGCACAAACCCACAATGAAGAAAAAAGGAATTGTCTGTAGACCTCCGAGAAAGAATTGTCTCAAAGCACAAATCTGGGGAAAGTTACAGAAAAATTAGTGCTGCTTTGAAGGTCCCAATGAGCACAGTGGCCTTCATCAAAACCACCAGGACTCTTCTGAGAACTGGCCTGTCATCTAACCTGAAAGATCGGGGGAGAAGGGCCTTAGTCAGGGAGGTGGCCAGGAACCTGAAAGTCCAGTGGTCTTCTGTGGAAGAGAGGAGAACCTTCCAAAATGATAACCATCTCTATAGCAAGCCACCAATCAGGCCTGTATGATTGAGTGGCCAGACGGAAGACACTTTTTTCATGTAGTCATTGGTGTTGTGTGTAGAATTCCGGAGGAATAAAATTTATTTAATCCTTTTTGGAATAAGGCAGCAACATAACAAAATGTGGAAAAAGTGATGTGCTGTTAATACACTGCCTGGCCAAAAAGTCACCACAAAAAAAGTCACACACTATAATATTTCGTTGGACTACGGCAGGCACGGCCGTACGTTTGTACGGCATGAACTGTTGATTACGGCACACATTCGCTGTGCCACTGTTTCAATAAGCTTCTGCAATGTCACAAGATTTATTTCCATCCAGTGTCGCATTCATTTTTCACCAAGATCTTGCATTAATGATGGTAGAGTCTGACCGCTGCACAAAGCCTTCTCCAGCACATCCCAAAAATGAATCCTGGCATTTTCGTCTTGGAATATGCCTGTGACATCAAGGAAAAAATCCATTGATGGAATAAACTGGTCATTCGGTATATTCAGGTAGTCAGCTGACCTCATTATTGGAGCATATACTGTTGCTGAACCTAGACTTGACCAACTGCAGCAACCCCAGATCATACTGTAGCACTGCCCCCACAGGCTTGTACAGCAGGCACTAGGCATGATGGGTGCATCACTTCTTACACTGATGTGCCCATCACTCTGGAACAGGACTTTTTCTTTGGCCTGGCAGTGTACTTTCCGGATGCACTGTATGTATATTTATCATATGGGTAATCCCCAGGCCTAGATCTGTATGAATTAAGGGGTCTCAGTGTACTTATTATTATTATTATTATTATTAATAATATGATTTATTATTAGTCCAATTGAAACAATTAGCTTTATTTGTTATCATTTAGAACAGTAACTCAATACACACTTTCATGCTAATGCTGAAAAGTATCGTAGCTCAAAGTTTGCAATGCTGAATTTCTGGTCTTTGTGTTTCCATTGCCAAATTTCATGTGTTTAAACAATAACAGATGCCTAAAACTGATGTCATGGCAAAAATCGATTTTTACCAAGCACACGCACAAGTTTTGTTAAGTTGGCTGCCTTATTATCTACTCTGAAGCTAACAAATATAATGTAGACTTAGTAGTTTGTTTCATATTCAAAGATCTGCTTGATTTCTTTTTAAATACAAGAAATACAAATTATAGTAAATAAAAACTTACATTGTATACACGAAAACGTACCTTGTATACACAGCTATCCAGGAGGTTTAGCACTAGTGGCCAGTGATTAATAGCTTAGGCATGATACAATGATAAAAAAAGAACCTTATTAAATTAAGGGAAAACGTCAACTTACAATTCTTTTTCTTAGACGTGCATGTAATGTAGCATCAAGTCAGGCAACTGATTTAAAATGTTCTGCTATACATCGTGGGAAAGAGAAATTAATGATAAGTCACAAAATAAATGGGGGTGGGGGATAGGTGGCAGAAGAGAAGGTAAGAAAACATGGTACTGGTACTTTCAAATGGATGGGTCTTAACTAACATACAGTTGTGTTCAAAATTATTCAACCCCTACTGAAATTAAGTGTTTTGGCCATTTTGACATTGATTTTGATCATTTCAGTCATCTTGTTTACAATTAAATGAAAGAGGCACTTGTAAGTCAGACAAATAACCATAAATGCCTTTTCTGTGCTCACATCATTATCAGTTTTATTTAACCCAAGTGAATGTCACCCAAGTGACATACATTCTTAGTACAACATC
Organism: Ptychadena robeensis; assembly: GCA_036250615.1. Classification (NCBI taxonomy): domain Eukaryota; kingdom Metazoa; phylum Chordata; class Amphibia; order Anura; family Ptychadenidae; genus Ptychadena; species Ptychadena robeensis. Next base: position 35,027,601 of record CM070041.1, on the reverse strand, counting down.
CTTTTCCAGTTATAACAGCTTTTACACGTGAAGCATAGCATGCCACAAGTGTCTTGCAGCGATCTACGGATATCTTAGCCCATTGTTCATGGGCAAAAGCCTCCAAGGTCAGTCATATTCTTAGGCTTGCGTGCTGCAACTGCTTTCTTCAAGTCCCACCAGAGGTTCTCAAACGGATTTAAGTCTGGTGACTGCGATGGCCACTCCAAAATGTTCAAGCCTTTAATCTGCAACCATGCTCTAGTGGACTATGCTTGGATCATGCTCTAGTGGAGGTATGCTTGGGATCATTGTCCTGTTGAAAGGTCCAAGGTCTCCCAAGCCTCAGGTTTGTGACAGACTGCATCACATTTCCTTCCAATATCTCCTGGTACTGAAGAGAATGCTTGGTACCTTGCACACGCTGAAGCTTCCCTGTACCTGCAGAAGCAAAACAGCCCCAAAACATGATTGACCCCCGCCATGCTTCACAGTAGGCAAGATGTTCTTTTCTTCATCTTTTCTACATTCATGTTATGTTATATTTGCCTGACTTACAAGTGCTTCTTTGATTTAATTGTAAACAAGATGACTGAGATTAAAAGCAATGTCAAAATGGCCAAAACACTCAATTTCAGTGGGGTTCAGTTGAATAATTTTGAACACAACTGTACATCTTACAACAACTTATGACATAACTTTTTTGCATTTAAATGATAAAACAAACTGTGTATGGATTCTTCTTAATATGAATTTCAGACACCTTTAGGCATTAATTGTCTGCCCCCCCCCCCCCCAAAAAAAAATAGGTAGTCAATATAGGCATATGGTGCTTATGTTGAATCTGGAAGCCCCACATGTTAAAAAGGGTGGCCCCACATCTACCCCATTTCAATGAGTACAGAGGTTGTTTCCCATTCTTTGGTCTTTAAAACCCCCATATAAATTATTTTTAAAAAAAAATTCATTATTTATGTATACAGAATAAATTATCCATCATGTTGTCCAGTGAAAATACACACCCACCATAAGCCTGCTGCAAGATAACAGATTTCCAGCTGACCCTATATATTATACTATACAGGGCCATTTCTTGCCTAGGGCCCCCTGTCGCCGGATATGCGTGCGGGGGAGGACGCCTTTTGTACATGCATATTCCGCATAGCGGGAGAAATGGATCCGTTTCTATATATGCAGTGGAGTGGAGATACAACCCAGTATAACACACAGGTACAGGTAATGACACAGGAGGAGTAGAGGGCCCTGCCCGGTCAGGCTTACAATCTAATAGGTTGGGGAACAAGGTATACAATAGGTGGGGGGAAGCCTATGCAGCTGCAATACGATTTTTGGCCATAACGGAACGCACTAGTGCTATTACTGCCATGGTTGCTAGCCTTGTCGGTTACCCACAAAAACCTCACAGTTTTTAGTGTGCTGCACTTGCATATCTTTTCATGGGTGATGCTTGTGCTGTACCTGAAAAGATGCTCACAGCAGGGGAAACCTGTATACCTCGTGTTAACGGTAGCTAGGCTACCTTGTGCACCCCCATGTAAACCCTCACTAAACCACACTTTCTCACTGCTCTCACTCACTTGACTCCTGTTGGCTTATGCACACCAACACGGTTCCCAGGGTCCTAATATCATATATTTATCTTTTTCCTTACCTTGACCGACTACTATACTACTGCTTGTAGGTTTCCCACTTAAACAGTGGGCCCTGGGGTCTGGTCCAGTGGTTCCCCGTTCTCCGATGTTATCTTGATTTTTGGGTACGTGACGACTTCACTCTGTGAGTAACGGACATTATTACTCGGTGTTCTGGTACTGTGGATGTGTACCATAATTCTCTCTTATACTCTATTTTGATTGCCCCGTTAGAACCATTCTCGGCCTCCTTTGCACACACCCCCTGATGAAGAGACGAAACGTACGTCGGGGTGCTCCCTGGCCATAAACATCGTAGGCTTTGCGGCAAACCTCAGATGGGTGGCTGAGTTGGTCTTAGACGTGATCCCGGAATAGTGCATGTGCTTGTCGATGTCACACCCAGCGTTGCATGCGATTTATGGACTGTGAATTTCCGATATATATATAAAATAATGTCATTTTTAACTTATTTACCGTGTACTACCTCTTTTGTGTATGACCGCTAAAGTCCCCTAGCCTCTGGTTTTCCAGAGGACAATTTTGTGTCTGCCTGGTGCTGGCCGGTTCATCCCGCCCTGCATCTGTGTTGGTACCCACTTTCATAGGCTACCTTGTGTTAAAACTGTGAAGCTGGACATGGGATGGGGGACAGTACTGCAGTGTGGCAAGTGTGAATGAGCCCTGACAAAATGTATTCAACAACAATATATATATTTTTTTTCAAATAAATTCCCCATCCTATGTCCAGCTTCACAGTTTTTTTTTCTAATTATAACGGACCTGAACTCCGAAACATGTCAACAAGATGGTTGCTAAATTTAAGAGAATTTATTTGTGAGTTAATTGCAAAGCCCCTAAATAAGATATCATCACACAGATTGTTGAAGATGTAGAGAAGGGCCGTGGAAATATTTAAATAAAAAAATATTGCTCTAGCACATAAATAAAGTTCCCACAACCCTTCTCTATATCTCTAATAATTTTGCTGATAATACCATGTTCAGGGGCTTTGCAATAATTATAACGTGAGCTAAAAATTTTAAAAGAACAATTTAACCATCAAATGGAAATGAAGGGTGAAAGTATCTGTGAAAGTGAAAGTAGTTTGTCCTGAAGAAACAATGAGATGCACAGAGGAAAAATAGGTATAGTTGTTTGTTGGTGGCTTCATGCATCAAGTCTTTTATAAGCCAAAAGTGTCTTGTGAAGGTCCATTTTGGGCATTTTTTTGATTTTTCTATGTGCAAGTTAAGAGGGGGAGAACTTTATGGCCCTCTGAAATCTAGATTAAAATCTGTTCAATATTTGAGATGTAAAGAGCTGCTAAGATTGTGAACATCTTAATCAGAAATAATCTAGCATCATCACATTTTCTGAATATTTTCTAAATTATAATTTCTGTATTATTTTACAGATTTTATCTTCTATAAAATACGTTTTTATCTTTTCTGGTGATCTTCCCAGCAAAGTTACCTTTATTACATGTTTAGGCAGTTTGCATGAAAAAAATACATTTGGAGGTTTGCCATTGAACTTTTCTAAAAAAGTAGATATATTGGGATGAAGAGGGTACAAGAGAAAGGGTAAGGAGGGTGTACTTTTTTTTTTTGTCTTTGCCCTCTCTTATAGTACATTTATAACCTTGTTTATAACAGGGATGTTGCACCCTTTTTGTCATAGCCAGACTTTGTATTTATGTAAAAATAGTCTGTTATTTGCTTCTGCATAGGTGTGGCGTAATTGCTCAGGGAGTTAGTCACACTGCCATATTGTAATCCTAAATAATCATTACAATGATAGAACCCAGACAACAATCAGACTACCGACTGTCTGACAAGCTTTGAGGGAAAAGACAATCAAGACTTTTACTACTCTTCTATCATGGAGATTTAATTGTCATACTTTTAACAAATTGTAGAAAGTACAAACACAAAACGTATGGTGGGATAAAGTATTGCTAATATTTTAGATGGAAAAAACTGCAGAAAATGCAAGATACTATGTAAATATATTTTACACTTGGACTATAAATGAAAAAACCCAAAATGATCCATACAATGTTTCTGAATATTAGCAGCCTGGACATCTTGGGTCCTCCAGATGCATCTTGGGAGGATGGTAAGGTTTTTGTGACCTAACATTTTCCTTATGGCTTTGTTTTTACGTGCCTCTATTGGGTGAAAACTACCTGACGAACCCCTAATGTTGTGTTCACTAGGCAGTTGCACTAATTGGGCGATTACTGGGCAGTTGAAAACAACCCTTAAAGAATTGATAAAACTTGACTATGCATGGTAAAAACTGCCCATGTAAATGAGCCTTAAATGTAGAATACGGAAAAGGATGATTGCAATGCAGACTTTCAAATCACCTTCAAAACTTGTGACTTTGAATTTTTATGATGAATGGTACTTCTATATGTCACCAGTAGGGTTGCAACAACCCAGAGGGTCCTTTGCTGGTTATTTTAGTAAAGCCCACTATGCACCTTTAAGGTAGCCATACACAGTCTGATTTGCACCTGATTTTCCGGCTCTGCAGGAAAATCAGACATGTCGGCAAATTCCCGGCCGATCCCATTATTTGAATGGGACTGGCAGTCCTATTCAAAGTAATGGCCGGCACACAAAGGGTGCCCGCCGATCAGCTGAGAGACCAGCTGCAGCGGGATGACATCATCCCGCTGAAGTCAATATATCATCTGTTGAGGCAGAATCGCCTCGTGTATGGCTACCTTTAGATCACTCCAAACAATTCCATTAGATCTATCAACAACTATGAGGTGCCGGGTCCTCTCTGATAGAATACATAGTGATTGGAAAGTTTGGTAGAACAAAAAGGAAATGTACAGAGATTGTATTGTTAGGTGCATGGGGGGCTTTACAATACAAAATTGAAGGATGTTGGGATTTTATTTTTTAAATATGAAGAATTCAAAAATGTTTTAGGGCCATTTCACACTATATGCGTTTTTTAAAGGCATGCCTTTTTTATAGGCATGCGTTTCCGCATATATGCAATAACGCATGCGTTTTTGACATTACATATGCGTTTGCGTTTTGCATTTGTGTTTTGCATTTGCGTTTTTGAACAAATGAATGAAAAATGCAGGAAATATAAGTCAAAAATGCATACAGCAGTGAGTTTATAAAAACGCATGCGGAAACGCTGCGTTTTTAAAAACACAACGCATACAGTGTGAATGGTAACATTGGTTGTCTATGTAAAAACGCGTGCAGTAAAAAAACGTGTGCGGTAAAAAACCGCAACGCACATAGTGTGAAATGACCCTTAAATGTTTAGAATACAATTTACCTTAATATATATTTCTTGTTAAATTATTCGGTGCTGTATTATTTCAAATTGTAGATGGTTAATTATTATAGGGACATTGCCACACCTGCCCCCTTTTCCTTATTGTTGGATACATTTTGAAAACACTGAAAACAAAGTTAAGGTAAAAAAAAATATTTAAATTCACAAATTTAATTTCACAATTGATTATGCCTGCCCTGTTATTATACCTATATACAATTTGCTGCAGTTATGGGTGAGTGCATTTTGAAATACATGTACATATATATCCACTTTTAGTGATTTTACCCCTATTAATTGCCCAGGAATGTACTTCATAGTAGGTAAAACCCCCAACGTATTTATAAAACATTAAATGCATGTTTTCCATTTTGATGGTTTGTATATTTGTTTTTTTCTTTCTGCATAAATGTTTTAAAAAAAAGAAATGATTGTTTGTTTGTTTTCTACATTTTTTTAAAAGAAACAAAATGCATTCAGATCCTTGGTGTTTAATCTGCAGCCCTTTGGGTGTTCTTCAGTGGCCCACCTTGGTCCTCCACTTGTGGCTCCCAAACCTTACTGTTATTGCATAGAAACTCACCTATCCGCCGATCCCCCACTGAGGCATCTTCTTAGGGAGGGAAGAGGAGGAGAGGCAAGGGACTTGCTCAGACGCCGTCTGGGTGATCAGTCTTCGGACAGGTGAATGCCTATTCTCCCACTTGTCCACCAACGAACTGGGGATGAATAAATAATATATATTGTGGCACATAACCTCAGAATAGGGGCACATAATCTTTCATGATATAGAACACAAAATGTGCATTACCATACAGTGTTCCCAAATGCTTGAAGTATAATTTAAAATGAGTATTAATTAAAATTGAAAAATAATGCTATGCCTGCTGTAATGTTCTCATAAAAACTGCTTTTACAAGTCAGTATAGATTTAAAATGATATGGGCAGCCCTATAGTGATGCTAAGGGCCGCACTTGTCGCTCTCCTTATGAACTTAGTTGGCCACCACTGCCCTTGATAAAATGTGTAACTACTTCCCTGGAAATGTGGGTGTTGAGGAGCTTTTGGGGAGCAAGGTAATGTGGTGAGATGTACTTGAGATTCAAGTGATTTGTGTGATTAGATCTCGGTTTATGGAGTTTCTTTTGGCTTTGCTGATAGCAGCCATTAGAAACCACACATAAGCTAAGCTGAGAAGGGGTGATTTTGGATGATTTGTAAGAATTTGAAAGCTAATTATTTTTCTATGCTCAGAGGTCTATTCGTTTTTCTTCTCAGTATCTCCTCCTCTCATGTTTACTCTATACTCCAGAGACGATCCCGGGATACAATGTGAAATTAATTATGTTTCTGTTTTTATGTCTCCATCTCATTAGTATTCTGTTTTGAAGTGCTGGCAGTTGTGTGTAATGCCCCCCATACATACACAGATTTTAGCATCCGACAGACTAAAAACGATAAATTTTTTTCAATCCTACAATTGGAGATTGATTGATGGAAAATAGAATATACTCCACATGGAATAACCAATTTTTTATCGATTTTTTTGGGGGGGGGGGGGTTTATCGATTTTTTTTTTTTGGAATCGTAATTTGTACTTAATTTGTACTCAACCGATCAAAATTTTCCGGCATGTCCGATCATGTTTTTTCACAATTACGATCAAATTTAATTGATCGGACCATATGGGCATGCACCAATTTTCAGTCGACCGATCTAAAAATTGATCGTTTTTAATCTGTCGGCCGCTAATATCTGTGCATGTATGGGGGCCATTACATATACAAACAGAATTTGTCCCATTGCTGGCAATTTTATTCAAAAGATAGTGGGTCCTGGTGGAGCCTTTTATAGAGCTTATGACCTTTATCATGCAGCATTGGTTGTTCCTTCTTTGAAGTCATAGGGTCTGTTTTTTCTTCCTATATGTACAGTTTCTAATGATAAGGATATGAAAGATAGCTGCCCCCTTTGTCTGTTCAACAAATTTCACTCCCCAAAAACCAAGCTGGAATAATTAAGATTTAAGCAGCCCATACACGGGTCAGGTTTTCAATCAATCAACTTAAAACGATCAATTTTTTAGTCGATTGATTGAGAATTGAGTTT
>CM070041.1:34983785-34996953 GCA_036250615.1 Ptychadena robeensis | reverse complement strand
TACCATAACCCTTCCCTAATTCCCCATCAATTTTGGTGAGGATACCATGTTCAGGGGCTTGGCGAATAACAAACTAATCACACAATTTCACAACCCTCTCACTTTCCTTGCTTGGCTGTCTGCAATAAAGATTGAAGTTTTGTTATGGGTTAAATACATGGCACTCAGCCAAAAGTGTAAACTGCTTTTTCCACACATTGATTTCCTTGATACAGATCTCTGCAACAATGAAACAAACCTCACTCATGAAAGAATGTTGCAAACAGCGTCTCACAGTCATTGTCGGTATGACAAGTTTCATGCAAAACCTACTGAGCATTCCATTGTTACCTGGCACCCCTCTCCGTTCTATCTGCCCTACCCTCACCACAAACCTTTTCTCCAGTCGAACACTAGGTTCTCATGTAAACTCCCTACTGCATGCCAATTTTATTAAATCCTATATGCAATGGCGTCACTAGGTTTGATGTCACCCACAATTACATGGTGTTCCACTATAGTGGCATATGTGGCGTACTGCTAGTAATATGGATCTTAAATTGTGTGGCAATGTACACACACATATATACATACACACATAAACACAGCAGGGGCAATCACATACTATTAGGCTGATGTTGTTTTCAGTGCACAGCCAGGGATCCAGGTGATGTGCTACAGGAATAGCAGAAGCCTCAGGATTGTTTCAATCACAAGGGGTGGTTGTCTGTGCTGCACCTCTTACTAAGGGCCCACCTGTCAGCATGTACACTACTATATGCATTTTTTAAAGGCATGCATTTCTGTATATATACTTAAAAAAGCATGTGTCTTTCACATTACATCTGTGTTTGCATTTTTTTAACAAATCAATGAAAATGCATGAAAAATTTATCAAAAGTGCATACAACAGTTTTTAAAAAACACATGCTGAAAAGCTGCGTTTTTAAAAATGCGACGCATACAGTGTGAAGCTGGCACACAAAGGTTTCGGCAGATGGACCGCATGTGATGAGGTCATCACGCACGGTTGATCGGCTAAACCATCAGGTCACAATCTAAACGTGAATGGGGGCTTTACATTTCAATTTTAAACCAAACCCCATGTTATACCACATCCAAGACCTTAAATTTTATAACACATCTTTGTGTCATCAGAAAAAAAAAAAAGACATACCTCGTCTACCTAGACCATTGATATAACACTAAGGGTCCCCACACACGTAACGACCGATCTGCATGCGCGTCAGCAGCAAAATCATCCGCGGATTGTGTGTGCCCACATGGGGCGACAGATCCCTGTCACTCCAAAGCTGGTTCGGCCAGAGAATGGACATGTTCATAAATCTCTCTCGATGCCATTAGCTTGAATGGGGACCTGCATCCCAGTCCAAACTAATGGCCGGCACACAAAGAGCGCCCGCCGATGTCACCACGTTGCTCTCCACAGCTCATCTGTTGGTCCCCACTCGCTACGTGTGAGGGGACCTTAAAGGTCCCCATACGCCTTACAATCTTACCATACAATTTCTGTACAGGCTATAAAGCGCCTGTGTGGGAAGGCACATCATAGTCCATTGCATGGGCAGTATTAAGAGGGCACATTATTGTAGCAGGGCGCCACCTTTAAGCCTAAGGGCTGATGCGTACAATAAAAAAGAAAACACTAGGCACACAATGCATGCATTGTGGCAGTGTCATAGCTTTCAAAAGGCAGCATCTCCATGTGTAAGGCCTTGTCTACACTACATCTGCAGATTTGGGCCATTTAAAGCAATGGACTATGATGTGCCTGCACACACAGGCGCTTTATAGCCTGTAACATGGTGCGTTGCACCAATGACAATGCAAGGCCTCTCCGGAAATGATGCATGGGTGCGCTTTTTCAATACAATTTAACAGGATATGTCGAGGGCAAATCATGCACCATGGACTCTACATGCTGACATGCTCATGACACCTAGTGTAGACAGGATCTGAAAATGTTAAGTATTTTTGCCAACAAAATAAAATAATTTTATATATATATATATATATATATATATATATTTATTAAAAAAAACTCAATCTAATTGCACAGTTTTTACATATAGTTATGTAAAGGCACCCACTTAGCCTCAGGGGGCAAGCTGCACCGTTCCAGCACGTGAAAGCCCCCAAAACATAAAAGTAAAGAATGTAACCTGGGGCCACAAGGATAAAACGTTTAGGACTAAAGGGGGGGGGGGGGGACAGGACCACTGCACGCTTTGAGGTTCCAGTAAATAGAGCCTGGAGACACACATAGAAGGCCAGACAGCCAGGCAGAAATGATAAGGAAACAGAGTTATGCAGGTCTGGAGAACAAGCCATACACAGTAATAGTTGCCATACATGGTTTGGTTTTTCCATTCGATCAACTTAAAAAATAAGAACGAAAAAGAAAACTTAAATAATATTTAGATGATCATTTGAAAGTCGATTCATTTTATTTGAATTTTTTGAACGAACAAATTTTATTGACACTGAACATAAAATCGATCAAGCAGTGATCAGACATGTTGGTAAATTTCAGTATAATGTTCAAGTATCTGGTTTTCTATTGATTTGTATCCTATGGTAGTATGGAGCCTGCACATCCATTTAAAATGTCCGATTGATCTGTCTTGAATCACATTGTGAGGTGGTAAAAATTATTGAAATTTAAAAGGTTGACCAAATACGATGATTGAGGTCAGTCCAGGCAGCATATGGTAACAGGTCAGGCAATGGTCAAAGATCAGCAATGAAAGCCAAAACAGTATTACATTGTACCACAATTATACTAGCTAGAACAGGGGTGGGCAAACTTTTTGACTCATGGGCCAGATTGGGTTCTTAAATTTGATAAGGGGGCCGGACTAAGAGCCTGTAATGGCCGATCCCCTATAGGCGTGCCAATTCCATGCATCGCCGCCATCACTTCCTGTTTCCATGAGGATGCGCCCCCATCATATAATCACCACTGCATCGTCCCCAAGGCAAGGTTTGGACCTCTGCTGTATTATGTGCATTTATTGCAGAGAACAAGCAGAGGGGAGCATCTTTTCAACAATGTGAAAAAGGGCCGAAAAGGCGGGCCAGATCCGGCCCCCGGGCCTTAGTTTGCCCAATCAGCCCAGGAACCAATCACAGCCCTGAATCTCCCTGTGACTGCAGAAGAGGAGTGCAAAAACCAGGAGTTTATTGGAAACAGAATACATGCATTGACCAATCACAGCAATAATCCCTGTGCCTGGAGAACTCTACAACAAAGTTAAGGAGAAAAGGGGAATTGTATTTGAACATGGTAAAACACTACTTTTACAAAAACACAGTACATTTGCATAAAAAATATTATACAATTACCGGTACATCCTATATCACTAAATGAAAGCCTTGTAACATTCCCTGGCCCATAGAGAGCATACAGAGCTGAAGTGGTTAATAACTGGTGCTGCTCACACTACAATATATCCCGATTTCATGGAGCCCAAATATGTGTAGCTCCAACTAAAAACAAAGAATGGCCTATAGGGACATATGGTATACATTTTAGATTTCCATATGTTATTCTTTTTCAAATACCATGCTTTGAGCGGAGTGCTTGTAGCTCATGGAAGTTTAAAATAACCTTATAAAATCACTCCACCTAGAAGAATGCATCCTGGTGTTTCATATATTTGTGTTTCAGGACCATATACCAATACTGGTCTACAATTACATTTATATGAGGAACAAAGTAATACAAAAATGATGCTGCATTGGCTTACTGAAGTCATTAAGGATGCCAAATTTTCTGTTATTTTCTGTAGAATCCCTATTCAGGGCCCTTTAACACTAGATCAGGGTCGGCTCCATGGCCCAGGCCCGCCCAGTTACGCCACTGTGCCCCCTTGATTGGGGCTCCCCCACCCACACCTAATAAGGGTGAGATGGAGGGGTGCATATCCCCCCCCCCCCCCCCCCCCCCCCCCGATTATGCACACGTGCCCGTCCGCTCTTGTCGCTCTGGCGCCAACCCTACATTGCATTGTATACTGAATGTATTACCACATGTGCTCTGGTGTTGCTTCCTATTCTAGCTTTGGGGAAATTAAATGCATGCAGCAAAGTGTTATGCAGCAGGGCAATTAACGTGCACGGCTAAATGACAGGCCTAGAAAATAGTCATAGCCATAGCCCCCTACTCCCCACGTAATACCAGGCCCTGCTGGCAGACCTTGCTGAAAAGATGGTGGTGTTTCACTTAAAAAACATGGACTACGACCCACTGGATGCCCATGGGCATTCAGAAAAATGCAATACTGCAAAAGTGTCTTCAGATCCCTATTAGGACTCCATAATTTTCCAAACGCCAAGGCATTTTTTTCTGTGCTTTGCAGTTACGATATTCTGCCTGGTACAATTTTGTGCTACAAGACATTTTACTTGTTCTGTGGTCATCTAAAGACCACAAAAATAAGGTTTTATAAAACGCTTTAATTATATTACATTTTCGTTGCTGGGTCTAGTTATCCTTATTGGTCAAAATCCAGTTACACATTTTAAAGCTGAGCTCAGGAAAAAAACTGTCAAAAAGTATTGCAGTTAGACTTTTTTTGGGGGGTACACATCAGGATATCTACTTATAAATACGGTCTTCACTTACAATCCATGGCTACATGTCATATTTCAAGCGTCAGGTGCCAGAGTGCTACATGTAACAGATAAAGAGGGGGCTGTGGGGGAGGGAAAAGTCTAAGGGCTTTTTTCCACTTGTGCAGATCTCTCCAAGCGGCTGCAACCGCTCCTGACCGCACCTATAGGCAAAGCATCGGCTAGGCTCCACTTGTGCAGCCGTGCATGGATGTGGTCGGACTGAACGCCCGCATACTGCGTTTTCATGCGGATGCCGCACCCAACCGCATCACCAGCTGTCACACTAGAGTCCTTTAACTCTTGTATACAAAACAAAAATGGCTCTGGTTAGAAAGTTTGCACAGTAAAATGGTGTCACACTCCCCACAACAGGCTGGGGACACCAGAGCTCTATAAACCTTGTCCATCCTAATTTTATTCATTTCACTTTTTTATTTGCCAACACACAACTCCTCTGTCAAATTTTGTTTGTCATTGATAACAAATGTAAAAATGAGCACTCCATTCAAATGAACATAGACAAAAAAACCTGGTCATTTTAGCAGTGTAAAATACTAATATAGAGTGGGCAGGAAGCTGGTGCCAGAAACTCATGTTGGCATAAATGGCATGGTGCGAGTAGTATAGGTGCAGTAGTGGTTTTAGGCATGAGGGAACAGAACTCCTCCTCTGTCAAATGATGTTAGTGATTGATAACAAATGTAATAATGACCACTTTATTTAAAGATGAAAAAACATGTAAAATACTAATTTAGAGTAGGCAGGAAGCTGATGCGTTTCGTAGGCCTGCACCCTTCCTCTGGCCTGGTTTTTGTTATTGGCAAGGAAAGACAGAAAATGAAACGTATTAAGAGTGGTCTGGCAAAACGCCAGAAAGAAGCAGCGTGACAGCCAATTAGCTTTGGCACAGTAGCAATATTGCTCTGATGCTTAATTTTTGCAGGTGTTTACTGGTTTTCAACTTTTCTAAAGTCAGCTTCCTGTCTGCCTTCAATACATTTTATATATTTCTCAAGAGACTGTCTTCATTTTCTCCCTAGCCTTATGGATTTGAGCTTTGCCATGCCCTGGGCAAGGCTGATTTTACACTGCTGACCTACCCAATACCATTAATAAAGTTACCCATGCCACTTTATAAGAAATAACAAGACTTGACACCTGTATCAGAGTCAAAAGTGGAAGCTTTACTGTTGGCATGACACAGGACTGATGGTAGCACTCACTTTTTCTTCTCCGGAAAAGCCATTTTCCAGATGCCCCAAACAATCGGAAAGGCTTCATTGGAGAGAAGTGGCTTCTTTGCTGCCCTTCTTGACACCAGAACATCTTCCAAGTCTTCGCCTCACTGTGCGTGCAGATGTGTTCATACCTGCCTGCTGCCATTCCTGAGCAACCTCTGCATTGGTGGCACTCCGATCCCACCGCTGAATCCTCTTTAGGAGACGATCCTGGCGCTTGCTGGACTTTCTTGGATGCCCTGAAGCCTTCTTAACAAGAATTGAACCTCTTTCCTTGAAGTTCTTGATGATCCTATAAATTGTTGATTTAGGTGCAATCTTAGTAGCCACAATATCCTTGCCTGTGAAGCCATATTTATGCAACGCAATGATGGCTGCATACGTTTCTTTGCAGGTCACCATGGTTAACAATGGAAGAACAATGATTTCAAGCTTCACCCTCCTTTCAACATGTCAAGTCTGCCATTCTAACCCAATCAGCCTGATATAATGATGTCCAGCCTTGTGCTCGTCAACATTCTCACCTGAGTTAACAAGATGATTACTGAAATGATCCCAGCAGGTTCTTTAATGACAGCAATGAAATGCAGTATAAAGATTTTTTGGGGGATTTTGTTAAATTTCATGGCAAAGAAGGATTATGCAATTCATCAACACTCTTCATAACATTCTGGAGTATATGCAAATTGCTATGATAAAAACTTAAGCAGAAACTTTTCGAATTTCAAATATTTTTAAAACTTTTGGCCAGGACTGTAGTGTCCAGCTTATAAAATCATATGAATTTCAATAAAACTCAACACAGTCATTAATGTCTAAACATCTGGCACACCTAAGTGAAAAAAATCCAGATTGTGTCTAAAGTGTCAATATTTTGGGCAGCTGCCATTATTTTTCATCCCTGCCTTAACTCGCTTGAACATGGAGTTCACTGGAACTTCACAGGTGGCCACTATACTCCTCTTACACTCCTCCATAACAACAACACAGAACTAATGGATGTTAGAGACCTTGCATTCATCCATCTTTCATTTGATGATGCCCCACAGATGCTCAATAGAGTTTAGGACTGGAGACATGCAGCACCTTTACACTCAGTTTCTTTAGCAAGACAGTGGTCATCTTGGAGGTGTGTTTGGGGTTGTTATGCTGGAATATTGTCCCGTCCATTTCCAAAGGAAGGGGATCATGATCTGCTTCAGTATGTCACAGCATGTGTTGGCATTTATGGTTCCCTCAATGAACTGCCGCTCCCCAGTGCAAGCAACGTTCATGTAGCCCCAAACCATGACACTCCCGCCACCACACTTGGCTGTAGGCACATTGCTTTGATTAAATGGAAGACAGTTGTTTGATAGGACGTTACATGCTAAATGCAACAATGACGGATTCATGTACTTTGCAATCTTAAGAATTATGATATTTCTTGGAAACAGAGAAAATTGTCTTTGTGTACTTAATATGTAGGTCTTCCCTGACCTATGGTACCTCAGCACCTTGGATAATTTCGTTATGTGTGAAGGGAATCCTGGCATGCTTCAGGTTTGTTTTTACAGGCTTTGGTGACATCAGTTGGAGATGTTTGTTTACAATTCACTGACGGATGTATTTGACCTGAAGTTTAACACATTTTGACATACTTCAAGTATCGAACTTTATGATGATATAAGCCTGTTTGATTTAAAACAAAGGCCAGTCAATATACTCCAGGTGCATTTAAACTTTGTGTTTGCCATGTTTGAATGTACTATACGACAGATCTCTTCCTTCACACAGACTGGGAATTAATAGTGTGAAGCATTAGCCATTCATCGCCATAACACAGATGAAGGCTGCCCATATGCATGCTTGGATATGTAGTGTCTGAGCTGTCCAGCCACATTTCTCCTTACATCAGAAGTCCTGACCATTCCCCACTGTGGCATATTGAGAATCAATGAGATCATCCAGCACTGTTCACTACACCAAAATCCTGCATCCTGAGGGTAGGGATAATCTGCATACTGAAGATGCCAACACAGTCCATGGCTGCAGGCAGAGCTCTATATAAACTTAGGACTGTACCATTCACAAGGGGGGGGGGGCATAGACTGTGCTGCAGATACATTTGGCCCCTGGGCTGGACATTGGACATGCCTGTCCTACTACAAAAAGTAGTACATGTAGATTGATACATGTATAATTCCTCTTCCATTCTTATTCTTCCAGAATAACTTAGTTAACAATAGTAGCATGGGTTTTTAAATGAGATCACTCACACACTTGGCTCCTACTGATTTTTAGTACTACCTATTAAGCCGGCTATACACAGCTAGATTACCCTGCAATCGTTGTGTGATTGGAGCATCACACCACCTTGGGGGAATAGATCCCTGCCCGAGACTTTGGATGGGGACCAAGGGGAATGGCGATTGAACAGGGACATACATGTGGGATCCCTTGATTCCTTGGAGTGGGATTGTGCATGGCAATCGATCGTTCGGGAATTGAGCGGAAAATCAAGCCGCGTAAGGCCGGCTTTACTGTTAGGGAGGCCCTAGGAAAACTCAACTGTAAAGGTCCAAAGTGAAATAGGTGGATTTAATGCCAGTTGTGACTTATATAAGTAAGCTTACTCATCTCTTATGTGTACATTGTATTAGACCAGACTGCACCTTGCTGCTTGAGTCAGTTCTACCTACATTATGCCGAAATGGTTATAGGGTAAATGGTGACGTGCAAAGTAAACAACCCTACACAATCAGATGTCATGAGTTACTGCACTTTTGGATCTAAAACATACAGAAAGTTTGATTCTTTAACAACTTTGATTAGCCGACTCTAAACTTTATGAACTATACATAAATTCTTCCCACTGAACCTCCTTACTATGCCATTCAGGTATAAAGCAATACTGTACAAGTCCATGCAGGCGTACCTTATTACACAATCTGTGGTTGATTTCGTTGTAGAGATTGACAGATCATTATGAAAGAAAATCCAGGCTCATTTACAATTGTTGGTGGAAACATGAGGAATCAATCAGCATGTTCTTGTCTTGTTGCAGCCAACATAAACACATATTAACTCTTTGCACACAACAATCTTTTATTACAAACAGCAACATGGGTTATTTTTTTATTATTTATTTTGCATAATAAGGTCTGGATTACACCTATGCATTTTTAAGCATGTTGGGCAATGCATGTGAAGAATATTTTAAAAAGTACACATTATATCCACTGGGCCTGTTCACATGAACATGGAAAACATATTTCAAACTTCATGGCAGCAATCACCTTGGATTGGCTTTGTCCCATAGGACAAATAACTCCCCGACAGATTGCTGGGATGTCAAACTCAAAACACGCAGTGGTGCAAAATTGAAACTGCTATCCAATGGACGCATACACACATCCAATCAGTGTTGGTTTGCTGCATGTCAGCCTTTCATCAATGTCAATGCAGTTAGCTACGTTGGTATATGCAGGCCTGCATTAATGAGCTCATTGAATAAGCATTGGACTGTAATTATTATTATCACGGCGCCAACATATTATGCAGCGCTGTACAATACAGTGAAGATACAACACAGGATAGTACATACAGGTACAGGTTATGACACAGGAGGAGTAGAGGACCCTGCCCGGTCAGGCTTACAATCTAATAGGTTGGGGAACAAAGTATACAATAGGTGCATGCAATTGCTTTTGGGACATGTTTGTGTCAAATGACTCATTGGTTTTTCTCAAAATGCGTTAATGTCATGTTAAACTGTGTGCACTGTACAGCGCATGCAGTGTAAGCATACAGTGTATACACCAGGATCAAATCAAACTGTACTCATTGGTCCTCCTTCCTCCCTTAAAGCTGGCCATACACGGCACGGATTCCATGTCCGCTCGATCACCCATCCGATCGATTCCGGCGATTCCGCCGGGATCCTCAGGTGTGATCGATCGGCCAATTAAGGAATCCGATCGCTGCATACCACCTTGTCCTGCCGGATCCGTGTCCGATTGATCACCTCCCGGAATGCAACTCCCGCTGATCTGGGCAGAATCGGACCCGAAAGACCAACATGTTGGTTCTCTGGCGGATCCGATTCTGAGCCCCCGATCGGACGGACCCGATCGGACGGACAAGGTGGGCTGCACGCGATTCCGGCACGATCGTTTGGCGTGCACGCGCCCGGAATCGATCGGCCCGGAATCAGACAGGAATCTGACCCGTGTATGGGGGCCTTTACAGATTATGCAGATAGATCTGCCTTCTCCACAGCCCCTACTCGGCGAGTAGGGGTAGAGAAGCTCAGTGAGTGTAGCAGTTAGAGAGGCAGTGTAGAAGGCAGATACATCAGATCTGCCACATCTGCAATGGGACAAAAATATCTTGTCCGCAGTTTGATACATTCATTCCATGGTTAGTCTGGTTTTATGCATTTTTTTGGATCCTAACATTTTAGGGCTAGTTATTTTCCAATGTGAATGCTGTTGTATACTAAGCTTAATTTTCTTTTTCTGTTTCCACCCTGGTGTACAACAAGTTATTATACTGTACAATGCTTTAGTTATTGTCCAACCTAATGTGATTGCTGCCATTGAGTATATATAGAGGAGGGGTGTGGAGAGGCAATGAGCTCCGACAGTCAATCGGGTCCAATGTCTTTCCAGTTTTTTCTCTTTGCCCTAAGGCAAAGACACGGGGACTTTAAATGTGGCCTACCCAGCCCTTAGACATTACCTCAAGTTTGAGGATTTTAGGAGAGATTATGATGTGGGTCAAAGGGATCCAATATACTCAATGCCATTGAGTATGTCAGGAAAGGAAAATGGTAGGTATGAAAGAAATGCCAGAGCCAACCCAATGTGCATGCGGACATGGAGTCATCAGAAAAATGTATATCAACAGATGTAGGTGTGAAGCAGGCTTAACACACACACACAGTAACATACACTAACACACAAACACTGTGGATGTAAACTGATGTGTACTGATGTTTGACACAAAGCCTTAAGCCGGGCATAGACGGGCCGATTCCTGCCCGACCCAACTGCCGATCGGATGCCGTGCGTGTTCCCGCATCCGATCGGGATGACAGGGAATCGAGTGAGCCAACTGGCCATATTGACCTACAATCTGCCGTTATGTCGGATAAAAATCGCAATTGCGATCAAATATGTGCAATGCATGCAAGTCAATGATATTAGACTGGGAGAATATCTGTCATTTCCGTAAAAAAAAAAAAAATTGCTTTGGATCGCTTTGGATATTCGACTATATATTCGCGAAATGCCGATATTTGAGGTAAATATTTAGAGATTCGAGATGAATATTCAAGCTCAACACTACTTGCAGGCTGTGACAGTGAGCCGAGTCTGCCAGCACTGTCACAGTCTGACAGAGCTGCTAAGCCAATTGGCCAGGGACCCTAGATGCTGTCC
The DNA here is from genome assembly GCA_036250615.1 of Ptychadena robeensis. Lineage (NCBI taxonomy): Eukaryota > Metazoa > Chordata > Amphibia > Anura > Ptychadenidae > Ptychadena > Ptychadena robeensis. The sequence goes on along the minus strand of CM070041.1, from coordinate 34,985,675 downwards.
GCCAGGTCCCCCTAGCTGCTCACACCCTGATGGCTTCCCTAAGACAGATAATGTGAATCGGGTCCCCACCAAAGAAATGCGCGTAGCGGGACCAGGCAGAGCCGAGAACACCGGTGAGAGATACCCTAAGTGCTGTCACACAAAGGGTGCCCGGGTGATTTTGACCCAATTTTTTGGTCGATTGACTGCTCGTGATGACGTCAATCACACGCTGGCGATCAGCCGAAAAATCCGGTCAAAATCTCGGGGGGCTTTAATGACTTTGGATGTATGTTTGGGGTTGTTGTCCTGCTGCAGAATAAATTTGGGGCCAATCATATGCCTCCCTGATGGTATTGCATGAATATCTGCCTGTATTTCGGAGAACATTGCTGGACATCTTTTGGCATCTTTAAGGAAATAAGCTTGATGTGTCTTTCATTTGCTGCACTAAGTTTCCTTGGCCAACCACTGTGTCTACAATCCTCCACGTTGCCCATTTCTTGGTGAATCTTCAAGAGCTTGAACAGCACATCTTGAAACCCCAGTCTGCTTTAAAATCTTGGTCTGGGAGAGACCTTGCTGATGCAGTATAATTTCCTTGTGTCTTGTTGCTGGGCTCAATCTTGCCATGACATGTCTTCCACAACCTCACCTTGGTAGGAGAGTTTGGCTGTTCCTCACCCAGTTTTGAGCCTCCTTCACAGCTGTTTCTGTTTCAGTTAATGATGTGTTTCAACCTATGTGTGACATTGATGATCATAAGAACCTGTTTGGTATAACTTGTTGATTATACACCTGACAATAATCCTACAATTTAACTTAATCTGTACAACTGTATCTAGAAGAAACTGGTTTGAAGGCAAAAGGTAACACCAAATATTTATTTGATTTAGATTAAAATTTTGTTCACTCACTTTGCATCTTGTAAATTAATAAGAACAATATTTATATTTTTCTAAGGATTCTTTGTTTATATTTTTTTTCTCACCTGCACAGTACTGTATATATTGGAGTTGAACTCCAGTCTTCGGCTCAACGGTACACTGGGGATCCCTGGTGTCCACTCAAGCCTCTCTTGCATTCCCTTAGATGTAGCTTGTTGCATAGATTTCAAGGCGATGGAGACTCAGACCAGCTTTGGAGACAGCCCTGTCATAGCCCTATTGCCGTCAATGGGTGGCTCGTGCACTAGCCCTAGGCTTACAGTTACCACAATTCTACTGGCCCCTCTCTTGTACTGAAATAACTTTATTAGACTTATGTGAACTTTCATGGATCGAATTTTAGCGCCTTCAAACATGATGGTACTTCATCATGTGGGCATTATGTAGGTTCAGGTACCTCCCACCAGTCATGATCTACCTGCAATGGACCTAGTAATGGCATCTCAAGAATGTTGCTAATGAACAGGGAGGTTTTACTTGAAACATTCATCAACATGTTAATTGCAGGGGAGGGGTGGATACTGGAAAGGCAAAATATTCTTAGATTAATCTCCTGGTGATAACTTGCTTCAAAGGATATTGTGGAGTAGAATATCTGAGTTCACATGGGAGTGTAGGAAGAAATTACCCAAGCCTCTTCCCTGTTCCATTCATTGGTTTACAAGTCTAACACCGGTACACTCATTTCCTTTGCTGAACATTCCTGTTATCTGAATAAATAGATAGCCTCCTTATACTTTTCGGAGTTCAAGTTTGGAGTTCAAGTGATACCGTTTATTGGCTAACTGAAGTCATTAGAGAAACAAGCTTTCGGGATATCGCAGATCCCTTCTTCAGGCTAATACAATTCTGGTTTTTGAAACTTTTTATTTATACACAAAATAACATGGTCATAAATATTTGAACAAAAACATGAGTTAGACTTACCGGTAACTCCTTTTCCAATAGTCAGGTCCAGGACAGC
>CM070041.1:34972874-34983685 GCA_036250615.1 Ptychadena robeensis | reverse complement strand
GTGGAGATTGCAGACAGGAAGGGGGGGGGGGGACAGGACAGTGAGATAGAGGATAGAGAGTGAATGGACGCGGTTTAAAAGACACTCAATTTTTTATCGCTGCCATTCACCTCTATGGCCGCAATCAGTGATCAGAATAGTGGCAGCCGCGCCCAATTATGGCCTTTAGTTGAAGTGGGGACAAGCTAATTCAACTAAGTGGAAGCAATCAACCGAGATGATCACAGGCGATAAAATTCGCGTCTGCGCCAAGGCTGATCATTTTAAGTGAGATCAAACCCTTAGATACGGAAGGAATGTCCACACACATTGGTATATTGAAGGGGATTACTTCAGGTGTATATGATGATATATGACAATCACACAGTAGATGAGCCCATTAGCAGGGTACAGTTCTTCGGGTTGCAAATGTTAAAAATATACAGTCCAATATGCACAGGGTAGCTGAGGCTCTATCCCAGAATAGAGGTGCTAATGTCTTTCAAAATGGAGTGGAGAATGGTCTCTAGTTTCTTGGCTGTATTAACCCCATTGTTATTCCATCAAAGAAAAACTCATGCAGTCCCTCAGATCTAGTTGGGAATGCCCAAACCCACAGGGACTTCCTGGAGGGATACACAGAGCTCTGGCACTCTTTAATAGGAGGGACCCTAGGTCTCCTGCCTCTAATCATATTGATGCTTGTCTGTGAGATATCAACACCTCCTCTGTTACGGGGCAGAAGCCCACTGTACAAGGGGATATCCAGAACTTGCTTGTGTAATTAGCCCAGAACTACTCAGGAGGAACTTGTCAATGGTCTCAAGGCAGCTGGGACCATAGTCACCAAGAAAACAGTGGGCAACATACAATGCCATAAAGGGCTGAAATGTCTTGCCTCGCAATGTTTAAATAAACCTACCATTGAATGTATAGACTGATCAGCAGGGATTCACATTTTGTTCCTAAACTGTATAGAATCAGCATTAGGTAGAGGCAGCTTGTATAGCACAGAGTTAGAATACTGTACAATTCACCTCTATAATCGGGCCACTCCTCCAGGTGCATTCTTAATCTGTCAGTTTACCATTTCTGTTTACTCTGCTTTGCTCTAGTAGAGGGTATGGACCATATGCTGGCAATCACTTTTTGAATAAATATTTTAATATGCAGCTTATTGTTTTAGCTCTATTTTCTGTGCTCGGAGTCCAGCATATGCGCTGCACTATAAGTCGACATCACCCCAGAGTCACAACTATAACTCACAATAGTTTTCAACTCAGCATTCTTGCTTTTCATATGTACAATACAAGTCTGCTTTTAAATCACAAGATCTGTTTTAATCTCAGATAATGTATTGACAAGGACAGATACCTTATCTGAGAAGAGCAGTCTACATGCCAACACTGAAAAACGTTCAACTGCTCATTTAGTACAGTCTGTGGCATCCCCAAGCTTGGTGTTACCCAGGAACCCATGGTGTCACCCCATGGTAGGGTACATAGCGTGCGGCGAGTTAAATTGGTGTCAAATCGTGTGGTAATTCTTCAAGCAGAATACATGCTGTAGGAGATAAAAGTGCAAGAACAGCGTGTGACGCCAGTTTTGATTATGTACTGGGTGGAAAGGTGCTCCTAAGTAAACAGTGTTAGAGTGTATCACAAGGGCAAGCTTACACAAGTAGCACAACCATGGAGACAAAGCAGATACAACAAATGTCTTCTGTTTAGTTTCATCAAAATCTACAAAGGCAAATGTACAACGAGGAACATAAGCATTTGAACACCCTGCAATTTTGCAAGTTCTCCCATTTGAAAATCATGGAGGGGTCTGAAATCACATTGTAGGTGCATTCCCACTGTGAGAGACAGCATTAAAACAAAAATTGTAATTCAGGAAATCACATTTTAAGATTTGTAAAGAATGTATTTGTATTGCACTGCTGCACATAAGTATTTGAACTCCTAATATTTGGTCCAGAAGACTTTGTTTGCAATTATAGAGGGCAAACATTTCCTGTAGTTCTGAAGAACATGGAGTTTCAGCTCCCTCCAAAGATTTTCTTTTGGATTTAGGTCTGGACTCCAGAAACTTGATATGTTTCTTCTGGAAGAACTCCTTGGGTATCCTGGCTGTGTGCTTTGGGTCATTGTCGTGTTGGAACACCCAGTGACGACCCATCTTCAATGCTCTGAAAGAAGGAGGTTGTTCCTCAAAATCTTAAAATACATGGCCCCATTAATCATCTCCTTAATGCAGTGCAGTTGTCCTGTCCCCTTTACAGAAAAGCACCCCCTAAGACTAAAGCTGGGCATACAGGGTTCGATTTTTCTGTTCAATCAACTTACAAAAATGTTCTTTTATGTTGATCGGATTCCTTTTTAGCTAAATTGAATTGATTGTCCAAAAGTGATCCAAAAAAAAAAAAAACATTGAGCAGTGATCAGACACATTGGTATATTGCAGCCGATGGTTTAGGTATGTGCAGGGTTTTCTTGATATTTTGATTGATTTGTAGTATCCATTGGTACTATGGAGCATGCACACAGAACTAAGGAAAGGAGCCAATCAGTTGTGATTCGTTCATATTATGTTAAGTTAAGTTGATCAGACGACTTTACAATTGTGCAGGCACTTGGAGGGCGTTTAGCTAATGGCCCCATGACAGGTCTATCACTCAAAAGCCTAAAAACTGCCTGATGTCCCATTCGCTGGGCGGCTGCACTTATCGGGTGTTTATGGAGTGATTAACCACCGTCCATGTAAATGAGCCATTAGAGCCATTAGTAACCTTTTTACAAGGCAGGTGGAGCTAGCTATGCTCCCACTTAGGCGATTAATCGTCTGCGCTCTGGTTTTTCAATTGTCGGTATTTTCGCCCGCCAATCGCCTTCACTACTTTCAATGATAGGATCGCGCTTGGTTCCCCACATTCGGACAACCGATGTGATTATTTTCCTCTAATCGCGGCCATAGACCTGAATGGAGGCAATCTGCGATCGCGCTTGCAGGCGATCCCAAATAGCGGGCATTCATTCTCTATTTTCTATTTATAATGGTGGCGTTTTTTTTTAAATCGCCTGTGAAAAATCGCCTGGTGATCGTCTGCTGGCGATTGAAAATCGCCAGTGCAGGCGATTAATCGCCTAAGTGGGAACATAGCCTCAGCCAAATCTATCCTTTGGTCAAGCAACTACAGCAAACACACTTTCCCTTATCAGAGTGGCCTAGATGATCTCATCACTGTACTCAAGAGCTTCGGGCAGGGGTCCTCAAGCTTTTTAAACAGCCCCCCTGCAGTTCACTGTTTCAGGGACCTAAATATTTTTTGGGCAACAGAAAAAAATGCACTGAAGTATAATTAGTATATGCAGGAGAGGGGGGTACCATTATTTATTTATTATTACTACTACTAAGTATCCTCTTAAATCATTTAAATATCTGATATATGATTGTACTATTGAGCATGCACACAGGGCGTAGGAAAGGAATTCATTGTTCTTTAATTGATCACTTTATGTGGTTGTTAAAAGGAATTTTTTTTTTAAACGTTCAATTTAAAATGATTGTAAAGGATAATAAAACTTTCTGATCGAAATTTCTTCTCAATTTTTTTCTTCTTTTCAATCCTTTTTTTACCTTCTATTTCTGTCTTTTCTTGTATTCTGGGGACATTTTGATGCATAGCCTCAAAGAACTTCCCAAACATGAGCTCAGCTTACAAATGCTTCTCCGGCTTCCAGGGTCTTTGTTTACAAGCGCAAAAGAGCAAACGTGTTGGCCTTGTCCGTAATTCTGGTTGTAAGTCAAGACTTTGGTTGAACGAAAAAACTGAAATGCTGGTTGTAACTCAAGTTTGTCTTATATCAAGCAGATTGTAAGTCAAGGGTCCACTGTATGTATATCAATATTACAATCCCAACTTCTATATCAATCTTATTTAACAACTAGCAGACTGGAAAGTTTCATTTTGCACTTACCATACATCCTATTTAGATATTATAGATTTAAAAACATACATAAAGACAAAAGACATATACAAATGGAAGGCGTGATGCCACCCTTCCCACCCTTAAATCATCACCGATACAAAATAGGATATCACATTGAAATAACAATAATATTCCCATACAATTCTCCTGTGGATTATAGTTGAACTTTTCCCCAAGAATTAGCACAATCTGCTTCTTAAGGGTCCCCATACACCTTTAGATCCTTCTGTCAGATTTTCTTTAGATCAAAACCATGTAATACCAAGTATGAATCGCAGAGGACCCTATACTACATAGTTGTTGGTAGAACTAAAGGATATCTGACAGAGAGATCTAAAAGGTGTATGGCCAACTTAATGAGTATGCTTCTAAAATGTATTAACCACCCACATTAACCACCTCCAGACCTACTCCTAATAAATCATAAGGGTGTTGTTCAAGGTAACTGGGAATCCTTACCTAGCTTCCAGGTTACAAGTTACAATCGTAATTATGGTCGTAAACGAATCAACCAAAATACCTAGAAAAGCCACCAGTTATTTTTATGATCTAGCAAAATTTACCAATGTCTTATCACTTTTGGATCGATTTTTTGTTTGTTCATTCTCAAGCCCCCCCCCCCACACACACACACACCTTTAGATCACTCTATACTATTTCAATAACAAACTTAAAAGAGACATGTAGAGGGAAGAGGCCTTGCACAGACCCATTGCACATTGCCCATAGAGGAAGTTTGGGGTAGCACTGGCACAGGGATGCCCTTTATCTATTACAGTGGTTCCCAAACTGGGGGGCGGGCGCGGAGGTATTCCAGGGGGGCGCAGGCCCCCATTCTTAACCTGTGTTTCAATGGGGAGGGGGGCTCGATAATGTTCCTAAATAGAAAAGGGGGCCCTGCAAGGAAAGTTTGGGAACCACTGATTAGGTTTTGCATGTTGGAATAGTTATTTTTTACATGAGGGTTTTATACTCCTATACTATACGTCTTGCATAGCGGGGTTGGTGGATGAAATCAGTACTGAATCCTGTACTGATTTAATGATTGAAGTTCTTTGTTTCACATTAGTATCCTTTTTTTCGCATTCATTTGACAAAGTTATGGCGCAAGCTACTAAATGTTTCTCATTGCTGTGTAAGCGACTCCTTCTCTGACGTGTAGTGATGAGTAGTCAGCACGTATGTGGATGAGTCGGCACACAAAGAACATCATGCCAGCACTCGGATATCTAGCTCATGCCTGTGCTGAAATATATAAAGGCAGCTGAGCATTTTGGTACTGGCTGCCAGGACTCAGCCAATCATCACGGTGGATCACAGAGCGTGGAAAGAGGAGAAGGGCGCACTTTTCATAGTGCTGTATACTAATCTCACATCAATAGTTCTATTTAGGTGAAAATATACTCACTTCATAAAGGGTCAAAGGAATCCTCGGCTCTGTCACTGACAAACAAGCTTGCAAAAGTAATGAGAACTCCCTAACCCAGGGGTGTCAAACACAGAGTGGGCCAACACTAAAAACTAGGACAAAGTCAATACGCAACCTTCATATTAAAAGGAAAAATTTAGGACGTTTTTCCTTCTAATCAGATATAACAATGAAACTTTCAAATGAAAACAACCTTACATTTTGCTTAAACATTGAACCTGACACAAACAACAAAGTGTAATGCTTCAACACATGTGACAATAAATGTCAAATAAAAAAACTATCTTGCGGGTCAAATATAATTACATCTCATCTGGACAGAGCTTTCCCATGTGTTGACTGCTGTTTTATGGGGGCTGCCATTTTGTTTTCTGCAAAAAACCTTTTAGGTTCCCATACATGCTTAGATTAGCCCTCGATAGATGATGGACAGACTACAGTGTGATAAAGTCATCATTCGGCAGCCAGCCACTTAGAGGATCACCCAGCACCCTTTGTGTGCCGGGCATTACTTTGGATGGGGACTCCCACCAACCAATTTACCAACATGTCGAATCACTAGTCAATCTTGCCAGGTGTGCGCACCCGATTTTCAGTGGAGCAACAGCCAGGCAATTTTCGGGAATGCACACAGTTCAAACTTTAAAGAAAAAACCTGATTTTTTGGCCGCTCAACTGTCGTGTGCATTTGCTTTGCCAGGAATCTCCCGTATGTCGGATCGCACGATGACAGGTTGGTAAATTACCTGCCAATCCCAATACTTGGAACGGCAATCCCCATCCAATGATGTCATCACTCTGCAGTCTGTCTCTCATCTATCGAGGGATTATCTAAACCTATGGTAGGCATACATGGCTCGATGCGCATACAATCAAGGGGCTGTTTGAGTGCAGCATGATGATGTCATTGTGCTGCGCTCGAGCTTCCTCAATATCGAGCCACAGCACTTCTGTGTCATCGATCCTGTCCAATAATTTGGATAGGGACCCTTGAGTACATAGTACTCAGCTTAAATGTCCTGCCCCTGTCCACATTGCCGGTGGCATGGGCTGGGAAGCTCACAACCCTCCTTTAACATGGAGGTCTATTCCCCGATTCTGCAAACCCGCAGAATCATGGTGCAGTAGCATGGTCATGTGATGATGCTGAAGGAACATCCTTGAAGTATGGCAGGCAAGTTTATTTAAGAGTAATTGGGCACATTTTGTTTATTTATATGCCATAATTAAAAAAATAAAATGATTTTTTATAAAATAATTATTGTTCATTTTATATACATATTTAAATTTGTAATTATTTATTTTATATTTGGGTTGAAAGCTGTACAGGAAATCAAAAAAGATTACAATGTCCCTGTGGAACAGGATGGTTATTTCAAGTTCTTGGTCAACTCAAGAACCTAATGTAGCCCACCACGAGTGAAAAAGTTTGCCCACCACTTCTCTAGACAATAACTACAGTGCATGTTATCATGTCCATAGCAATTCATTTGCAAATAAGAAATAATGATAGCTGGTGATGGCAATTTAAGCATGCATACTGATCTATTGTCATTGTGATGACATTTTTTTATCAATAGTGCTGGTAAGAAACAAAAATAATTACAGCAATAACTTATAGGGTCGCTATAAAATAATCCAGGCATATGACAGTTATGTAACCCATAATAACAATAGTGCAGATACACTGTGTGGCTTATCAATGACCTGATATACAAATTCTCATTCTTAAATGAAAAGTTAATCACTAGCGCTACTAATAAAGTAGTACTGAGCCCGTATCAGGATGATATGATTTATTGCAACAATGTGTTATACAGCAGCAACTTGTGGCTTTTATGATAATGTAGATAATATTTTTGTAATATTGACTTACTGATGTTAATTTATCTTCCTTATCTGAGGACTCGTTCATACTAGCCGTGCTGGCACTGCGTTTTGGTACTGTAGCGCAGCACATAGGAAACCTGAGTGCCTATAACACTAGGTCTGCACTTGTACAGTTATCCCCCCACCTATTGTATACTTTGTTCCCCAACCTATTAAGCTGGCCATACACCTTTAGATCTCTCTGTCAGATATCATTTAGATCTACCAACAACTATGTAGTGCCGGGTCCTCAGCGATTGAACACAGGTAGACCTGATGGTTTAGAAAGTCCCTCCTATAACATGGTTTTGGTAAAACAAAAGGAGATCTAAAGGAAATCTGACAGAGAGATCTAAAGGTGTATGAGTGTTAGATTAGCTGTGAAAAAATATTTCCTTGGGATAGGATCAGTTCCTGTGGAGGAGCGGTCTTCTCAGTTTGGTGTGGGGGGTGTTTTTGAGGGGGGATGGTTTTGCGTTGTGTCTATCTTTACTTTACTTTTGGTCGCTCCCTGTGAGCCTGTGGGTAACCGGTTCGTTTATTGGATGCTTGGTCCGTACTCGTTCCGGTTAGAAGGTATTGGTAAGGGGGGGGGGGGGGGGGGGGGGGGGGGGGGGGGTAGTGACCCACAGCTAAAAGGAAAATAAGGCTCTTGTAGAGGCGCCCGTTCTTGGGAATTAAAAATATTTATATTTTTGTAGTTTATAATCCAAGTTACATCAACGCTTTGTACATAGCGTTTCGTGGCTCACTGGGCCGCTTCTTCAGGATGAGGATAAAATCTATACAATCACAAAGACAATGATCTGTGGGATATAACAATGGGATACCATATGTATATAATCTTGTATGATTATTGTTGTGATTTTTTACAATGCATTAAAATACAATAAAAAACAATAAAATACATCAACCTGTTTAGGCTGTTCAAAGGCATTTAAATATGTATGCATAAAAAATATATATATATCTCGATAGTGCGCTTAAAATGACTTTGTATTTAATTTCAAGTTAAAAATGACTTGATATTTGTAATAGACCTGTAGGTCACATTTTCGTAGATTTATAGACTGCATTAGAACACATTCATACAAAGTATTTGTGTATAAGAGCATAAGAGAAAAGTATAAAAGGTAATGTATATCATAGCTATTTAACAGTGATTTAGCATTAGTGATTTCAGGTTGGTAAACAGCATTTGATGTATGAAAGCATAACAATTTATAATATAAATAATGTACAGTGCACTTAAAGCATGACAAAGTATACTGTTTCTGGTGTACCACAAAATATTTAGTTGTAACTGTTTTTGTTTAAATGCTAAATGTAGTTTGTAGTCTGGTTGGTGAGTTGATCCATATAAATGTTTTTAAAAATACCTTTGTGGGTCCGTAGATAGTGTGGAGAGGTTTCATCCTTAACTGGTTTTTGTGTGTGTTGTGCCACTTTAAATAGCATCTGAATTGCTATCAGCTGGTGATGCATGTGCTTGTGTTGGGGGCGTGTCGTGGGCGCTTTTTTTCTGTGTCATCTTTGGTTTGCCCTTTGTTCGTTGTTCACGGTTTGATCACATCATTGTGCGCCGTATTTGGCATCTATTTGCACATGCGCGGTGATCGTATTATCTTAGGTTCGCCCTTTGTTCGTTGTTCACTGTTTGCTCAACGGTTTGCTCAACGTTTTGCTCACGGTTTGATCACTGCTCGATCACCGTTCGATCACCGCTCGCTCACTGTTTGCTCACTGTTTGCTCACTGTTTGATCAACGTTTTGCTCACGGTTTGATCACTGTCACTGCCCTGATTGGGCAGAGTCCTCTACTCCTCCTGTGTCATAGGGCTTCTCTACACTTTAGAGATCTCTCTTGTTTCTAATTGCGGGGCGGTGATTAATGGCGATTTTCATGGCAAGCGATCGGGAGCACCCATAAAGAATGACTAAGGATTTTTGATTGCGTCCATTCATGTCTTTGGGCGCGATCAGAGCTGAAAAACTTTGTGTGTTCCTGCCCCCCAATCAAAAACACATACCTGCATTGCGGCCTTTAGTTGCAATGGGGACAAGCCCATTCAACTAAATGGGATCGCCGCGCGCCGCCTATAACCCGTACCTGTGTGTGTTATCTTGTGCTGTGTCTCAACTCTAATATTTTGTACAGCGCTGCATAGTATGTTGGGCACATTAGAAATAAATGATGATAACAATAATAATACAAAGTGGAATCCACAGTGTCTCTCAGGCGCCGAGCATACACAGCTTTTGTACAGGCCACTATAAATTCTAGGGTTGGCAGTGATAACCTGTAAACCTCGGCAGGGAGACGGGTTCATATGGCTTCTTCATGAGAACTGATTTAGTGAGAATGTCTTCAACCAGCATTCTTGTAAAACGATCTCTTAGTTAAAGCTCATGACATACAACCTTTCATTAGCTTCAATTTTAAAACACCTTCTAATACACTTAAGTAGTTTTTTAGTAGTTTTATTCCAATCCACTTATTTATTGACTAATATTTCCGTTCCCGACCACACAATATATGAAGTGATTCAGAAATAAGAAACAGTACTTTGAGTACAGATGAGGTATGTTTCCATCTGTAACTACTGCATTCAGAAATATGCATACGGTATAAATGATGGCCATTGCTGCGGACGATCAGGTTACATATTCCACAACAGCTGCAAACTGGCTTGGGAATGTGGCCACTGCGCCAGTTACCCATATAACTGATCCCTTAGAGATATCCATGTTAATGTCACATGCACTAGGGAATATTTATAATGGTAGAAAAAAAAACATCTGTATATTCAGAATATAAAGCAACATTTTAACTGTGCACTTCAAATTAATTGCAGCTCTTGTATTAAAATAGCCTTTCTAATAAGCCAACTATGGTTAGACTTCCAGGCAGCCTGCTGTTAGTGTATGCCCATTAGCTTTTTCATGTGGAGATGGGACTGCTGGAGGAATGCAGTCATTAAATGACTGACATGTAAATGTATTTCAGTGGGAACACTCCTGAGAAAAACTGAGCCTGAAATCTATACTGGTACTATGAGGACCACATTAATAAGGCTTATGATTGCCATACAAGCTATGATAATCCCTTGATAGATGAGGGACAGACTGCTGGCCCCTCAGAGGCACCTTTTGTGTGATGAGCACTACTTTGGATAGGGACTGCCACACAAATTACTGCTCAGTTGCAGGCCAAAGAAAAACCAGGTAGGTACTAGGTACGGAATGGTAGGCCCTTACAGCAAATGCATTAGTGCAAATGCCCTGCAGCACGTATTTTTGCAGGCGCAGTATACTGCGAAAGCAAGTCACATTATGTGCGCTGCGGCTGCTCTGGCATTTTTGCATTAGCTACCGCACATGGTAGCTTATCGCGTTCGCCACAGACAAAAACTCCATATCAGCGCACATAGTGTGAAAGGGCTTTCACCTCTACCTACTTCTGGTGAGAGATTCTCAGTCTTTCACATGCGCGGCTCCAAGACTTCTCTAGGGCCGCTCCTGCTCTCTGGAACTCCCTCCCT
>CM070041.1:34929863-34946535 GCA_036250615.1 Ptychadena robeensis | reverse complement strand
GGGAGAAGCCATGCCGCCCAGGGACCCCACTAACCAGACTGGGGACCCCGACGGCGCCGCATTCCCCCCAGGGCTAATCGGATCCCGACACACCAGAGGGGAACCTTCTTCCTTTATTCCTAGACTTTATAGGGATGGGAATGCCTTGATTAAACCGTAAAAGTACAGGTTCATATTCACAACTCTTATATATCAGCATAGGTAGTGTGCGTCAGGGACTATCATAGAATGTTGTATTCTCCTGGCATGAAAAGAACGTGCTTCGTTGTAGCTTTGTTAGTGGTAATGATACCCATGAGTATGAGTCATAAAACTTCCTGCATGTGGTTTGGCTAAAACTATGCAGATCCTTTGACCAGCAGCCATGAGAGGTAGGGTGGGGCCAGATCAGATTAAAAAGACTCCTACAACATATACAAATACACTGAATATGTCTGTGGTAACAATGCTAAATCTGAATGGTAAAGAGAAGACATTGTTCCCATGGTTTTATTGCTTTCCTATACAAATGTGTAAACTCAGAGCAGTACATGTGCAGGATAAAGGTGACCAAATGTAAACTGGGCTGGGTACTCCTGTTCATAGTTTGTATTTGTTATGCATCCTGGTTTGATATCTGCACCCTGTAATTTATTCTACTGCGCTGAGTCATATTTTAAAAAAAAAGAGAAAATGATCCAGGGCTAACCTATAACACAAAAAAACTACATATCAAACATTCTCACTGTTCAGACTGAAAGTGAACTAAGAAATCAAGGCATGTATTTGTGCAGAACCAGGGGAAGCCAAACAAGAAACTAAAATGTGAAGTATTGTAAGTACACCCAACTTTTATGGAGATTTTCCAAATATAATGACACCTGGCTGCAATAAATCATTAGGGGTAGTGTTTATAGCAGGTCCCCTGGTGGTCAAGCATGGACTTCCACAGGACAACGGAGGTCTCAATGGTAAATGAGAGGAGGACATTTACTATATACTATCTTATGAATGCTGGAATCACAACATCCATTTAGACATGCATGGTCCTTGTAAAGAATTTTTTTCAAATGAAATGAGAAATATGAAGTCCCAACTAGTCTCTGCTTTCAGCTAGAAACCATAGTACAACCAACCATGCACTATGCTAAAGTTGGAATCAGCCACCTTGCCATATGCTGCTCACCTCCTCCACAACTACCAATTGCATAATTTCCTTATATCCAAGATACAGTTCCAAAACTCTGGGCATAGAGGTCTCGATTTTCTGTACGATTTCTGTGAGATCGATCACCGGAACCGATCACCGCGATCGATCACAAACCGATCCATGCACAAAGTGATCAAGCGATCGATTTGACCCTAAATCACGCGTAAATCGATCGAGCAGGAATCGCACCTGTAAAATGTAGTCGATCGCTCAGGAATCGCAGAACATTAATGGAGACATGTGATCGTGCCTATTGATCGACGTCCAACTCACATTACATCAATTCGAATTAGAACAGCTGTGAGCTGGAGATCGCACGATCCGTGATTGATTGATCGCAGGAAGGAATTGACCAGGAATCAAAGACATCATATGGTGCAGTGTGCGATCGATTCTGTAATTGGAATCGGTTCCGGCGACGCATGCACGATCATTTAAAAGATCGATCGCTGGGAAATCTTAACCTCTATGCCCTCTATGGTACCTCTAATGAACAGCAGTTGGGAGGGTTCTTCAATAGTTATACAATCAGGAACTTTATCTTAATAAAGGGACCCATGAATGTCAACATGTACTGTGACAGAGACATGAGTAGAATTCCTTTCCTTAGGCCACAGGGCAGTATTCCAACATGATAACAACTCCAAGCATACTTTCAAGATTAAACTCTATTGAGCATCAGTGGGACATCCTCAGTCTCTAACATCCACCAGCTCTGTGATGTCTTAGAGTGTACTTACTTTTCTGAGTTAAGTTAAGGCTATGTTTCCATGGCGTTATCGGATTTGTTGGGGCCCCCTGCGCCAAGCGCATTCCTTTGGCGGGACCAGGCGGAGTCAATTTTAGCGTTCAATTGTTGTTTTTCGGTGAAAAATTTGATCGATTGAAAGAAAATCTTTTTCCTGCCCACATAGTACAATCAATGGTTATTGATAGATTTTTGTCAAATTGTCGATTGAATCGTGATTGGACAGGCTGAAAATTTTTGGTCAATTGTACAATCATCGAACTACATTCCTTGCAGCTTTTTTTGGTCAAGTCAATAACGCTCGATGTGTGTGGCTACTCCCCTTTAACACATCACTTCCGACTGAAACAAAAATTGTAAGAGGAATTCAATCAATGATTTTTGATGACTTTGATTAACTTTTTAGTGAAAATTGAACAATAATTGTACTCCCCATGTGGTGTACATCGATTAAATTAAAATCGATTTTAGATTTTTTTATCCAACTACAAAATCTAATCTAACGTCAATTGAACACTAAAATTTAACCATGTGTGGTTGCTAGTTTTAGACATCAATGGCTGTGTGTTGAGATTTTTGTTTAGAAAGCAAACTTACACTATTATACAAGCTGTACACTGACTACTTTACATTGTATAGTTGTAAAGTATCATTTCTACAGTGATGTCCTTTATAATGTGACCTAGAGGGTGGCTTCTAGAGATGGTCGAATTTTTTTTCAAAAATTCGACCATTTCGCCGATTTCGAGTTAATTGCAAAGCCCCTGAACATGGTATCATCACCAAACTTGCTGGAGATGTAGAGAAGGGTTGGGGGTATACTCCAAAAAAGAAAGTATGTCTCTAACACAAATAGTTTTTGCACAAATTAAGTTCAAATTCAAGTAAAAATTTCGAAGATCGGAATTTCGACTTTAACTTTGAACTTAATTTATGCAAAAAGTACATGTGCTAAAGCAACACTTCTTTTTTTCCAATGTTCCCACAACCCTTCTCTACATCTCCAGCAATTTTGGTGATGATACCATGTTCAGGGGCTTTGCAATCAGCTCACAAAGTTAGCAAGTCGAAAAATTCGACCATCTCTAGTGGCTTCTATTGTGCAAGCAATACTCAAAAAAAAACAGTGGGTTGGGTAAAAGTAAGCACACTCAGAAACACAGCAGCATTACTGTCATTTTCAGAATTGGCAATCCCTGTTAAACAGAGATAGAACACTTTGTAGAGCTTGCCATACACACACCGATCGGCGGCCGATTTTGTCGCCGACCGACGGGCGTGTGTTCTCGCGGCCGTCGGTCGGTGGCAAAATCGGCCGCCGATTGGGGTGCCCACATGGGGCGACAGATCCCTGTCGCCCCACAGCTCGGCCGGCCAGAGAATGGACATGTCCGATGTTCTCTGGCCGATGCCATTAACTTCAATGAAGACCGGCATCTTCATTGAAGGTAACGGCCGGCTCACAAAGGGTGCCCGCCAATGTTGTCAGCTTGAAATAGCAGCGTGATGACATCATCCCGCTGCTATTCTGAGCTGATCTTACCAGCTCTGTCGGCCCCCACTCGGTGTGTGTGTGGGGGCCTTAGCTCTGTCTTGCCAGATGAGATAACACTGAGCGCCAGGTTATTTAGGAATGTAAAACATGGCAGAGATGAGAGCAAATAAAGCAGAATTTAGTTCATATGTGTAGATGATGTATTTGCATGACCAGTCACATGATTATCTAACATCAGGAGACTTCTTGTCACATGAATGAAGCCACTGAAATGTTCCAGAAAGCAATGAAGATATAGGCAATAGCGGTACAAGAAAGTTAAATCTGACTTTCTGGAACATTGGTTTGCATTGAGATAGTCAATATATGTTGCCCAACCTTTATTTATATATGCATGCCATAAGCAGCCACATGTGATGAGAAAGCATTGACCAGATTTCTATTTTTACTCGTTCTCTATTCGTTTTATTATCTAGTTTATTTGCTATCAGGGAGGTGGGGGATTGTTGACAATTGTACTCATATACATGCATCAGGTGTGTATTGGACCCTTAAGATCAGTGACTGACAGCACTTGAACATTTTTACCTTCGATACACAGTTGCTGTAAAGCTAGCCATACACGGGTAAATTCCCGTGCAATCGACCCCCAATCAATCACAGCGTGGTGACGTCAGCACACTGTGATTGATCGGGGATCAATTGAACGGAAATCAATGTGCACCACATGGGCACATCGATTACTGTTCAATGAAGACCTCCGGCTAGCTAGAGTTTTGTCCGGCTTTCAGCATGTAAATCATGCTGAAAGCTGAAGAGAAATCCAGCCTGCTTCTCCCCGTTCTCTCCGGCTGGAGTGAAGAATGCTGACTCCGCCCCCTTCACACAAACTGCACGGCTGTCAGTTCTGTGTGAAGAGTCGGCTTTCCCTGTACTCTACATGAAAATTATTTTTCATGTTGCGTATTGGTGATTGAATGTGGTTTTTCCAACATGATGGAAACCCGTTCAATTGAGGTACTTCGAGGGGGCTCTATTGAACCCCCTCGAAGGACAGCACACACAGGAAGGATTGTAAGCAGATTCGAGTACAATCAATCACCGTGACCGCGCACGTTGATTGATTGTACTCAAATCTTTTTACAAATCTACCCGTGTGTGCCTAGCTTTACACTTTTATGACTAGTTGATTTTGCCCATACCTCTAGCAGGCTATTGAACAAAATCACTATTCCTCCAGTGGTGGAGCCAACATCCCAAAATACAATACAAAACAAGATAATATCCCCGGGAGAGTGAGCCTTAGCCCACGGACCCAGGTCAAATAATTCCCCCTGAAAAATCAGGGGCGAGGGGACTTTAAGGGCTCCAATAGAATATATTGATCACAAGGTACATATGTATGTACAAAATCTGTCTGTACAAGGGTCTAATAGACATCGTGAATATAATAATGTTTGAAACACACACTTATGTAAAATAAAAAAAACTTTTTTTTAAATTAAATTAATGAGAAAACACAAAAATCAGGGCACAAAGCTATGCACCTATGTACTAAACATCGCCCAAGTAAAGTCTCTGGTGCCCCAGATGTGCCCATTTGCAGTCAGTTAACCCTCTCTAACCTGGTGTGATGAAATCACACCAGGGAAGAAAGGGTTACTGCAAATGGGCACATCTGGGGCACAAGTGACTTTATTTTGGCGATGTTAAGTACATAGGTGCTATTTATTGTTCAAATTTCCCGCCACCTCCCTGAGTGATGTCATCACATCACTCGGAGGGGGGGGGGGGGGGAGAAGAAGCTGGCTGCCTGCATGTCACATCGGGGACACCGGGACAGCACAGAACTGTGAGTATGCGCTCCCGGAGCCCCGATGTGTACTGGATGGCAGCATCTCGTCCAGTGCTATACTAGCAGTAGCAGCGCTGGATGAAATGCTGCCGTCCTGACCGCTAGGGTGGTTAAATAGTAACCCACCTTACAATTACAAACATATAGAATCAAAAAGAAAAACATATGGTGGTACTCTGCAGGTTGACAAAATGATTTTAGCTCCCAACCCAACGTACATTTTGTTCTTTTAATAACTTCTTATTTACAGGGGATTAACTTCAAGGGGTTACAGGGGAGGTAAGTTTCAGTGGAGCCAGTTTAGGCCCAAAAAGAAATTTCCTAAGGAGCCAGCATGAGGTAACCACTAGGGTCAAGGCAATTTAACACCAGAGTTTGGGGAACAATAGCCACCCTACATCCAGCAAGAAATGAGGTTCATTTAATTTAACATGTGACCATTCCAATAAGGTAAAGGATAATGACAATAGGTGTCTGTTGTGCTGTAAAGGGTGGATGTCCCAGGGATTCCTCGCAGGACCAGCTGGACTGGTAGGCTATTGATTGAGGCTATTGACAATGGTGTGGTGTGCTGCTGAAAATGCTGCAGCCACAATTTTTGTGTCTGTCCTTAGGACACTAATGATGCCATGTGGTAACTCATAAAGTGGAGTATGAATATATTTACTGTAAGATTCAGTAATACAAGTGACAGTAACTTTCTTGCTTATTTTTTGGTCGTGGGTCCTCTTTATGATCCTACAAAGTTGTTATGAGAGATCCACCTTTAACTTAGTTATATCTATCTGATGCTAAACTGCTTATAAAGCAGGCAAGAGTTAGAACCTCCTGATTCATCTTTGTGACCCTGAAAGGGGTGATCCACCTCCACTATTGGCACAGGGATGATGGTCAATGGAATCTCAGCTGTGGCTGGGGAAGCAAGATAGGGACAATTTTCCAACAGACAACTTGGTAGAGTATCGGTGAGTAGAATATAGACTGGGAAAAGGGGAAATATGGACCAGGTAGATGCCGCCAGGACATGGATTATGTAAATATCTTACCAAAACAAGGCCAGACAAGCCCGTTTATAGGTCGCTGCTCTGGTTCATAAAAGACCTTGTGGTCTTACAAAAATGTGGATGCAGCACTCCTTCAGTCTTATATATAAGTCTTATATATAGCATACATAGTATGACATTTTGTGGTCCTCTGAGGGTCAGAGTAATAATTAGCTTATTTACGTTTAAGTGTTAGAGATTGACATACACTAATACATTTTTACCATTCCTGTTGATTGATCCTATTAATAAATTTAGCAAATTAACTATAAAATAGTTATTGTCTAAATTTGATGGATAAAAAGTGATTAAACTTGAGCTTACAACTAAAAGAACTTCAGTCAGGTTGGAAAATGTCTGTTGCATTTTTTACAGCGGTTGCCAATATGGTGTAAGTGGGTGGCAGGCACCTGTCACTCACCCACCAACTGCTCTCTTGTTATCCCAATGGACAACTACCAGGTGGACATGACCAGCAGTGTAAAGCCGGAAACACACGGCTCGACATCATCACGCTGCTGCCCGATATCAGAGGAGCTGGAGACACAGCACAGCCAATGCTTTGCATGGAGCCCCCGCAGTCCCCATGCAAAGCAATGGACACTGACCGTGGTTTACGGTCATGTCCGATATCCCTGTTTTCGAGCGGGATTGATTGGTCCTGCTTGAAAACAGGGATGGCCGCATATAATATGGGCCAGATAGATGCATGCAGCCCGGGGGCCGCAGGTTGGGCGTTAGAAGCGCCCATTGATCTGGCCCATATCTACATGTGTGTTCCCAGCTTAAAGCAGGGTACAGACGGGGAGATATGGGTCAAATCGATGGCCATTTCGAGTGCCATGTGCGCTCACAGCCATCTATCTGCCCCATATGATCTGCCCCATTGCTGTTTTCGAGTAGGTCAAATCAATCCCGCTCGAAAACAGCCTTATCGGACATGCCCGTTAATACTGCGATGTCCGATGCTTTGCCTGGGTCTCCAGGCAAAGCTCAGCTGAGGAGGAGGAGCCGGGGAGAGACAGTTTTGCTCTCCCCGGCTCCTCCGAGATCTGACAGTAGCGTGATGACGACATCACGCTGCTGCAGGGTACATCAGACGGCTCAAGCCGCCTGTACCCTGCTTTAGTCTTATGGGTTTTCAAGATCGATTAATTGCAAAATTAAGGAGATATATATATATATATATATATATATATATAAAGCAAGTTTCGCAACATTCATCAATTGATCAAGTGAATAGAGTCCATGGTGCATCGATTAATTGAATTGAACTTCTGGTGTATGGCTGGCTAAAGAAGAGGCAGAAGAAATCTACAAATAATAGTCTGCAGACTTATCAATACGAGATCAGATAATTGTGTGAAAGTGTGTGCGGACCCCTTATAAATATTGATGGAATGAGTGAGAAAATAGTGAGGTTTATTGTCCTAAGACCTTGTTTTTACTGCGGTTGTAAAAGACTCAGAAACAACACTGTCCTGAGGGTCACTTGATTGTGTTCGGCTTGCCCTTTAAGGAACATCCCTTGTGACCCAGATGTGTCCTTGCATAATGTTTAACCTTGTAGAGCCATTCATTCAGGAACCATTTAGGGTCTCTTGTCAGAAAGAGGTCACAAGGTCTGCGATGATTTATTGGATTTTCCTGCCAAGGTTATCCCTCTCCAGTATCACCTTATCTTATGATCATTGTTAAAAGATGAACCCCATGCCAACAGGTAAATACACACATGAAACACTTGCAGGATTTTGCCTGATAATGTATTTTACTTTTTCAATGCAGAGATATACAAACCTTAGCTTGGAAGGTCAGATGGCCTGATGTTTTTTAAGCAAAAATGACAAGCGCTCTTGCTTTGGGGTGAATGCGTCAGTGTTTTAAGGCCTCTTGGTGGTGCAGCATTTTCAGACTCCTATGCAAATCTAGCCCAAAGCTAGCCATCAACTTTTACTTGATTGATTTTTTTGATTGACTTGTACAATTTCAAATTGTCTGTCAATTTAATATCATTTGGTCATAATCAGTGCAAAACCAATGCATTGAATTCAATTCCTTTCCAGCTATAGTTAATAGGCGCATGCTCCATAATCCAATCTGATTGAAATACCTAGAAAACTCATCAGATGCCATTGAATGAAATTGTCCTATGAAAAAAGTGAACCATGTTTGGCCAGTAAAAGGGTCCCCATACACCTTAAAGCTGGCCATACACCTGCAGGATTCTCTGTCAGATTTCCTTCAGATCAGATCAGATCTACCAACAACCATGTAATATGAGGACCTTTCTACACCTTCCAATCACTATGTATGGTATCAGGGAGGACACTATACTACATGGTTGTTGGTAGATCTGATCTGATCTGAAGGAAATCTGACAGAGAATCCTACAGGTGTATGGCCAGCTTTAGATTTCTCTGTCAGATCTCCTTTTGTTTTACCAAAACCATGTAATATGAGGGACTTTCTAAACATTCAAGTCTACTTGTGTTCATTCACAGAGGACCCTATACTACATAGTTGTTGGTAGATCTAAAGGATATCTGACAGATAAATTTAAAGGTGTATGGGGACCCTAAAGCTAGCCACACACGGTTCAATTTTGGTTCAATCGATGCTTGATTAGATTGAGGAATTCACTTGTCTAATCGAAAATCGATCTTAATCGCATCAACATACACCCACATTGAGTTTGCGATTGTGGTGAGATTTCGATTCCAAAATATTACTAAAATCATCGATTTTGGTATGGAAACGATTGAAGCTCAGATTGAAGTGGTCTATATTATTATATCGAATCTAATCGATCCAGGAGAAACACCACAAACATCGACGATTATAAAACGATTTTGGCACAATCGACGATGATTTTCCAACATGTCTGATCAAAATTCGATACATTTTTCTGCCTTCATCTAACAATTCTCGTCGATCATACCATGTGGGCATTTCTCGATTTTCGTTCAATAGATGAAAATGTTCATCTAATCGAGCATCGATTGAACCAAAATCGAACCGTGTGTGGCTAGCTTAAGTCAGATACAAAGACTTAGGCCAAGTCTCCACAGCATGCGTTAGCGACACATTATTGATGCGTTCAGTCTGCTTGATTCCATTTTATCCAGTTTAACATGCCCAAACATCCCCTTTGCCTAAGCTTCCCATCAATGTCAACACAAGGCTCCACTATTATACTAAAGTTTCACAACCTGTCTCCAACGTGCCAGTATTGGAATATATTGATATTTTAAAAATCCCACATTTGATGTGCGTCGAACGGATTTTGACATCGTGGAGACAAAGCCAAAAGCTATGTTTATACAACCTTTTCGTTGGGTGCAATGGATACATTTATGGCATGTTAAGCGCTGCATTGGGGTTTTTACCACTTCACCTTGACACATCCATTGACAGTCAATTGACATGTCTTTGCATTGTGATTGCCACCATGTGCAGCATTACTGCCTATGATGCTCCTGTGAAGACCGGACTTTCCCTGGGTTTAGCACACGGCAAAAAAAAAAGCAGTGTAGAAATGTCCTTACAATGCTTGAGATCACAGAGCTGTATACCTTCTATGCCTCACTAGAATTCCAAAAACTAGCCTTAGGCTGGGTCTACAGTATACCGCCCCAGGCGTATTCCACAGTGTAGACGCAGCCTACATCTGCTGTATGTAACTTCTGAGGCCTCATATATTGAACCACACTAGCATATATCTGACATCAAATACCTTCTTGTAGTAACAATTAGCTTTTACTTATAAAGCGTCAATATAGTATGCAGTGTTGTACAAAAAATAAAGGGTGCAGATGACAGACCCACGTATATAACACATACAAACTAACACAAGAGAAGAACACAACCTGACCCAGCTTTTTTTCTTTTAAAAAAAAATATCCTAGTATATACTGAATTACTTCCAGACATTTCTTGTAATGCGCCATAACTACTAAGCCTTGGTCTTGGGGAGCCACGTGCTGAGTGCAATATGTGTCATTGCACGTACATGTGTAAGTCACGTGTGCAGACACTGCCACCACCTGGCTACATGAGGGAACTGCAGCTCACCAATGCAGAGATGGGATGACAACAAACTTGCAGATTTCCTGTTATGACAGATTACAGGCCTCCAGCACAGATCTTAAAAAGCTACAGGTTAAACTGCACATTTTCTTGTTTCCTTTCCAAAATGTGAAGCTCGGAGGGCCAGGGGGTGTTTACAGATGAGCAGCTGCCGCTTCATGGACAGTTTTCTCTTTAACATAGACACCTTAAACGTTCGCTGGAACAAGACAAAATGACACGCAACAAACGTTTAATTAAGCAATTTAAAATCCATTACTGGAGCCTCTTACACATGGTCACATAATTGTCTTTGCAAACCATCTTAAATGATTGTAGAGCCCCCATACACCTTTAAGCTGGCCATACACCTTTAGAATTCTCTGTCAGATATCCTTTAGATCTACCAACAACTATGTAGAATAGAGCCCTCTGTGATTGAACACAGGTAGACTTGATGAAGCTAGCCACACATGGTTCGATTTTAGCATTCAATCGACGTTTTTCGATCAAAAAAAAAAATAATCGATGTGCTGCCCACATAGTACAATCGACGATCATTGATCGATTTTTCATTTTTTTAGCTATTTCCCTTTAACTTCCGATTAAAACTAAATCGGAAGAGGAATTCAATCGACGATTTTGGATTACTTCAATTAACTTTTCAGTCAAAATTGAACAATAATCGTACTTCCCATGTAGTGTACATCGATTAAATTTAAATAGATTTTCGATTTTTTGGATAGAACTACAAAATCTAATCGAACCTCGATCGAAGGCTAAATTGAACCATGTGTGGCTAGCTTTGATAGTTTAGAACGTCCCACATATTACATGGTTTTTGTAAAACAAAAGGAGATCTAAAGGAAATCTGACAGAGAAATCTAAAGGTATACGGGGACCCTTAGATCACTCCATACAATTTACTTTAGATCTACCAACAACTATGTAATGCCGGGTCCTCCCTGATAGTGACACATAGTGATTGGAAGGTTCAGAAAGGTCCTGCCATACACAGCCCGAGTAGGTCAGACAGACCTACTCCGATATGCACCGGAGTGCAAACGTGATGACATCATCACGTTTGCACCCCGGTGCATTATGGGGCCCCTTCAGTCGGCCGGCACCCTCTGTGTGCCGGCCATAAGCTTCAATGAAGACGCCAGTCTTCATTGAAGCTTATGGCATCGGCTTGCATCGGCCAGAGATTATCGGACATGTCCGTTCTCTGGCCGGCCGAGCTGTGGGGCGGCAGGGATCTGTCACCCCATGTGGGCACATGCCGATAAGCGGCCGATTTTTAACCTGACCGACGGCGCGAGTGCGCACGCCCGTCGGTCAGGTTAAAAAACGGCCACTTATCGGCATGTGTATGGCAGCCTTTACATGGTTTTGGTAGAAGAAAAGTTGATATTGTATGTAAAGGTAGCCATACACAGGTCGATTTCACACTCGATTCCTGGCCGATCGATCACCAGGCGCATACACGCTGATGGATCGGTGAGGAATCAAGTGCAGCCCACCTTGACAGATCGAGCGATCGATATGGCCCCCAAATCGGATCGGCCAGGGAACCAACCTGTCGGTGTTTTCTGGTCGATCGGGCACACATCAAGGGACGTTGGTGGAGGCCCACGGAAAATATATCCGCTCACATATAGAGATCTATGGATGGATCGTCCACCTGCAGATCCAATGAGCAGGAAACTTCAGCCAGCTCACATACACTGCTCTGACAGCTTCTCTGCCATGAATAAGCACTAGGGGGAATGCAATAGAAGAGGCAATGATTTTTTTTCCTGATTTTGCGGGTTCATACTATAAGTGTATCTTATAGTATGAAAAATACAGTAAATTTATTAAAGGGGACTGTGAGGAATTAGCTCGGTAGCAGGGTGTGGGACTACCTGGAACACAGGCACCACACAGGACACAGGCACAGCAACACGGGGTTAGTAGGTGAAAACAAAAGGTGCTGTTTATTCACAGCTACAGTCCATCAAAAACATGAACAAAACAACAAACAATATACAGCAACAGGCTGTCTTACTGTGTCTGGAAGCTCCTCAGACTGATTCCAGGGTGGAGCCTCTTCCCAGAGCAGGCAGGGTGGTTATTTCCCAGTCTAATGACCAAGCCATGTCTCACCTGGGCACATCACTACCCCAGGTTGCTAATCTAAAGCCTGGCAAACACACGCCAATTAGCGGCCGATTTTGCCGCTGACCAACAGGCTCGCGCCGTCTCTCGGCGGCAAAATCGGCCGCCAATCCGCATGTGCCCACATGAGGCGATCCCTGTCGCCCCACAGCTCGGCCGGCCAGAGAACCGACATGTCCGATGTTCTCTGGCCGATGCCATTAACTTCAATAAAGTCTTCATTGAAGATAATGGCCAGTGCACAAAGGGTGCCCGCCGATTAAAGTCAGCCCAGGAATTCAGCGTGATGACGTTATCACGCTGGATTCCAGAGCTCATCGGAGCTTGTCTGTGGGTTTATGGCAGGCTTTAGACTGCTCGCCCTCCGGTAGTCAAAACATATAGTGCTCTGTATAGAACTTAAACCTCAGACAGATGTATACCCCATCCAGAACACAGCCTGTGATCTTATGGGGCTTCCTGTCACAGGGACCTATAATCTGTTTTTATACTTCTTCTAATCAGCACTTTAATTGCCAATAATAAGTATTACTATTATACTATTAACAACTTACCTGTAATTAATAAATTCACAATATTACTCCTTTCTCACTGATGGCGCAGTGCGGCACAAGACTTGACATCCAGAAAAGTACCTAATCTCAGCTATGTATTGAATTCATTTCCCATAGAAAACCATTATATGCCCTACTCACAGCATTGCACTCTATTAACCCCCAGAAGCCTGGAAGATAAATACGGTAAGTAATCTGATATAATTCCAGCAGGTATTTTTTACTTTTTAGGATTGTGGAGCACTGCACAACTATAGTATCAGCTCAGAGGTAAGTCAAACTATATTTTTAAATATTAACTTTTTTCAAATTTGAGTATACAACTGCTTTAATCAATAGAACTGGTGCTACAATTTAGATTTGCTGACTTTGGAAGTTAATTACTAAGACCTTTAACATGATATCATGATCTAAAGCCTGGCATTCAATCTGTCCTAAATAAACTTGCTCCTGCCACCCTCCGCTCTCCCCACCCCACCAACCCCCGTCCCTGGGACGGTAAGCACACGCGCTCCCTCCAACGAGATGTTCGCAAGGTAGAGCGTAAGTGGAGAAAGTCTGGTCAAAGCACTGACTTTTTCCTCTACAAGACCAAACTCCAGCAATTCAATGCTGAGCTGCTGCCAAACAAACCTACTTCTCCTCCCTCATATCCTCACAAGCACCCAACCCTCTCTTCTCCCCTTCACTCTCCTCCCAATCCTACACCTCCCCTCCCACTGCCACCCCTTCTCCTGCCCAGACCCTGGCCCCATACTTTCAAAGACAAAATTGAAGCCAATCGCTATCGATATTATTCTGCCACCACACATAACCCCCTTACCCCCCCTCCTCCAATCCCATCCTCCTTTACTCTTCCCTCACCCCCCCACCCCCCCCCCCCACTCCAATCCCATCCTCCTGCAACCTTTCCCTCACTCGCCCCGCCTTCTCAATCCCATCCTCCTCAATTTCCTCAACCCCATTACTACTCCAATCCCATCCTCCTCCTAATCTTGCTCTCACCATTCACCTTCAACTTTCCTCCCTGTCAGTCTGGAGGAAGTCAACTCTCTGCTTCGCTCTTCTCCTTCCACCACCTGATCTTCTTAAGACCCATTCTACCACCCCTGAACTTTTCAACATCTCCCTTTCCTCTGGTATCTTCCCATCATCCTTCAAACATGCCACAATCCTCCCCATACTGAAGAAGCCATCACTTGACCCCTCTCTTCCCTCTAGCTACCAACCTATCTCTCTTCTTCCTTTTGCTTCAAAACTACTTGAGTGCCTTGTTTACAAAAGACTCACCAACTATCTGACTGCGAATTCCCTCCTTGACCCCCTCCAATCTGGCTTCCGACCTTCTCATTCCACTGAGACAGCCATCACTAAAGTTGCCAACGACTTGCTCAATGCCAAGCCCCAAGGCAACTATTGGCCCGGTCCTTTTCTCCCCTTTACACCTCCTCCCTTGGCAAACTTATCTCCTCCTTTGGCCTATCCACCCCGGCCTTCACTCCCTCTGTCCTGGACAACATCTCTCACTGCCTATCGGCCATCTCTTCATGGATGGCTGACAGATTCCTTAAACTCAACCTGAGCAAAACAGAACTTATTATCTTTCCCCCATCACTTTCCAAGCCTCCTCCACCCAACATCTCACTTACAGTTAATAACACCATCATCTCCCCCATTCCACAAGCTTGCTGCCTTGGTGTCACCTTCGACTCTGCGCTCTCCTTTACTCCCCACATACAGAACATTGCTAAATCCTGCCACTTCCATCTGTGCAACATCTCCCAAATCTGCCCCTTCCTCTCCCCAGAGACCACCTAAGTCCAGGTACACGCTCTCATCATCTCTCGTCTGGACTACTATAACATCATCCTCTCTGGTCTTCCTCTCACTAGACTTTTACCTCTTCAGTCCATCATGAATGCTGCTGCTAGACTCATCTAGTCTAACTGCTCCTCATCTGCTGCTCCTCTCTGCAAATCTCTACACTGGCTTCCAATTGTCCAGAGAATCAAATTGAAAGTCCTGTGCCTTGCTTTTAAATCACTCCACACCTCCTGTCCTCCTTACATCTCCAACCTGGTACACAAATACACCCCTAACCGCCCCCTCCGCTCCTCCAGTGACCTACTAATGACATCCCTGCTAATAACCTCATCGCACTCAAGGCTTCAGGACTTCTCTAGGGTGGCTCCTACTCTCTGGAACTCTCTCCCTCGTACCATTAGACTTGCTCCTACTTTTGGCACTTTTAAAAAAGCCCTAAAAACCCACCTCTTCAGTCTGGCCTATCCATCTTCTCACCCCTAACATCACCACCATGCCAGTCCCCCCCCCCCCCCCCCCCCCCCCCCCCCCCCACCTATTGTATACCTTGTTCCCCAACCTATTAGATTTTAAGCCCATCCTCTGCTCGTCCTATGTCATACCTGTACCTGTGTGTTATTGTGTGTTTGTATCTCTAATGTATTGTACAGCGCTGCGTAATATGTTGGCGCTATATAAATAAATGATAATAATAATAATAATAATAATATGGAACATTACAAGAACTAGTATTGCTCCAGCACATGCAGTCATATTGTGAGATTATTAGAGCAGGATATAGTCACTCATCTTTCCAACTACACTGCTCAAAAAACAAAAGGAACACAAAAATAAGAAGCGATCCTAGATCCGAATGAATGAAAGATTCTTACTAAATACTTTGTTATTTACATAGTTGAATGTGCTGACAACATAATCACACAAAAATATCAATGTAAATCAAATGCATCAACCCATGGAGGTCTGGATTTGGAGTCGCACCCCCAAATTAAAGTGGGAAAAAACACTGCAGGCTGACCAAACTTTGATATAATGTCCTTAAAACAAGACAAAATGAGGCTCAGTAGTGTGTGTGGTCTCCACATGCCTGTATGACCTCCCTACAATGCCTGGGCATGCTCCTTGTGGCAGATGGTCTCCTGAGGGATCTCCTCCCACACCTGGACTAAAGCATCTCCCAACTCCTGGAAAGCCTGTGGTGCAACGTGGCGTTGGTAGATGGAGGGAGACATGATGTCCCAGATGTGCTCAATTGGTATCAGGTCTGGAGAACGGGCAGGCCAGTCCATAGCAACAATGCCTTCGTCTTGCAGAAACTGCTGACACACTCCAGCCACATGAGGTCTAGCATTGTCTTTCATTAGGACAAACCCAGGGACAACTGCACCAGCATATGGTCTCACAAGGGGTCTGAGGATCTCATCTCGGTACCTAATGGCAGTCAGGTTACCTCTGGTGAGCACATGGAGGTCTGTGCGGGCCCCAAAGGAATGCCACCCACACCAGTACTGACCCGCCAAACCAGTCATGCTGGAGGATGTTGTAGGCCGCAGCACATTCTCCGTGTCTCTGTCACATGTGCTCTCTAGCAAATGCCAAATGTCTTGCATGGTGTTGGGATGTAAGCACACCCCCCACCTGTGAACATCAGGCCCTCATACCACCCTCAAAGAGTTTCTGACTGTCAGGATCCCGGGCCGTCCGGGCTTGACCTGTCTGCCCCTCCAGCGTTAGACCCC
>CM070041.1:34913239-34926699 GCA_036250615.1 Ptychadena robeensis | reverse complement strand
AGCCACCAGACAATGATTTTTCATGGCCAGTGATATACTCCTATATGTAACATTTAACTTGCCTACATAAATTTTTTCCTCTACTCCTCCTGTGTCATAACCGGTTCCTGTGTGTACTATATTGTGTTATATCTCCACTCTAATGTATTGTATAGCGCTGCGTAATATGTGCAATATAAATAAATGAAAATAATAATAAGTGTACCCTTATGACTAGACTCCATGTTGCACTATAGATATGCAAGCATTTGGCATCCATCACAGCCAATTGCGTGTTGGGCCACATTTTACAGAGGAATCCGAGGCAACTCACCGCAGCCAATGTAAAAAGTTTTTCTTTTCTACTAGAAGTTCCCTGGCGGACGTCACTTCGGTCCCTTCTATACTATCGTTATTACAGCGAGTTGTGGACCTGGGGCTCTCCCTGAGCACTTTAAAGGTGCAGGTGGCAGCCTTTAGACATTTCCTGGAGATTAGGTTGGCCCTGAATCCCATGGTTTCCTGGTTCCTACAGGGGGTGGCTAGGTCTTCACCAGTGAGAACTAGGATCGTTCCCCAGTGGGATCTCTCTACTGTTCTCAGGACCCCTTGTTAAACAACCATTTGCTCAGCCCAGTAAGATTAGAACTCTCTTGGAAGGTGGTATTCCTAGTGGCCATTACATCAGCTATGAGAGTCAGCGAGCTCCAGGCCTTGTCAGTTAGGGAGCCGTACATTCAGATCTTCTCTCCCCAAGGTTGCCTCCACATTTCACAGGCTTCAGGAGATTGTTCTACACTTGTTTTGTAATAATCCCTCCAACGAGGAGAGGACTTTCCACCTCCTCGATGTAATGCTAGGCATACACATGCCGATAAGCGGCCGATTTTTAATCTGACCGATGGGCGTGCGTGCTCACGCCGTCGGTCAGGTTAAAAATCGGCCGCTAATCGGCATGTGCCCACATGGGGCGACAGATCCCTGTCGCCCCACAGCTCGGCCGACCAGAGAACGGACATGTCCGATCTTCTCTGGCCGATGCAAGCCGATGCCATAAGCTGCAATGAAGACGGTGTCTTCATGCAGCTTGTGGCCGGCACACAAAGGGTGCCCAGTCGATAGAAGGGGCCCCATAATGCAATGGGATGCTAACGTGATGACATCATCACGTTAGCATCTCAGCATACATCGGAGCAGGTCTATCTGACCTGCTCGGTGTGTGTATGCCGAGCATAAGAGAGTTGGTGTTGGATTGGATTCTACCAGATCCTTCAGGCAGACAGACTCCCTGTTCATTCTGCTTTCAGGTGCTAGGAAGGGTAAGGCCGCCTCTAAGGCAACTATTGCTAGGTGGATTAGACAGGCCATTGTGGAGGCTTACAAGCTGGAAGGTTTGCCTTGTCCACTACTGATTTCAGCTAACTCCACAAGAGCTGCATTGTGGGCTGAAAAGGCGGGGGGCTACTCGGGAGCAGATCTGCAAGGGTGCTACCTGGTCCTTCTTTGGCACCTTTCTCCGCCACTATAGACTGGACATCATGGCAGTGCAGATACAGTCGTTTGGCAGGAAGGTGCTGGAAGCAATAGTCCCACCCTAACAGGTGAGTGCTCCTTTATCCTCTCATTGGTGGCCTGTCCTGGAAAAGACGACGTCAAATACCATGCCTTGTTCTGCCTGGCTGTCACGGGACCCTGGGAGAGCAGATCCTCCCTGTCCAGGAGACGGAAACGAGCATCAACTGCCATCTGCAGGACCAGTGAAAAACCAAGCCCTCTTCGGCCAGTAGGGGGCCACCAAAATCAGGTGCGTCCTATCTTGTCTGAGTTTCCGCAGAACTAGAGGCAGGAGGCAGAGAGAGGGAAAGACATAAGCAAGTTGGAAGCACCACTGCTGACCCAAAGCATCCATAGCCCAGACCCTGTCTGGATGGAACAGTACCGAGGGAGTTGTGCATTTTCCGCTGTTGCGAATAGGACTGCCTGAGGTAACCCCCACCGAGCCACTAAGAGGTCGAAAATCTGTGGGGGTTCAGCCTCAACTCTGCCTCTAGCAACCGGTGGTGACTCAAATAGTCCGCCTTCAGGTTCAATGCACCCTTACATTGGTTGAGAGCACTCCGGTTGAGGATAAGCCTGAACTCCCCTGATGGCTTCCCTATGACAAAGACGTGGGAGTAGAACCCTTTCCCCCCCCCCCCCTAAGATGCAGAGGGGACCAGGACTACCACCTTCTGATCCACCAACTCCCAAATTTTCGCCATAAGAGACCTGGACTTACAGGGTCTCTGGAAGGAGTGGTCAGACGGAAACAGGGGGGAAGTGCTGTAAACTCCAGTCTGTACCGCTGATCGATGATCCAGAGCACAAAGGGATTTGGAGCCAATTAATGCCAGGCTGAAGTGAATGAGGCTCCCACCTTCTCCCCCCTGTCAACTCTGTTTAGCCCACTGGGTAGGAGGCTTAAACAGAATACCCTTATCTTTCGCTTTAGGGCCCTGCCAGGGACGTTTGTGGGGTGGCTCCCTGTTCTTGTAATCACTGGCCTCGAAATGGCCGCTTGAGAGGCAGTTTAGACTTCCTGACGGGAAAGGCCTTCTTATCCGCAGTCCTGTCTAAAATGCCCTCAAGCTCGGGCAAGTCTCCTGAAAACGGAAGGCACAGTCTGGTCTTGGAGGCCGAATCCCCTGGCCAAGTCTTTAGCCAAAGGGCCCTCCTAGAGGCAATAGCCAGAGCTCCTGACCTGGCTGAGAGTCGAACAGACTCGACCGAGGCATCGGCTAGGAAGTTGCCAGCTTTAAACACCAACGGCATGCATTCCAACAGCTGTTCCCTCGTCGTGCTGGCCTCCAGGTGCTCCTGAACCCGAGACAGCCAGAACTCCAGGTTCCTAGCTACACAGGAGACAGCCAAAGCCAGTTTGAGCCCAAACAGACAAGCCTTCCAGCTACCCTTCAACAGAACATCCATTCCTTTGTCCATGGGGTCCTTGAGGACCCCCATGTCCCCAAAGGATAAATCCGTGGACTTCGACACTTGCGAGAATGCGGCATCTACCTTGGGGCTTTTATTCCAGGTCCTTATCCTTATCCAGGGGGAACCTCTCTAGATTCTTACTAAAGAACACTCTGGAGCCTGCCATTCCTGTTTAATGGTGTCTGAGCAACTCATGGACCGGAAACACCCTGCCCTTGGTGACTCCCCAAGCACCGATACATCTGATCATGGAGGGAGGCAACCACTCTCTCCTCCTGTATGTCTAGGGTATCATAAATCGACTAAAGGAGATCGTCCACCCCCTCCAGGGACAAACTATACCTAGTGGTCTGAACCCTGTGACCGTCACCCTCTCCTGTCTCTGACTCCTCTGCAGACAGACTTGCGAGCGAGTTGCACCCCTCTTCATCACTATCCCTGTCTCTAGAGGTGCTGGGAAGGGATAAATGCCCTGGAGCCTTAAGGCATGGGCAGAGGCCTTCCAGGTGATTTTTGAAGGAGGAAAAAGTCACAGCTTTTCCCCCCTAAAGGTGTTCATCAGTTCCTGGCTGACCGCAGAGACCCCCTCCACCTCTGCCACATAGGCTCATCAGAATTAGGAAGCCTAACGCCACAAGAGGTGCATTTCCTCCTAACCAGAAGCGCCTTGCCCTGCACAAAAAGACAGGAGGAAGAAGAAAAAAAAGCTGTCAAAAACACAAAAATCAGGACAGCCAGAACCCTGGAAGCAATTCACCAGTAACAGCCTGGAGATTGCTCCCAAAACAGATTCCAGGAGGGAGTGCTCAAGATTGGGGGGAAAAACCCCTTACTCCCCCTGGAACCTCATGCAGTGAAGAAAAAAGAGGTTGTTGAGGAGTAAGGGCTAATGTTCTAGCATCAGCCCATAACTATCCCAACTAGAGGCTAGGGACTTTTTGGGGGGACTTTAAAGGCACCAGTTGTGTAGAAAAATTCATTCATAAAGTATAAAATATTTATTGAGCAATATTGAGTAGTTTGGCAGCTCAAGAACCAACATACATATCATGATTATTACAATGTTATCAGTTTCATAATTACATTTCGAAGATATTACACAGTAAAAACAGGTACGACCACGAGGGTACGATCACGCTGCCGTCCTGACTGTCTCTGCCTCGCCCATAACCCCTAGGTGTTTTCCTGGGGGGGAGTGGAGGGTGGAGTCTTTGTGGGGCGAGGCCAATAGGGAGGACGCTGGACTGGGAGGGGTATATTAGAACCATCACTTGACCCCTCTCTTCCCTCCAACTACCGACCGATCTCTTGTCATGGGTTTTCATAGGGGTGTAACATCTTTATATATATAACCAAGTAAATGTACTAATATTATATATATCTTGTGGTGTATAGCAATTAGCTATGTTACAATGATACAATATACACTCCATTTTGTATTACTGTTTCAGTAAGTCTGTATAAAGTTCATCCCTAAACGAAAGCAAATGTTATCTAAACGGGGCCTCACTGTGCCTCCATATCTGCATGGTACAACCTTGTACGACTATCTGAACTGCCACATAAATTATGGATTCTACAGGGCATCCATTATTATATTATGAGGTATGAATTCATCCTTGAGTCCAGGTGTCTTTTGAGACCAATTAGGTAGTCTAGTTTCTATCTCTAATGTGTTATCTTCATTTGATTTATGAGGAGGTCGTCATTTATTATTATATTCGTCATTATATTTTGTAGATATCCATAAATTGAGCAACACTGCCATCCAGTGACGAAAACGCCACATAACACCCGATTACAATTTAAGTTTTCATTAAGGGTTAAGAGTGACGTATATCTGAGAGCCTGCCCATCTCTTATCTAGACACGCCTTCATGCTTAGAATTGATTGGTAATTTCGGTGAGTGGAAAGGATGTGTTTTTAGATAAGAAATGCTTACTTAAAAATATGCACGAGAGAGAAAAACGGAAAAACGAGAGAAAGGGAAAGTCAGACGGGAAGGAGGCCATCTACCCAATCCAGATTATCGGCAGATTTCTCGAGAGACAACCCAAATCTTGGTAAGGAAACTTTAGCTCACTCTTCAGAACAAATATTGAGGTGATACTTAGTGACGTCTGCTTCTTGGCAGAGTGTTAAAGCTAGCTTAACTCATGATGAGGAATTGTTGATGAAAGTGCACCTTGTCAATCATTTCTGTCATCTATGAGTTTAGAGCCAAGCCTCTGTCGGAGTATTTCTCCATTATTTGGTATCCCATCATTTTGTGTTTTGAAGAGATTTATATCCTATCTAAGAGTCTTGGCACAGTCTAGAGGAAATATCGGCCAATATCATATTGGCTGTGTACACTTAGCTAGCCCGACATATCTGCTTTTATTTGTATAGCACGTATCACTGGTTGTTATAGTACCGTGTTCTGTGTGTTGGAGATATCTCGTAGGGACTTTCTGGTGTCACACATGTCATTATTGTATTTCATTCTGTTCCATTGATTTTCAGTGTTTTGTTACTCCGTATGTTTTTAATAAATATATATTTTTGCATGATAGCTTGTCCTGTTGTGTATGCACAATAATAACTACTATGCCGATCAAATTACTCGCGAGGTGTTATTGTCTCATCTAAGGAACAACCGAATCTTTTGAGCTTAAACCGTTATTTATCGTTCAAAAGACTCATGACTGTTTGGTTTTTATGAGTTCACTGACATCTCTTCTTCTTTTGCTTCCAACTCTTTAACGCTTGTTACACAAGATAACCTACTATCTGACTGTGATTTCCCTCCTTGACCTCCACTGAGACAGCCATCACTAATGTTGCA
Source organism: Ptychadena robeensis (assembly GCA_036250615.1). Classification (NCBI taxonomy): domain Eukaryota; kingdom Metazoa; phylum Chordata; class Amphibia; order Anura; family Ptychadenidae; genus Ptychadena; species Ptychadena robeensis. The sequence goes on along the minus strand of CM070041.1, from coordinate 34,920,919 downwards.
ATGACTGCTCACTGACAATGGCCAAAGGCAACTTTTCTTGCTTCTTCTGTTGGATTCTCTCTTCTGCCTTTGGACACTGTGAAACACCTCTTATTCTACAGACCCTGAACTCTCTGGTTATTGTGACTTGCACTCTCTGGTTATCCTCCTACTTGACTGAACGATCCTTTCAAAAACATCTTTCACAATGGCTCTCTTCTTATAACCACACCCCTCCCTGGTGGGGGTCCCCACAAGGCTCAGTACTTGGCCCGGTACTTTTCTCCCTCTATACCTCCTCTATTGGCAACTATCCATCCTTGGCTGCAATACCATTATATGCTGACGATACCCAAAATCTAACCTATCCACCCCGGCCCCTTCAACGCCCTCGTCCTTGACAACATTCTCTCAGTGCTATGGGCCACCTCTCATGGATGGCTTACAGATTCCCTAAACTCAACTGAGTCAAATGAACTCATCTTCTCTTTCCTCCCACCTTCCAATCCTCCTCCCCAACATTCACTTACAAGTAAATAACATATTCATTTCATCTCCCCCATTCCACAGCTGCTGCCTTGTGTCACCTTCGATTGCGCTCTCCTTTCTCCCCCACATACAGACATCGCTAGATTCCTGCCACTTCCATCTCCGCAACATCTCAAAATCCGCCCTTCCTCTCCCAAGACCACGTCCTGGTACAAGCTCTCATCATCTCTGTTGGACTACTGTAGCATCATCTTCTGGTCTCTCCCACTAGACTTTCGCCTTTCAGTCCATCATTATGTGCGCCAGACCTTCATCCTAAACCGCTCCTCATCTGTTGCTTCTCTTGCAATCTCTACACTGGCTTCCCATTGTCAGAGAATCAAATTCAATTCTGTGTCTTGTTTTTAATCACTCCACACTCCTGTCCCCTTACATCTCTTCCAACCTGTACACAAATACCCCTAACCCCCCCTCCTCCTCCAGTGACCTACTAATGACATCCCCACTCATAACCTCATCACTGCACGGCTCAAATTCTCTAGGGCAGCTCCTATCTGAACTCCCTCCCTCGCCCATCTGACTTGCTCACTTTTTTTTGCCATCTTTCAAAAATGCTCTAAAAACTATCTCTTCATCTTCTTCTTCTTACCCATCTTCTCATTTTCCTGACATCACCCCATGCCAGTCCCATCCCCCCACCTTTGTATACTTGTTCCCCAACATTAGATTGTAGCTCCGTCTGGGCGGGTCCTCTAATCCTCTGTGTCATTACCTGTACCTGTGTGTTATACTGTGTTGTATCCCACTCTAATGTATTGTACAGTGCTGCGTAATATGCTGGCGCTATATAAATAAATATTAATAATAATAATAACCCCCCCCCCTCTCCAGCGCCAGCCCTTGGCTTCAGCTCATTTGGCGTCCATGCGTCGCCATGGAGGCTGTGATAACCACATGGTCTTAGATGGTCCCAGGTCTCCATGGCGACGGCGGGGGATAAATGGGTACGGTCCCTGTGTGCCGGCCGCGGCGGATATGATGGATGGGAGTGGCCATGGTTGGGTTTGTTTGCACATACACACACCTATGTCACTAGCTAGTTTCGGTGGACCTCCGGGTGTTGGCGGGCTCTGCCCTGATGTCTGGGGGATATACCTACCCTACCCAATATACTATCTTTATCCGCAGACGGCCGATGCTCGGTGGCATGCGCCCACTAAAGTCCCCCATTGTTTTGCGACACATGTCCCCTTGGGCGGTACATGGGGCGGGTGGCTAGCCTTTCTGACCCTTGGAGCCTCGCACCGCTATGGAGGGGCACTTGGCCGATCCATATTATACCTAGTGACTGAGTAAAACCATGTTATATTCTGATTTTAACTATACTTTTGAGGATTCAAAATGAACTAAAGATAATTTTTCTGACATTAGTGAACTGAAACACTGAACATCTCCAGAAGGCAAAGAGCCAGAGCCAGGCGAAGAGCCAGAAGGCAAAACGCGTCGAGATAATGTTGTTTCTGTATCTGCACAATCGATTATGTACAATGAGAACCTTAGTGTATGATTAACTAGTGATACTGTTTTTACTGTGTAATATCTTCAAAATGTAATTATGAAACTGATAACATTGTAAAAATCATATGTATGTTGGCTCTTGAGCTGCCAAACTACTCAATATTGCTCAATAAATATTTTATACTTTATGAATGAACTTTTCTACACAACTGGTGCCTTTAAAGTCCCCCCAAAAAGTCCCTAGCCTCTAGTTGGGATAGTTATGGTCTGATGCTAGAACAACCTCTTTTTTCAAAATTGTTATATGGGATGTGGCACATGACTTATTTAGTAAGAAGGGGAAGCTGGATATCTAAAATAACTCATGCAGTGAAGGTAAGCCCTTCCCAGGGAACCTTACCTGCGTCGCGCTGCCACGCATCCAGGAAGAGAGCCCCGACTCCCCGCCGCCTCTCCTCTGCAGCAGAGCTCCCTGCAAGGCGGGTGGAGGGATTTGCGCCGGAGCTCCAATCCAGGAGAAGCAGAGGAGCTGATCCCGACTCTCACCAGCGTGGAGCGGGAGAGAGGGACACCATCGCAGCCAAGTTCCCCACCGGTGAGACTGGGGTAAGCCCTACTCTCTTCCCATAGGAAAAGCCACTGTCTTTCCAGGACAGCGTCAGCCTGAGCCCTGGGTTGAATGAATGAATGAGTGAAACACAAAGACTAACAATATAGCCAGGAGTGGGAAATTTAAACTTCTGGGTGTTGCCTTTCCTCTCTCCGGGGATGGATCCCCATTGGATCTCATTGGTAGCCTGTCCTAGAAAAGACGACTTAGGGGAAAATGTAATTTCACACCAATGGACCATCTGCATCAATATTTGTGTTAAAAACCAGAGAAACTCTAGACTGATTCTATGAAAAGTCCATATCAGGTTCATCTAACCTCAGATGCGTCAGTAACCCTTGCCAAAATAAAAACTCCTCTTGTTTCAGCCGAAAGGTAGAAGTGTTGGCCAATATGGGAGTGTTTAAAAACCTCATCACCTTGCCTTGTATGGCCACCTTGCAATGCCATTACAGCAAACTAGATGTCAATTTCTGCAGAACTTGTTATCCAGCATTTACTTGTGATTCTGGTCCTTGCACATTCCCAATTTATGTAGCAATCACTCCCAGGGACTAGGAACTGACTGAGGTCATAGTTCTGAGACATAGTAGACACAGCACAAGTCTTAGGGCTCGTTTCCACTTTTGTGGTTCCAAATCAACGCGACCTAAAATTAATTTTCAATGCAGCCATTCATTTGCAGAGACTCAGAAATAAGCCCATACCAGGACAGGATCTGATCTACTCTTCTGCCGGTGAGGTACTTGCTCCTCCTCAATTAAGGACATACAGTGGCTTGCAAGTATTTGAACTTTTCCACATTTTGTCACGTAACCGCCACAAACATGAATTTTTTTGGAATACTTTGAGGGGGAACTAGACCCCAAGGGTGGCCAGCCCTAAGTGGACTTTAACGGTGAGTATATATAAAGCGAGTTCCAGCCAAGGGATTGACGTTTACCATTAACACATCTTGGCACAATCAAAATACACAACATTTGTGTATTGTAATATGTGGGAATACCAATCAATATTGTCACCCTTTGGATACAGAGCATTTAGTTCTCCACCCATTAATACATTACAGTTTTAAAATACATCGCACATCCTGGTGATCCAGGAATTAAAAAGTCCCCTACGGGAACGCATATTCAAAACACAATCGGTGACAATAGGTCTCCAGCACCTGGCCTGTGGTTCCTTCAAGGGAACACTGTCATGGAGGTTGGAGACCTATTGGGTCAGCCTGTGGCCCCCTGGAGTGGAGACCTGGGAGATAGCTGCGATCTGCTCATCCACCTATGGCATGAAATAGAATATACTGGTAAGCCAAAACAAACTGATTGTGTTTTGAATATGCGTTCCCGTAGGGGAACGTATTTCTGGGAAACACTACATACGGACATAAAAATTAAAAAAACATCTCGGAACAGCCAATACCGTACTTTGGCTTCCCTGATATATAACACAATGCACAATAGACCAAAAATGAAATGACTTTTAACCAGGTAGGAGACAAATGTTTTTATTGACTATAGACTTTTCATACCTTTGAGGCAACAATTGAGCGAAGGTACAATCCATACTTATACTTGTATATTGAAAGAATGCTGATTAAATCTTGATGACTTCCAGGTGTAATCTCCAACAAATCCCTGATGAAGTCCCAATAACGGGTAGAAACTCGTTGGACCGCTTGGAGTGACCATATAGGACTTAAGCCCTGGATCACCAGGATGTGCGATGTTAAAACAGTTTTAAAACTGTAATGTATCAATGGGTGGAGAACTAAGTGCTCTGTATCCCAAGGGTGCCAATATTGATTTGTGTATTGTAATATGTTGGAATACCAATGTTGTGTATTTTGATTGTGCCAAGATGTGTTAATAAATGGTAAAACGTCAATCCCTTGACTGGAATTAGCGCTATATATATATATATATGTATATTCACTGTAGGGCTGGCCACCCTTGGGGTCTAGTCCCCCCCCTCCCCCTCCAAAAGTATTTTTATATTGGATGTGGTGAGTTGGCTACCAGTGTCCCTCTCCCTACTCTATTTGACAAATTTTATTGGAATTCCACGTGTAAGACCAATACAAAGTGGTGTATACGTGAGAAGTGGAAGGAAAATCATACATGATTCCAAACTTTTTTACCAATACATAATGCAAAGTGGGGTGTGCATAATTATTCAGCCCCCTTTGGTCTGAGTGCAGAAGGTTGCCCATAGACATCGCCTGATGAGTGCTAATGACTAAATAGAGTGCACCTGTGTGTAATCTAATGTCAGTACAAATCCAGCTGCTCTGTGACGGCCTCAGAGGTTGTCTAAGAATATTGGGAGCAACAATGAAGTCCAAAGAACACACCAGACAGGTCAGGGATAAAGTTGAGAAATGTAAAGCAGGCTTCAGCAACAAAAAGATTTCCAAAGCCTTGAACATCCCACAGAGCACTGTTCAAGCGGTCATTCAGAAATGGAAGTCGTATGGTACAACTGTAAACCTACCAAGACAAGGCCGTCCACCTAAACTCACAGGCCGAACAAGGAGAGCGCTGATCAGAAATGCAGTCAAGAGGCCCATGGTGATTCTGGACGAGCTGCAGAGATCTACAGCTCAGGTGGGGGAATCTGTCCATAGGACAACTATTAGTTGTGCACTGCACTAGTCCTTATGGAAGAGTGGCAAGAAGAAAGCCATTGTTAACAGAAAAGCATAAGAAGTCCCATTTGCTGTTTGCCACAAGCCATATGGGGGACACAGCAAACATGTGGAAGGAGGTGGCAGCATCATACTCTGGGGGTGCTTCCCTTCAGCAGGGACAGGGAAGCTGGTCAGAGTTGATGGGAAGATGGATGGCGCCAAATACAGGGCAATCTTGGAAGAAAACCTCTTGGAGTCTGCAAAAGACTTGAGACTGGGGCGGAGGTTCACCTTCCAGCAGGACAACGACCCTAAACATAAAGCCAGGACAACAATGGAATGGTTTAAAACAAAACATATCCATGTGTTAGAATGGCCCAGTCAAAGTCCAGATCTAAATCCAATCGAGAATCTGTGGCAAGATCTGAAAACTGCTGTTCACAAACGCTGTCCATCTAATCTGACTGAGCTGGAGCTGTTTTGCAAAGAAAAATGGGCAAGGATTTCAGTCTCTAGATGTGCAAAGCTGGTAGAGACATACCCTGAAAGACTGGCAGCTGGAATTGCAGCAAATGTGTTTTTACAAAGTATTGACTCTGGGCTGAATAATAAGGCACACCCAACTTTGCAGTTATTTGCAAAAAATGTTTGGAATCATGTATAATTTTCGTTCCACTTTTCATGTGTACACCACTTTGTATTGGTCTTTCACGTGGAATTCCAATAAAATGGAGTCATGTTTGTGGCTGTAATGTGACAAAATGTGGAAAAGGCCAAATACTTTGCAAGTCACTGTATGAAACCATTACTAGCAGTCACTACTCTAGCATTACACAGACCTCACAAAAACACGTAGACAGGATGAACATGTGCTCTTTGGCTAAAATAATATTAGAAGGGGAACTTCAGTCAATATAAAAAAAAAATTTTGTTTACCAAGAGTGAATTAGGCACTCCATGGCATACAAAAAGTCAGAACCCTCAAGTCAGTGTCGGACCCTGACAGACCAGAATAGAATACACAAAGATAGTATGGATACGCCTCAACCTTCCCACTGGTGCAGTTATTTCCACTTGCCAAATCAGTACAAGAAATTATATCAGTTTCAATGCGTTCCCATTTACAAAGGACATGTGAAGTAATATTAACTGGGTTATTACTCAAACCATGCACTAAAGGAGATTTTAAAGCAGTTCCTTATTAAAGTATGCACATAGCCTTAAAGCTGGAGTTGCAGATTTGATTTACTAAAGTGAAAAAGTGGAGTTTCCACTTCAAAGCACACACCAGACAAGATTACAGCCACACATTTTCTACCCAGGCTACTGGTGAAGTCTTGCAAAATTTTAGAAGACTCTCCAGATGAAGGGCTACTCAAAAAAAAAAAAAAAATAAAAAAAAAAAACACACACCACCACAAGATACTTTGACTTGAGTTTATTTTTTGTTTGCTGCCTTAAGTTTAAAACGTCTGAGTGTTAAGAGAAAAAGATGTCCCAGATCTCTCTTCAAAATGAAAGACAGCTCCTCTCTCCCTCCCCAAGGTTCTCACTTGAAGATCTTGCCCTGGTTGAAGGGTTTGCCTACATGTTTAAAGTCTCCTTCCCAGCAGAAATATTCTTTCACCAGGGTCTTGCACTCCTCACTACCTGAATCCAGCTTCCTCCATGTGTAGGACTCATAATCAATCTGCCAATCCTCGGATAGCTAAAACCAAAAACAATATCCATTACAAATCTTGTAACAAGTGAAAACTTCTGCAATGAAAAATAAAATCATACAACATGAAACCACACCACACTACATAGAATTACAAAACAAGTTACAGTAAGACAATTGATCTTCAGGTTAACTTACAGTGAACGCCAAATCTTGTCCTCTAAACACCCATACACCAGAGATTGTGCTGTCATTGTTTGTTCCAAACAGGATGACGCTAGCAAAGCCAGTTTTACGTAGCTTGTCCAGACGCTGGAACATTCCTATTGGATGAATGATCAGGTCAATGCACAAATATATAAAGGCATTCAGTCATTAGATTAAGAATCATCAGGAAATTATACATCATGATTTACCACCATCATTAACCTCCTTGGCGATCTGCCCGAACACAGTACGCTCAGTTTATGCCCATGCTGGGATAGCGCAAACACGCCAGTGCTGAGCAAGCCCTCAGTGATTCTGCTTGTCAATCCCTTCTGGCACTGCATCTTCTGAAGCGATCGGTGACACCAAAGAGGTGGGGGGGTACCATAGACCTCCATGTTAATGGAGGGGGCATAGCTTTCCCAACTCAAATCACTGGCGTCTCAGTGTACTCTGCCGCAATCTCCTGTATGGCGCAGTTTCTCGACAAAAATAATGTGAAACCAGCCCTTTACAAGATAAACTCCAGATGCCAAATGTGTTCAATTTCTCTTTTTAACCTTACTACAGTTTTTTGGTGCATGCAAG
>CM070041.1:34851067-34869879 GCA_036250615.1 Ptychadena robeensis | reverse complement strand
TGAGACTTTTCATTTCTTTGTCATTGGACAAACTTACAAAATCAGTGAGGGGTCAAATACAATACACATATGTATCAATATATATAGGGCATATTCCCCCACGACCAAATTTTCCAGTCCTGACCCACCAGGCTATGTTCTCACCTGGATTGTCATCTCACTAGTTTAGCTAGTGGAATGAACAAATGAATTGAATGGAAAGGTTTTACAGTGAGGAATCAATAGAGGGACTCCACTCCAGTGACGGATGCAAATGATGGAGAAGTTGACATCCCATTTAGTCAGTGAGTGAGCAGCAGAGAAGTAGCACTGCACTGGCTTGTCCAGCAAGGGAACATTGATGGAGTGACACTTTCCTGGCTCAGTCAATGACAGAAGACAGATTCCTTGGCCAATGAGTAAGCAGTAATAACGTTCTAGTGTAATGGTTTATCTAGAGAGGAATCCACAGAGACACGGCTAGTCTGGCCACCGATGAAGTTCGTATATTGTATATATGTGCAGCGTTCTTACAAAAAAAACAATTCATGCCTATGACCCCCAGTGCTCCAACCACTAGCCCAATATTATCTGGGTGCAGCAGTCATACACAGCATGGAATGCTGGCCACCATAGAACACCACTCACGGTTCGGGACGGTGACCCCGCATAGCAGACACTTAAAGCTGCCTCGGTCTGCAGGCTGTACGTCTGAAGACACCTCAGAACATCCTCCATCTTCCTCAGATGCCATGTTACTGCCACTTTCGGCGCTCAAATCGTCACAAGAACCAGCTTCCGGCGCATACATTAGACGTCACCACATACCACACCTGCGCGGGTGGCGAGGACATGCATATTCATTAGCTTCTACTGACGCTATAAATATTAATGAGATGAAGCAACAAAGGGTCTGGGAGGTGAGCGCCGAGTGTATGGAGGCGCATGATGCATAGACATGGCTGCACCTCCATTCACATACAGAGCTGCAGCTGCCTCATGTGTTTACACCTCTGACCCCATTTCCCTCCAAATTGTATCCCTCGAAGAATGATGGGTAATTAAATACTTCAATTGTAGAAGCAGATTGGCTGAGACTCATGGATTACGCAGTGTTTGTTCAAAACGCATCTTTATTGGGAAAGGAAAACAAGTCTTGACAAATCTCCTCCACTAGACGTACACTAGGACTGATTAACTTCAATAAATGAAGCTGTGGTGCTGCCAAAGACATCCATTAAAGATCAATGGATATGTCTCCCAAGATGTGAAAAAGCAGCGCCTGATCGGCTGTTCGGGTGCTGTTTTTCTGCGTCTTTTGTATGCTAATTTAATAGAGCAGTAAACCATGGGAAAACTGCCTGCAAGGAACATTTTCCGGAGGACACATGGCCTTACATTTGTCAACTCTAACTTTCAACCCCTAGATCGCCATTGACAATCAGCAAACTTTAAAGTTTCCCTGTGGTTATCCAAGTGACATAAATTTTACACATTGAACAATAAAAATTTATTTGGGCAATTTTAAAATGTTTATGTCTACAGCGTTGTATGCATGATACAGTGGAGCTGCAATACCAATTTCAGCCACAGAGTGTCTCTAGTGAGCACTTGTCATGTGCTGTTTTGACCCCATTTGCGTACTGGCGGACCACTTATGTGCACCCCTGTGTATAACAGTAAGGTCCTGCATACACACAAGACAGGCATACCATAGTCCTTGACATTAAGACTTAAGCTACCCATACACTTATGGATTGCCCCGCGTTCCTCAAACAAGCCTTCACAGCGTGGTGCTCTCACCATGCTGCTTTCTGCCACTCACACATCGTTTCCCTTAAGATAATTTGGATGGGGACTTGGTCCTCATCCAAAGTATAGCGAACGACAAGAAAAGGTCATGGCAAATCGCTGTGCAACTGACTTACAGTGCTATTCTGGACGATTCCTCCAGGTGGGCGCCTCCATTTTGAGAATGATCGACCCTGAGCAAGCAGTGGGAACACGCACGCCAGTTGATCCTCTGCAAAATCGTCTGCAGATGGATAAGTGCATGCAATGGATGTGTAACTGTCAAGGCAGTGGACCATGTTGGCATGTGTATAGGCATGTAACGCGTCCCTTGAATGAGTATTGGATTGCTCATTTGGCGCCCTAATGCCAAATGGAGGCGGGCTTCCAGGTCAGGGTGGCATCTTTTTATGGAGCAGATAGTGGAGGGTAGGAGGCAGCACACAAAAGTGGCACCTTCTGTAGCGGGGCGCAGGGTGAAGGTCCCTTTAAGACCGCGCCCTAGCTTGCCCCTGGGCCCTCTGAGAAGATAAGAGAGAGCCACCCGGAAGAGGCGGGGCTCACTCCTAGGATCGAGGATGTAAGACAGGTCTGCCCTGTGCCCCTCTCCTCTGCCAGACCTACCTTCCAGGGGCCAGCACCTGCGTACGTACAGATGGGGAGTGGAATAGTACGTGGGCCAGCTGACTGCCCGCCACTGACCTTTCTACTGACAAAAAGTGTTATACTCAAAGAGGGGTGGTACCCCCACTGATCCTGCTGGGCCACGCTTGCTCATCCGTAGACCACCGGCCTCTGTGGATCGTGCTCTACTGCAGGACTATCTACCATGCTCTACCCGCCCTGGTGTCGGTCACGCCGCTGTGGTCCCCACTGACCTGAGGTACCGTCACAAGGTACGGCCGTGCCGATCGGTTCACGACCTGGACAGGTGATCTAACTTGTTGCTCTTATTGGACTGTAAGCTGCCTTAAGTTTGACTGTTCTGTTTGCCACATGTTTGCTGGAGTTTGAGACCCCCCTGGGTCTCAGTGTGTTCAATAAAAAGTTTTAAACCATCCTCAGCCGCCTGTGTCGTTACACTTCCATTCAAATTTGTAGGGCCCTTGGGTGCTCTATATATGATGGCACACACAAAACCCTTTCAGCTGGTAATAGTCACCTTTAATTACGTACGTATGACAGTCAACAATTTTCTCCAATTTTCTCCCATTGTGAACTAAGGTTCACAATGCAATGAAGGAACATTTTTTTTTAGATTTTAAATGCAGAAAATGTAAAAAGATAACACCCATCACATGTCACCTATTACACATCACCGCCATCAATTGTGATGCTGGCGATACATGGAATTGGCACACCTATGGCAGGTCGGCCATTACAGGCTCTTGGTCCGGCCCCTTTATCATATTTAAGAAGCCAATGTGGCCCACGAGTCAAAAGGTCTGCCCAATCCTGTTCTAAAGGCAAATGTTCCACATCATTGTGTCGTTTGCTCTACTCCCACCTCTATCTGTTGTTCCCAAACATATGACTTGACTCTAGTTTGCAGCTTACAGGGGATAAGGAATCGGGCATTTCTGCCTGGACCCTTTCCTGTAGGGAAAATTTTGGGGGGATATATGACTCTAAGTCTACTAGCCCAGCATGGTCATATCCGGCACATGTACGTATTTTCCAGAGGAACCTGTTAGAACGTGACATATAGGCAGGGGTGCACATAAGTGGTACTCTGGTACTCAAAAGGGGAGAAAAACTAGCTATGCGTACCTGGATTATTGTTACACAGCTCATATGCGTACTATGGAACAACTTGGAGGCACTCAAGTGACTCAAGTTACATGTATACAATTTATGTCAGTTGGATAACTGCAGGGAAACATGAATAACTATGAGAGGTTGCAGTAAGGGGTGTGAAATTGGGAATGTAAATAATAATCCAAAAAAAAAAAAAAAAAAGATTGGAAGGGTGTTGGAGATCTGGGGATGAAAGTCAGAGTAGGCATATGTAAGGGTAAAATCTGACAACAGAAAAGCACTGTGTGACAGCTGGAATAGGACTATTAAATGTTGACATTTGGACTGCAGGTAGTCTCAGGGGTTACTAACTAAGCAAGAAAAATGTCAGTCACACTACGGAGGTAAGAGATCTGGGGGATCAAACTGTGTTGTACTGTAAGAGTTACATGTGACCCAAAGCCAGCTGGTGACCTGTGGATAGAGACAGCCAATCGGAAGATCAATCAGCAACAGGGAGGTCAATCTGCAGCAGAATCTACAATGCAGGAAGCTGATGCAGAGGACAGTGAGGGAACAAACACCATCTCCTGGTACTCATCTGAGGAGCTCACTAAAAAAGTTACGTGCTCCCCTGCATATAGCCCCTTTACTGGACACGCACATGCCCTTCCATTGAGGGGACTGCTGCTTTGAACTTCTACACATCTGGTACATTCCAAATATCCGCAGGTAATGCTGTAGGAATCAGTCAATATTAGAGTATTGTAGAAGTCATATTACATCATGCTCACACCTTCATCCAGTTCCCAATGTAACGCAGCATCATGAGACTTTTAAACAATTCACAGGTTTCTAGGCGTAGTGGGCTGTACACATTGAGCCCTCATCTGATTACCAAAATAATAAGGAAGTGTTGCCATTAACACTGCTTGCATATGCAGATTTGTGTTTGATGCAAGAAGAACAATGACACACATAAAAGCAGAATATCTAGGATTGATGTCAGAAGAGGACATTTTGGATGTAGTGAACAGAAAAGATTTCTGATCCAGCTAGGGAAGCGCTTACATGGCAATGTGCTGTATATCAAAACCAGACAAAAAGATGATCACATGAAGACAATTTAAGGTTACCAGTATTTTTCACCGTATAAGATGCACTTTTTCACCCCTAAAATTGGGGCAAAAAGTGCCTGCGCCGTATACACCAAATGCGCAACCCCCGCAGTCACTCGGCCGCCGGTGGTCGCACCTTGGCTTCCCGCCAGCTCTCCCGGCACAGAGAGGAGCTGTCAGTTCAGATTGGAGAGCCGATGTCCGGCTCTACCATCTGAACTGTTTAATTGCCTATGCCAGCCCTGAACTGGCATAGGCAATGGAGAGCTATAGATGAACTTGCATGTATAGCTCTCCTGTCGGTGGGAACAGTAATCAATCCGCTGCCCCACGGACAGAAAACAGCCCAGTAGTGACACCTTCTGGCTGAATTAAATATTGCATTCATTAAATTCATTAAATTGCATTAACCCAATTGATGTAAAAACGTATTAAATCTTTTTTCTGGTTTTCCTGCCCTATAAACTGGGTGCGTCTTATGTGCCGGTGCGTCTTATATGGCGAAATACGGTATGTCCTAACTTTCTGATCAGGAGGGTGCAGTTATATCCAATGATGACCCCCATTAGAAGACCCTGGCAGCAGATTTCTGGTACAATTACCCTCAATATGGTATAAATAGTCTGTGGTGTCTTGCATAATATAACATTTGGTATGAATATTATAATGAAGGAAGAAACCAGTTCCTGCAGAAGCATTATAGCTAGGAGGTGATAGGTTGGCTTTTGAGAAATTTAATAAGAAAAAATAAAGCAGTAATAATTACAAAACATAGGTAATAAAGTTCCTGAAAAATGAAAGCATGCTATTCAAACTCTCACATGCATAAAATGAATGCTTTCAACCTACGTTTACGTTGTGGTGGAATAATGGATACACACCCGTCACAGGGTTCAAGATAAAATGTACACTAAATCTGTGATACAACTCCACCTCAACTATTGCGAAACATTAGTAAATTTCATGCTGAGAGGGCAGACCATTTTTATAACAAGCTCATTGGAGGAAAAATATTTTACCTTCTCAAACATAAAATAACCTACAGCACACGTCTCCCTTTCTATGTATAATTAAGGCCTAATCAACAAGAATTTTATTTACATTTGAATATTTTTAAAAAGAACTGGAGTACAATCCCCCCCCCATACTATTTAAAATGGTCAGTCATGCCCAACCATACTTCTTTCCACAAAAATTTCGAGACACATTTTCTTTTGTTTGTTTTTACTGATGGACCTCAAATCATTTTTGTTGTACAAAAAAAAGCAAAACTAAAACAAGAAAATAAAAAAGGGTGGGGAAATGAGCTGAGAGCAAGAACGCCTCCCAACAATTCAAGAAAGTTAGATGAAGAAAAATATATATATTAAAATAAGGGACTGGAGGAAAGTGTGAATGGGAGACGCGAAGGACCAAAACGTGCCCTGCCGCTTCTAGGTTGGGGGGAGTTGGGCTTTCTGGTGTTGGACTGTTGACATCTTTATTAGGGAAGGAGGGCAAAGGAAATCTTCGATCTTCAAGCACATATACTGTCTGTTAATAACTGGTGAAGAGTACTGGCTTGAAAAAAGGTCAGAAGAGAGACAAGAATTTCTTTCTACAAGGAAAACTGGTGCTTTTAAGTCCCTTAGTCCTCCAAAACAATAGGTTCACTAGTACTGGCAGGGTGGGCTGCAGCAAGAGAGGGTATAAGCACAGCTGTTCTTGGAGGCAGTGGTAGCTTTATCTTCAGGGGCTGATTGGGGCGACGAGCAGCTCGACGCATCTCCAGGTGTGATAGGGATTTCCTTAAGCATCTAGAAAAGGAGAAATCATAATAAATGTCAGTATAGTGCCAACAATTGTTCTAATATTGTAGAATAAGAACGTAGTGATGATTTAGTATAACTCACAGAAGTAACTAAAAGCCCAAATCCAGACATTGGAAAGTTTCCATTTTGACGTGCGAGACACTTTCTTTTACTGAATATCCCATGTGATAACCATACAGGAGGTTCTGGTCACTAAGACTAGAAGGTCATAAAATCTCTTTTTGATGTTAAAGGCATGCGCACACATTTGTTGCTGGGTTCCCCCATCACTCCATTCCCAATCCATTTCCATCAGAAAGTGAGGAGAAAATCAATTGAAGCCTCACAGAGGTTCTTACCACATTTTATGTGAAACCAGAGTTTAGAAAGTAGGAGTTGTTTATTAAGTAAAACCAATTACCGTTACCTTGTATCCTTTGTAGCCACAAACACTACAGGGTTCGGGGCATCAGCTAGGTTGAGCTTCTGTCTCTTAACATTGGGCTGAGAGCTGGAACGGACACCAGAAGAGAAGGAGCGGCCATTGGCAGAAAAAGGAGGTACTACCCCAACTCCAGATACCTTAATGGAAAAGGACAAGCTTCTTAGAAGTCATTATGTTATTACACAAAGAAACCATGTTATATATTTAATACGATATCCAAGAAATTATTTACCTCAATAATCAAAACTTTCTCTAGATCTTTAGCATAACAGACTAGGGCTTAGATATCTGCAAGTTGGGGACTCGTTAGCTATGCACTATTGATGGTGGTATGGGATATTTTTTGTTTTATGCAGTCGTTTTATAACATCAGTTAAAAAAATATTCTTACTAGAGTATGAAACGTAAAAATAAGGAACAATTAACAGCAAAAAATCTCCTAAAAAGCTTGTAGCTGGAATCCAAATTCTAAATTGATATTAGCAATTAAAATGTTAACCTGCTGGGAGTTACAGGCTTTGTACTCCGCCGTGATTCCCCGCTGTCCTCCCGACTACACAGCGCTGGTGTTAAACAGACCCCGGTAGTGTGTGTGTATGGGGAAAAGCAATGCCCCCTCCATTAACATGGAGATCTAAGGCGCCACTGCCCCCTTCGATGTCATCATTGACGCCGAAGACTCTGCCCGTAAAAGCTCAGTAAGCCTGCAGCTTTGCAAAAACGCTGCAGGCTTGCGGAGAGCCGGTGATTGGCTTCGGGCGTAACCCCCAGGAGGTAAGAATAAAGTGTGGGTTGTTCAATAAATGGCATTTTCAATGTAAATTAAACCTAAACATCGGCTTGTAGCCTTGGACCTGGACCTCACCAATACAGTATTGCGAACAAGTCAGGGTTGCCACAGCCCAGATTATAATATATACATTTTCCTTTAAAACCAATGCTCCTTTACAACCAATAGGGCTTTTTAAGGCAAGTTGATAGAAAGCCAAGTATTAAAAAAAAGTCTTTATTTCGTACATGGACTTATCAAATAACAATAAATGAATAAAAATGTGCACACATAAAACGTTCAGCATAATCACATCCTATTGACAACAATTCAAAAGGGTTATCCCACACATTATCTTATGCAGCAATGTAGGTATCCCCCCATAAATGAGTGATGGTAGACATCTACTTCATCAGCATTGTTGGCATGAATAAATATCGAGAAATAGAATAGCTCAGTGGTTTCAAACCTTTTTTCTTTAAAGTTAACCTTTTTCCTCTTTAATGTGGCCAGGCCACCCACTCCATAGGTTGGGAACCACTGGACAAGCAGATATGCTTAACCTACAGAAACACTGCACTGAGCTCTCCAGAGAGCCAGCTATGGTACCGACACTAGAAGAACATGCTAATTCTGATCCTCCCCCCTCATAAAAGACGACTTATACTGGCAGCAAATGTACAATAAGACATTTCATACCTATCACTCAAGAGTTTTAACATTAAATCAGTTATCGTCCACTACAGTTTATTAACATACATATCCAAGCGAAGCTGCTGTCTTTGGACAACAGACATATTACTTACAGCTTCAAAAGCTCTTTTTGCAGGTAAAACATTCAAACTGCGACTCTGAGTGAGCTGGTTACGATTTATTGGTGTTTTGGACCCACGTGGGGTTTTCGGCTTGAGTGGCGCTTGAGCAGCTGAAAGGAAGAGGATACAAGTGTTGGAGGAGGCCAATAAATTTAAAGTAACCATGTGACATTTTTAACCTACTTTGCAGCATGCAACGGTATAGAAAAGGAAGCCTCTTGCATTGCCATAAAACCACACAGAGAATGCTTCTCATATAAGGACAGTATGTGAGTAGATGTGCAAAGGTTTATTCAACCAATAAGAACTGTTTTAACATTTGCACATGCAGGTAAAGGCCATGCAACAGAAGCACATTACCTATTAAGTGCAGTGGATGACTGGAATGCGTCCCCCCCACCCAGCGATCTACAGTATATGTCTTGGACCTGATGTTCCAGGGGTCAGGTTTTTGTACTTACCTAGCTCTTTCACAATGGCAGCCAACGGAGGACGCACCAATGGCAGGATCTTTAGCGGAGTTTTAGCTGCTTTTGGTAGTCGAATGGAGCCTAGTGAAAGAAAAAAAAAAAAAGTTTAGCTTCTGCATTCAACAAATTTGAAGTTGGGCTCGAAAAGGTAAAATAAAAGAGAAAAAGAAACCACAAACGCACACTTACATTCTGCTTTTATGGAGTTAGAATTTATTGGAGCATAGGGTCGGCGTGCAGCTCTCCTAGGCTGCAAGATATCCCTGCACATGCGTCGTGCAATACGAGTTAGTTTGGTTGTTTGCAGAAGAAAAGTTTGTCGATTCTTCGCCAATAGTTTAGCCCGGTTAGCACTGGTTGTATATAATGACATGCTCTGAGCTTCAGGCCGAGAAATGTGGCCCCGAGAATGTGGCTCCTGAAAGAAGAAATGACATGTCACTGCAGGCCATGCATCAGAGAGTACTTTACTATAAGAAAGGTTAAAGAGGAAATTTTAGAGACATGGAGTAATTTTTTCCTGTATAACACAAACTCCACAGGGACAGGATTAAGACTATTATTAAGATTAAGTATTATCCACCCTGTAAGTAACCATCTATGTCAATTCAGTGTTTTTATATGTTGTGTATTGAGGGTTATTTGTCCTATAGCCATCTTTTCAGTTAGCTGTATAATTCTTGTGTAGCAAACCTGAATATTAGATTCTTGTTATTTTCAGGTTTGCCACACAAAGAATTATACAGCTACACATTTAAAACTACCCTTACCATTCCTATACCCTACATTGGCAGTGCTTCTTCATATTGTTCCCCAGGTGTCACTTGCAAGAAATAGTATTTCTTTGTGTGGCATGAACACATGGACATATACATACCCCAATATTCCTGGCTGCACCTTCAAGCTGTGTGGGTGTTTTAAGCCCACCATACTTCTTCCAGTAGATCCAGCAAGATGCACAGAGACGACACTGCATGTTAGGAGGACCCCATGCATACCACTGTGCAGAGACTGTGGCTGTAAAAGAAAATAGAGGACACAAAGTCAAAAGATGAAAAGTCAGGGTAGAGGGAAACAAGGAAAGCTTAAATATAAAGACAGACATTAATATTGTAAATTTAATGAATATTCTAAAATTTATCTATTATAAGCATATGGCCTGGTGTCAGCCTCAATACGTCAACTTTAACAACCAGTATAAAAAACAAGAAAACAGAGTGATGGGTGAGCATAGCCTCCTTGCCTAAACTTTCCGTCCAGTCACACAGGCCAGCTGGCCAGCCTGCAACTGTTAAGTGCAATAAAGAAATCAAGATGTATGAACTCCCAGAGGAGGTTCTGATGTGTAACAAAATTTAAGGACAGGATAGCTAGAAAAACATTTCCTATACACAGGAGTGCACATAACGTTTTTAGTGAGCTCCTCAGGTCAGTACCAGGAGATGGTGTTTGTTACTCCTATATGTAGGGTCGGCTTCCTCACTGTCCTCTCCGTCAGCTTCCTGCATGGTAGATTCTGCTGCAGATGGACCTTCCTGATTCTTATTAAACCTCCAGTTAGCTGTCTCCATCCACAGGTCACCAGCTGGCTTTGGATCACATGTAACCCTCACAGTGCAACATGTCTGAACCTCAAAATCTCGTACCTCAGAAGTACAAAATGTTCTGGGTTAGTAACTAACCCCTGAGAATACCTGCAGTCAACCTTTCATAGCCATATTCAAGCTGTCACCCATTCATTTCCACTTGTCAGATTAAACCCTTACCTATGCCTACTCTGACCTTTCATCCCCCAGATCTCCAACACCATTTTTTTTTCTGGATTAGTAATTTACATTCCAAGTGTCACACCCCTAACTGCAACCTTTCATAGTTATTAATGTTTCCCTGTGGTTATCCAAGTGACATAAATTGTATACATTTAACATTTAGCTGCGGCCGCCAGGCACTGAGCGCCTCCAAGTTGTTAGTACACATGAGCTGTGTAACAATAATCCAGGTACGCAGAGCTAGGTTTTGGCCCCTTTTGAGTACCAGAGTACCACTTATGTGCACCCCTAGTTATACATTTATTTCATCTGTGTTTAACCATTTGCATGGAGTTTTTTAGCTTTATTATTGACTTACTGTGGCAGCTTTCACAAGTCAAACCCTTTTGGAATCCAGCTCCATTGAGTCCAGGTTTAGATCCCCCAGATATAATCTGATTTGGATTGGGTTTGGTGCTGAAAGTGAAACACATTGGATTTATAGACAATACATGAATTCATAGCACACGAAGCAGGTATTTAAATTTGTGTAATACTTACTAAGTTGGGATATAGACTTGCTTTAGTTTGCTGTCTGCTTCAGCTGCCTTCAGACGTTTCTACAAAATACATAACAGTCAAGATGTACTCTGCTTTACTGGGAAAGGGGGACACAAGGTGCTCCTCCACTGTCAAAGTAAAATATGGGCTTTGGGTTTCTGATTTATGGACACAACAGCCTATCTAGTTACCATAAGGAGAAGTTGTTAGAGAAAGACAATGAAGGTGTGAACGTTTTTTGCTGAAGGACCAGATTTTGGGCTAGCTCGGAAAATGATGGACCATTGCTAGACCTCATATTTGTATTGTATGCAACACTCTGTGTTTGCATGTTGAGACAAGGAATGCAGCTTACAGGCCATATTCACTTACAATAAAATGATGAAACCCAACTGGACAAAATGGGAGGTTCTCCTAACTGGAGATAAACCAATTAGTTTAAAGACCTGTATGATACTAGTTTTGTAGTTAGGGGAAATCTTATTTGGAACTTACTTGTTGGATGTATCTGTCTGTAGTTTTCCACATATAGTAAAACTGAACAATACTAGCCAAAGACTTCCAGGGAAGCTAAAAGGGGGAAAAAATCAAAAACTCATAAGAAATATTACAATAAAAAAAAAAAAAACAACACTTCCCACATATTTAAAGCTTTTAATAAACCAATAGGTCAATGGTGGAGGTAAGCAGGATACAGGTCACTAGCATCTTTAACATAGTGGAACATGAGCGACATCCAGGGAAGAGTGGACTCCATGTTAATGGAGGGGTGTCGGTCTCCCAGTCCATCAATGATGCCGCGACATGTACAGAGGCAGGAATTTTAGGCAGAGCACATTTGAACTCTGCTGCGATTGCCCGTAACGCCGCCGTATGGGCAGAATTTTAGGGAGGTTAATGGAAATAGCGTGTATTTCAAACTGAAATTTTGCAGAGTTCTACATCTACACCGAGCCACACTCTAATACACAAGGGGGGGTTAAATACCTGAAGGCAAAATCTTGTCAAGAATAATTTTTTGGGGCTTATGTAGTGTGTGCAAGTAGGTCATCAAGATTGTAATGGTAATATAATTTTTTTTAAACTATGCATCCTTAGCAGAACAAAAATTACTTGACTTACAAAGTCTTGTCGGATGTCATTGAAATCCTTTCCATATTTCTCCAATGCCTCCTCAAATAACATGGCTTCTGAGGCAGACCACTCTTCCATTTCATCCCTGCACAAAACTGGACCACCCTGAGGGACCAGTGTGGACATGGCACGAGCAAGATCATAACCGTTCCTTTGCAGAGTATCCATTGCATGGAACTAATGGAGAAGAAAAACATTTGTTTAGACAACAGTACCAAAATACAAAATAATGATATCACTTTGGAGAAAAATGAAGCATTGAGATTCATACCAATGTGATATCACGAGATGCAGCTGCAGCACTCATGTGTAAACTCGGCTGTCTAATTGAACTGCTGCAGTCCAATGCTCTTGCAAATGTGCCAACAGCCCTGGGGGGAAAAAGCAAGGGTTAAGAGAATGTTAGACCTGCTACTCTGGTCTGTAAATCTGTAAACATTATTGAACATAACAGCAGAAGTATTTTAGAGGATTTTATTTATTTTTTTTATAGGAAAAACAAATTAATATAAACAAGTCTAAGTTTATGAATGAGATGCAATGTTACCTGGCAACTACAAGAAACTGGTCTATTTGTCTATCTGTCAAAGGATTCTCAGGATCCCAAACTTTCATCTCCATTTTCTGCTGGTTTCTATTATCAGATTCACCTAAATAGAAAAAACAGATATAAAAACAGATATTGTAAAGATAACCTTTTGCAAAAATCAGATACAGGCTACTAGATATACAAATACAATACATGCAAAATCAATAGCTATGTATATGTAATAGAGAAATTAAGATTAATATAATTATATTATTGAAATATAAAATAAAAAAATCATAGGTGCATTTACTCACCCTCAGCTAACTGATCAGGGATTTCTGCCTGATATTTAGAGCCAACTCGGATCTCGCCTTGGTCAGCCAACAGAGTCTTTTGAACAGGGTCAAACACCAGCGAATAAAAAAAGCAATCCTCTTTCTCCAAATATTGGCTTAGAAGGTCTGTTTCATTCAGCAAAGTTACGCTGCATTTGCCCCTGAACATAAAGTATAATCCAAAAGGTTTAATGAGTACATTGTTATTACAAGAACTACCAGATTACAACATGCACTAACTCAAAAAGCCAACTCCAATGATACTGTCCTGATGAATATTGCAGTCATCAGAAAGTCCTGATGTGTGTGTGTATATATATATATATATATATATATATATATATATATATATATATATATATACACACACACACACACAACAGCTCAGCATTGTTTATAGTAATATAAAAAGATGACCAAATCCTTTTGCTATCCAGAAGCTAAAAGTAAAAATGACAATACAAAAATATACAAAACTACATAACTATGACCTATCCCCAGTAACCTTTTAGATATTCAAAGGGAAATTCAACAGCTAAAGCCCCCCATACACGTTCTGATTTTTCTCCCGACTGATTTTTCATCCGATCGTATCACGCGATTTTCACCTAAAAGGTTATGGTCGGCGCGAAAAATCAGAATTCGAATTATCACCGATCAGCCAGACACTATTTATTAACAGCACATCGACCAAAATTTACGGACAGGTCCGAAGCGGTCCCGAAGCGTTTTTTTTCGGCTGATTGAGAAAATCGGTCAGGTACATAATTCCACATATGATTAACCTTCTGAGCGTCTGGCCCAAGTTAACTCGGGCTGAGTTTCATGCATCATGAAACTCAGCCCCAGTTAACTAGAGCCGCGCTCTAGGTATCGCCGTCTTCCTACGGCGGTCGGGAGCACCGGCATGTATGCCGATGCTTCCGGGTCCGCCCCCGATCGCATCACCAGTGACTCGAAGGGGGCGGGGGTAGGCGGCACCATAGACCTCCGTCAAACTGGAGGGGCATCGCTTTTCTTCAGCATAAGTCCGGCGTCTCCAGTGACGCCGGGCTTATGTTAATGACCTCCAGCTGAGCAGGAAATCACGGCGGAGCATATTGTGCTCCGCTGCGATTGCCCGTGGCACGGTTATGAAAAAACCGTGCCACGTGGCAAACGCTCAGAGGGTTAATCTCCCGATCGATTAATCTGCTGACCAAGTTGGTTGGTCGGGCAAAATTCGTACGAAAAATCTGAACGTGTATGGGGGGCTTAAGTCTGCACCTACTCATTGCTGATGTAATCAGCCAATACACCAGCTACAACCAACAAAAAATCATCAATTACACTTGATTTACCTGATATGTGTTGCTGGCAGAGATTCAAACTGTCGAGAAAGAAAAAGTTCTCGATGTTTCAGTTGGTGTCTTTGAGGATCCCCAACAGACGGCTGCTTGGATTCTTCCTCAAACTCCCCTGTATGAAGACAAAGCAGTGTGAAAAGAATGCTTCATTGTTAAAATGTTATTATATAGATACCTTGCATTTTTTTTCCTATTATACCTTTCAAAGCCACAATACCACAGTATAAACCTTACATGTAAAGTAGTATTTAATGCTGCAAAGGACAGTGAAAAGTGCAATGTAAACTCTTTTACAAAAATGTACAGTATTTTTCATTACAACCCCACAAGTTAATTAGTGGGGAAAAACCTAAAAGCTTGATCACAATATGTAAATACTTTCATGTGCATGACTTATGCATTGCAGTAAGTTAACCCATTGTCCATTAACACAAGGAAAAGCATTTGTGACCTAACTCTAAGTTGATTTATTAAACATTTCAGCCTATCCCAGCTGCCCAACTTTGAACAACCTTTCTAAGGTCCTCTGACCTCCGTTTCGATTTGTGACATGTATTGACATGCAAAGATCTTTCTTCATTAAAGCTGACTATTATGAACAAGACTTTTAGCTCTTAATTTATTGGGCAGGGCACCTTCTAACCACACCTTTGAACTTAGGAATTCATGGGAGAGAAGTTATATCACAATATGGAGACTGCTGAAAAGTATAGCTTCTTGGCCACCATGGTTCAAAGGCTTTTTTATATACACTGCTGTCTCTCATCTGTACACATGCTTCAGTCAGTGCTTCAATGTTTAGAAGCCAAGTGGCTGTAATCGACAGTTTTGCAAGGAGTTCACAAAATGTTCTCATAAAAACACAAAGCGTCTCATACAATATGTAATGTTCTGGACCTCCCAGAGGGCAGGAAATTGTGATCTGGCGCACTTTTTAAAAAAGCATGCCATGTGCGTACTGTCCAGGAGGTTAAACCTTGGGCAAGACACATCTGAGGGGAGACCAACAATTGTATAGGAAACTCTCAATTCTCTCAAAAAGTCACTCAATTCAAACCCTAATCTGGGAGCTGTGATCAGGGAGCTAATTTTCCATGCAGATACCTACTTTACAGTCTGCAAAAACATTGCAACACACCACACAACTGAAACAGTAAAACTGATAACTCACGTGCATTGCTGTCTGCTAAACTGTTTAAACTGCTGGAGATGTCTCTGCGACGAAAAAGACACACAACCTTGGCTTCTACATTACCATTCGCTGTCTACAAAAAAACAAAACAAAACACGGTTACTTTTCAGCTATGGACGTTTAAAGTCATAAATTCAGAACAAAACATACACACTAAAATTCAGGATCAACAATAGAAAATAGGTTACCTTGTTAAGTTCCTCTATTCGGCGGATTAGGTACGGGTTACTCGACGAGTTTTCAAAATACACATAGTCTGGTAAATAAAAATTATTTTAAATGAGTCAGATTATCATTATACATCAATAAAAAGTTTGTATCATTTAGATCCTGTAATGTGTCTCGTCCATGCATCTCATAGCAGTAATTCCCATAATTACTTGCCTAGTCACACAGTGAAAACAACCTAAAGGAGATGCTGACAATTCCCCACTATACACGGAACATTTTTGGCCAAAGATTTTGGCCTTTATACTATGTTAAGCAGAGCAAAACTCTAAAATGAAGCTCAGCTTAAGATGTATTCACACGCATGCTTGCATTGGAGCGTCACTGTCTCCATCTGTGTTGGCTGGATCATCATGTATTCATGAATTTGTTGCGTCACCAGTGCCATATTGTGTTGCATTGTATATCTAGTCATGAACATCCATAACATCAGTACTAATAGGACTGGGGCAAGGAGTATGGGTAATGTGACACTGCCTGTAGGATCCATTCTGGTGTATTTGCTTCCCTTTCACCTCAATGGGCTGCCTTAGTACAGGTTCATAGACCAGTGTGCCTTATGTTCGGTGAGAAGAAACAGAGAAAACCCGACCTGGTACAGCACACATGTATTTAAGATCAGAGAACCAATACACCATACAAAACCGTTCACTATATTCATAAAAAACCACAGAATGGAAATGATCTGTTTGTTCCATATGGTTCTGTATTGTGTCAGAGGTGATGTGACAAGATGACTGCTGCTGACTGCTATATACAAGACCGGTCACACAACAAAGTGGAATATCGAAGGGAAAGGTCTTTACTATAGAAAACTTCTGCTGAGAGGAGAAGTGTCAGTTTTCTCATGGCCCCTCCCTCTGACAACAACCAGCCAATAGGAAGGCGTTGCCAACTGATTCACTCTTCCATATCTAACCGACAGTTTTTTGCTTGAAACCTGCAGATCATGTGACTATACTACCGCCAGTAAAAATCCATTTATATCCATTCTGCAGCAACATCTACACCTGTACACTAAATTCATTGGCTTGTATTTATGAATCAAACAACACATATATAAACACAATCTGAATACACAACACTTAAAAAACAACATACTTGTGTACATAATACAGATCGGAAATATGATACACAGTTGTGCAGATTTGTTGAATTACCAATCTGCAGCAGTGTAAGCGCTTGTTTTCACTAGTGTGGTTGGACTCGGATGGATGCGGCTTTAACCGTTTCGCTGTGTCCGACCGCTATCCATGCAGGTTTGCACGTGGTCGTTCACGTGATCGGATGCGATTTTTGGGACACACAGGAAGTAGGGGGGTGTGTTTAAATTTTAAATTCCTTATAAATTTTACTTCCTTATACCATGTTCATTCATGTCAATGGATGTGGATATCCACTCAGGGACGAGGTATGCGGTAGGGTGGCGTTCAAATACGTGGCCAACTGTTTATTTAATAAGAGCGGTCGGCCACGGAAGCGGCAAAGCAGTTATAACTGCATCCACGGCCAACCACTCCCATTAAAAAAAACAATTGGTGTTTCCACATATGCGCTCTAGTGCAAACAAGCCCTAATCCCGCGATTCATCAGGGGTATCTTAGAAACATATTTAAGGCAGATTTATGAACTGGCTTTGCACAGCTCTGCCTAACCTATCCTTTCCTAAGAGTTGTATCATCCCAATAAAACTGGGAAGGATTTGGCCACGTATGGTCTGTAAAGCTAGCCATAGACTGGCAGATTCCTGCCCGATTTGTTGGCCGCTTCTCCTCCATATACCTGTGCCAGTGCTGCCCCAGGCTTCTTGTATGGGGGGGCACACCTTCCTGTCTATACACGGGATCTTCCCTAGACTACATGTCCTAAGAGCACATTGGTGTTTGGTGAGTGTATAAATTATTATTGCAGGGAGGTTCACACAGCGCTGGCTTAACACATGCTCAATAGAGCCCCAGACAGTAAAGGTCCCCATACATGGGTCAACACGCTGCGCTCAAGCGGGTCATTGACTGAACGAACATAGACCCATGTATGGGGAGCTTTAGGAAGCTGCCGCCAAACAAGAAGTGCATGGTGCACATATTAGGGCTGCTTTTTATACAAGCACAATTTATTATATAATGTAAAATGAGGGGGGGGGGTTCAATCGCAGAGGACCCTATACTACATGGTTGCTGGTAGATCTTAAGGATATCTGACAGAGATCGAAAAGGTGTATGGCCAACTTAAGCAATTTTTTTTTCTTAAATGTTCCCACAACCCTTCACTACATCAGAAATTTTGGTGATGATAGAATGTTCATGGGATTTGCAATCAACTCACAAAGTCAACTAGAGTAGGTAGAGAGGTTGGTTGGTAAAACATAAGACTGCGCAGTAGTGGGATTGGTGTCTATGAAAACTTGTGTGCCATGCACATAGATACATGATGGCACAAAGCACAATGCATGTAGTGTGAGATAGTACTTATTAAAGTTAAACTTTAAATTAAAAGAGAAGAAAAAATAAATAAAAACTGCCAATGACCAAGTCTGAACATAGAACACGGAACAATTCAGAACGACTCCTTTGCGAGCCCAGCCTTCCAGTCAGTGTCTAACCTCAGAAATGACAATAAACCTTGTGGAATACCGTATATGCTGGCGTATAACGACTTTTCAGTACCTTAAAATCCTGCCCAAAGTTGGGGGGTTGTCTTATACGCCAGGTGGCGCAGGCAGGGGGGTACAGGGGACCATCTATGGCAGCCGGTTACTGAATCCATGCTGCTTGAAGCTGCGCGCTGGCTACAGAGATACATTGTAAGAACGAGTGAGCAGTGTT